>CAHIKZ030001802.1:920000-1057500 GCA_903632075.3 Acanthosepion pharaonis
TAAGAATAACTCCTCATTCCAGAAATTCAGACAGATTTGCTTATTGTCAGCAACATTGTGTACATTCTAATGGTTCATATTTCTAATAATACATTTTATTCTAAGTCAAGATATATTGCATTAAAGTTGATGGTTAAAAACCACAATTATTTCTGCACCAACCTAATAGCTGACAGTAGATTTAGTTCCATTAAAATTTTATAACTGAATGTCCTTTGTTGAACTGATGGAAATTAGTTTTAAACCTAGAGCATATAAATATCCAATGGAAGCAATTTGTCTAGACTCAAGTAAAATATTCCAACAGCCACCACTACACGTAATATTAATAACAACGTTTTGAATAAAGGCTGACAAGGTTTTATATTTATTTATAGGGCATCTCATCTTAACAAATATCACTTTCTATTTATTCTCCTTTTCGCACAAGAAATTTACATGCTACATCAATAGATAAATTGAAGTTGAAAGTTAGGTTAGTTTTAAGATATACAGTATTATTTTCTCACAGTTAGAAAATATTTTGAACCTATAAACTTTTTTTTTTCTTATTTTGATTTCTGCCTTAACCTATTCAGGTCTTTTAATACTGAATTTCTAATGTAATTTCCTCAAGCAGAGGTCATATGCAATAATTAAAAAAAAAAGTGTTTTCATTCTGCAGATTTAATCTCGTATTATAAATATTTAAAGAAATGAAAATAGTCTTGAATATACTTCATTGATAATAAATCCACTTTCAGGTGAGGAAAGAAGAAATACAGTATTAAAATCAGATTGAAAATGATACTTTTCACATTAGAAAATTGTTTTTTTATCAACTAAAATATACAAAAAGGCTTCAGACATTTTTTTAACAAATACTTTAGAAATTGTTTTTTCTTTCTTTTTTTTTTACCCCTCAGAAGTATACACCTGTTCATTTTGCTGCTTGTTTCGGTTTCTTGTATTTTTAGCATAAATCTATATTTAATATTTTTCAATTTATTTAACACAGAAGACTAAATGGAATTTTCCAAATTTGGGGAGCTAAGGAAATGCTGTAGTTTTGCTTCTACAGATTTATTTCCTGTCTGAAAATGTGACATGTTTTAGAGAATTTGAAAAGATGCATTCTGACATGAACATAAGTCCTTTCTTTTTTTTGTCTCACAGGCTCATGTTCTTTCAGGAGAACTTTTTTTTTTTCAGTACAACTTAAAAGAATGGTATCAAAGCTCTTTGAATTTGTGGTTTAGAAAATGGGATAGTTTGAAATTTGAAAGCTTATAAATTCATTGTGAATATGAAAAAGGTTGATTTGTGTAGTAACTTTTCACAATCTTATTCATACTTTTTCTTTGATGAAAAACAGTTACTTCATTCAATTCATAGCAATGAACTAAAGCTCTTTAAAGTAGAGCTTAACAAATGTTCCAAAATACATTCAAGTTTCTTTTTTAAGATTATCTTCATCTTTGTTGTTTTACCTTCATCTGAATTTCATTGGTTCGTTTTCTAGAATATCCAAATGAATTGATTTTTTTTTCATGTTCTGAAGTACATTCAAGGTTTCTTTTTAAGATTATCCTCATCTTTGTTATTTTTACCTTCATCTCATTTTCATTTGTTCTTTTTATAGAATTTTTAAATTAAAATTTTCTGATCTATATTATAATGATAATGTCCTGTTGTGTTCTTTCTAACTCAATGTGTCAATGCCAGTTTTCAAACTTTGTGGATATACAGGTAGTATAATGCTTGGTGCCTCCAAAGAAGAAATTGGTAAGTTGTTGATTGATTGATTTGTTTTTTACAGTTTATCAACCGTTTATGGGTTATATAAAGCTAAAACATACTTTGGATTAAAAAAAAACAATTCTGTTTTTGTGAATGAATATTATTTTAACAATTTTTTTATTATAACAATGATTTTTCCAGATACAAGTCCTTACTAGTTAATGCATAGCAAGGTGGAGGAGGTGGACTGATACCCTTTCCCAAGGGCATTTGCACATAAAGAAATTTAATGAATTCAGGTCTGTGATTTCTCATTCTGAGCCACTGTGCATTAAACCACTGACACATCCAATCAGGTCACATTCTTGTCAAGTTTATTACATCCAGTTTTGCACACATATCTTGGAAAAAAGGTATGAATCTATTTTTCTCCCTTCAACTATGGATTAAATAAAAGGATAGATGGGCTCTCTAAACTATATGTAACTATATGCTAGGCACATATTATACAGCTATGGGAGAGATTATGGAGTTCATGATTAACAATGGTGCAAGGTTGTAGACTCCATGATCTCAACTGTGGTCATTGAAAGTCCTTTTTTTAACCATCTCAGAGACAGTTTTTATCTTTGATTATCAGAATAAAGACTATGACTGAAATCATTGTGGCAGATAAAGATTTTGAGCAAAGATTTTATAGGTTTATTTCCGTGCAGTTAAATAAATGAAAACTGGTTCTACATGTTTTTGCATATGAACAGAGACAATATGTCAACAGACATATTGTCTCATATTTATATACATGTATAAAGAACAGTGGGAAAAGGGTATCAGTTTTGAGGAACACTGGTTGAGAAATACTGCTGTAGATCATGGCCTGACAGATGGAAAGATATGTCAGGTTTGAACAATTTTAGTTGGCTGTCAGTGTTCATCCATTTTGATTGCCACACGTAGTTTGCTTAGTTTTCAAGTGGAGTACCAGTGTTTTATTTAGTAAGAGGCAACCAGTGATGTGACAGCAAGTTACTAGAGTCTGCACAGGGTGAGGTTTCTCATTGCACTTACATGAACCTGAAAAACAAGAGCATGTTGCTCAACTACTTTCTCGAGAGCCTGTACTTCATAATGCTCCATAAGTTTTCTATGGGGTTGAGGTCAGGAGATTGGGGCGGCCATGTCATAACACTCACCTGCTTCTCATCAAAGTATTCCTTCATCAATTTTGATTTGTGAGAGGGAGCATTATCTTGCATAAAAATGATCTTTGTGGGGTCGATTTGCAGCCTTTCAGCAGAAGGGAGCAAACAAGACTCTAAAATTCTCTTGTACTGCTCGTTCCTGAGGGTCCTTTCAATAGATTTTAAAAAACCAGTTCCATGAAAAGAAAAGCATCCCCAGAACATTAAACTGAACTTACTTACTGCTAAATTCAAAGAGTTTTCAAAGCTTCTTCTTCGGATTTCAGATCGCTTATCCTTTGAATTTAGCTCAACTTTTGTTTCATTGGAGAAAAGAACATTTAGTAAAAAAAATCAGGTGAGTCACTTTTATCGAACAGCACTATATATATATATATATATATATATATATATATATATATATACATGGTGTATCAAAAATACTTTTAAAAACTTTCGAGGTGGGTTCCTCACACCAAAACAAAGACAAAAGTCCATATAAGCATATGTTTGTAAATTCTTTATTTTTGAGTTATTAAGTTTAAAGAAAGTTTACAGTAGATGGTGCTATGTTACCATGGAAACTAGTTTATATTTGTCATTTATGTGCCTAGTCTGTCTTCAATGTTTAACGTGTGTAGTAGTGAGTTAATGGCACGGTATTCATATCTTGAGCAGGCAGATATGATTTTTACATACAGCTTCATGAATGGTAATAGATGCAAGTCTGTACAGCTGTATCAGATTGTGCTTCCAAACTGAAGGAAACCATGTCATCTAACCTTTGCTGCTGTTTATCAGGATCTGTTGCACCACAAACTATGGCTTGAGGAAGACTGAGATCTGCTAGAATGCCTGACCTTGAAGAACACATTCTACAGGCTGTCAGAGACAATCCAGGTATCAGCACATGTCAAGTGACCCTAGCTTTTTGTACATCTCATGGAGGGTACTTCAAGAGCAGCTCCTTTATCCGTATCATTTGCAATATGTGCAGGGTCTTTCACCCTCTGATCATTCAATACAGGAGAACTTTTGCCAATGGTTTATGCCACAAACTAAAAATCCATTGTTTGTCTCTTCTGTCTTGTTTACAGATGAGGCAACATTTGGAAGAGATGAAATAACAAATTTACACAACCAACATTTGTAGCTGGATTGGAATCTAAGTGTTGACTTATGTTCACTTTTATATATATATATATATATGTAGATTAGTTGATGTTTCAAATAAATCTGCAAAAAATGGAATTTCATTCACTGAAGTAATTTTAATTAAGAAGTCATTTTTTTTCAAATTAAGAAGCTTATCTATCTACTGTACCAAGTCTTTATCATACGAATCAACCATAGTTGGGGTCATAGAGTCAATGTGAATGATCCTTTCCTTCACCAGGGCTATACATAGTTTTGAATTCAGAGTTTTGCTTCTTCTAGACCGGTTGCCACACAAGGCTATAGTCTGTTCTATTTACCCATAGATGTGGGAAAAAGAATTGGATTCATACCTTTCCCAAGAGTATGAGTGAATATAATGAATTTGACTGGAATTCGAATTTAGCTCTCTGATCCAAGCTTCTATCCACCATGCCTCCTTTATCATAAAAGTAATTTTAATATCAAGATTTTAAACTATTGTAATGAAAACCTATAAATGGTGGTAGCTTCCTTTGCATATACTTGTGATGCTCAATTGGATTGATTTGTCAGCAGATATTGAATTCTTGGCATATAATGATAGCCAACAGACAGTTTTGATTCTATTATAATGCCATTAGACACTCTAAGACATCTTCAAAGGACATCTATATATCTATAATACAAATCCAAAACCAGATCACTCACATGACTATCACCTTTCCAAATTTCAAACAAGTCTCCACTCACATCTGAACACCATTCATAGCTTGCAGCAAACCTTGGTCACAGAGTTCAATATTGTCCTTGTGTGTCTACATGCAATAAAGACACACCGCACTCCTCACACATATAGAGAGGAGCATTTTTATTTAGAGGTTAATTCTCAGGAAAATTCATCAAAAGAATACCAAATATTCAATTACTTGAAGAGACTTGAAGCAACAAAAATGTGTTTGTACAGAAGCATGCTGAGAATACCTTGGGCCAGATATGTCAGCAACTGGAACAAATTTCTTGCAATCCAATGCAAGTTCTTTATGGCTCCTCATACCAACTTGAGTTCTTGCATCAGTAATGAAAGGATTCACAAACCAATGTGGTACTGTCATTTGAAGTGGATCAGAGAAGTGAGCTTTCATATCATTATGCAACTGCTTCAAATGATCAACATACACTGTTAGGTCATCATCAAGCAACTTGATGGATATAGAAGGAAACTATGCAAACTCCCATCTCCCAAGGTTCCACCAAAACAGCTTTAGTTTCCTGCTAAATGCATTAATTGCCCCTTGAAGGAAAACAGGGTGGAGTCATTTCCTTGGAGCTCCTGATCAGAACATTTAGCCTTTCAAAATAGAAAGACAAATTGGTGAAAACATACCTTAATTCAAACTTTAAATTATGAGTTTTAAATTTTAAGAAATTGAAAACAAAAAATAACCATTTTGCATAGATCAGATGAAAAAATTACAATAAATCAAAGCATAGATCAAAATACTCCATATATATAAATTGTGAGTCCTAAATTTTCTGTGACCCCCATTTTTCAAACGTGGCTTTGTGGCCCCTGAAAATATCTCATGACTTCCAAGGGGTCCATAGGGCTCACATGGAGAAACCTTCATCTACAGGGATATTTGTAAATAAGTTTTCTACATCAAGTGATGCTAAAATGCTTTGGTTTAGTTATGTTGCTTTAAGGATTTGGAGAAATATGTGAGTAGATTTTATACTATAATTGATTGGTAGATATGGGGTAATAATGTCATTGATGAATTTTGATAACTGGTAAATAGGTGTTGGCATCTGTGAAATGATGGGTCATAGTGGGTATCCTGGTTTATATATTTTTGCATTTCTAAATAGGTATCGTGGTTGGTAATCTCCAATAATTTTGTTGGTTCTATCTAGTCATTTCTACTGTAAAATAATACACATATTTTATATATCAGCACCTGATGAATTGGAAAGCCATGAAACTCTAAGTCATACTGCAAATGTAGGTATATGCAATTATATATATATATATATATATATATATATATATATATATATATAGATATAGAGAGAGAGAGAGAGAGAGAGAGATAAACCTAGTGAGCCAGACAAACCTACCCAGGTTTCACCTAAGCGGATCATCAGGGAAAGCTAAGCTGGTTAGGTTTGTCTGGCTCTAGGTTTGTTAGCTTTATCTAGGTCTGCTCTACGGTTGTATTGAGCTCTTTTGTTAGTTAGTTGTTTACTCATGTTGGGGTTTTTTCTTTGGGCTTTAAACCTGTATCTGTGCGATTTTTTTCAAAAGACTTTCATGTTCCTAGCTCTTTTTTTTTTAAAACCTTTTTTTCCTTCGAGATTGATTTGATTATTGGCAAATCAAAATTGAAAGTTTTTTTTGAATGAGTATAGTTACCTATATATATATATATATATATATATATATATATATATATATATATATATATAAAAGTTTTATTAAAACAATTGACCAATTTCTTTTTTAGTCTTCAGCTAAAATAGAAATATCTACATCACAGACATATATTTTAGATTAAATCATATATAGATTATAAATTATATATATATGAAAAACACATATATATATGACAGGGTTACTTATGTATATATCAGCATTCATATCTAGGAAATGTGGATCCCAAACTCCTTAAAAAATAACCTTGAACAACATCAGAAGTAGGACATTTTCCATGTTGATGTTAACCACAAATTCATATCTGCATTTAGTTTTCTCTTTGTTCAGACTTAAATAAAAAAAATACAAGAAAGGAAGGTGCTAGTAGTTTCTTTCAGCAAGCAAGCAAACAGTCAAAATGTAAAACTTTATCAGTTCACACAAAAGCATACATAAATTTCCAATTTCCTTTAAATAATTAAATTTCATTCTGTAAGATGAAGACATATTTCATCACTTGACTCCAGAATCTGTTATTTAAAATTTGATACATATTTTGGAATAAACTTGAACTGGGTGCAAATCCGCGATGACTGACAAACTTCCTGAACAAACACACTATTCTCTTGGTGAGCCTGTTGTAAAACTGCAACGACTGACAAACTCCCTCAATTTACTCTTCCTGCACCTCTGCTTTCTCCTTTACACGATTCTTCTTCAATGTTGCAAAAGATTTTTTTTTGTGTCTTGAGTGACAAGTGTTCAGCGTTTTTATGTCCTTTTCTGCCTTCCTTCATTTGCATGCGTGAATTCACTTTCCGTGGTTTTACATGACTGCCCACATGAGGTTATGTGACCATTCGCAATATAAGCTTGCTGGGGGCAGCCAAGTTTTTTCCAGTTAAAAAAATAAACCTTGCATGCAGAACATATACGCTGCCATTTGCAATCAGGTGGGTGATTATTTTTGTTCCAATTTTCACTACAAAACTATTATTTAACTATGCTCATGTAAAATACTATTTAAAAGTATGTATTGGATTTTGTTGATTTATGCTAAGGATTTTGAGAATGATAAACAAAAGAGAGATTGTAAAAGGTAATCTGAAGTTAACATCATATTATCATTCTGTTTATTCCTTCATTCTTTAGTTAGTGAGTGCATATATGAGTTGATAATACTCTCATGTTCTTAATGTCTGCTTCAGTGAAATAGAAAACCTTGTCAATTTTTAATCTTTTGATTTGTACCCTCTTACTTCTTTAAATAATAACCTGCATTCATATTTATAATTGTTATTATAATAAATTCTCTCTGAATTTCTGGGATGAGAATTTATCCAAGCTCAACATTGCTTAACTTTAGGGATCATGTAAGAACCATGTTTCAATGTAATATAGCAATAACGCAATTAATGATGTGCTGAAGTAATTAAAACCACAGGTTGTACATGCTTATTAAAATTCTATAAGAACTTTTTTATTAATTTAAAAAAAAAATATTTTTTAATATAAATTTTTCTTTTCCTTCATTTAAAAAAATTACAAAATCTTTTTTTTCCTGATCATGTTGGTTGTTTGTGAGCGAGTTAAAAAAATAACACAATGAAAAAAAAGTATTGAATTCTTCAGTTGGTAGGGCAGTACATGAAGAATCGAGAGTGGCAGCACTGTCCTCACCTCTGCCTAACAAAAGACGATTGTCCAGAAGTTATTTTTAAAGTTGAATCTCTTGAACAAGTGTTTTAGTCATGGAACTCAAGTTGGTACTTTACATCTTGGAATAATGGTATTGAATATTGGTGCATTATTAATAGGGTCATAAAACATCCAAAGTGCATTTAGACAGAAGCTGAACTATGTTTACTGCAGCAAATAATACATTTTACTTGGGAGTGGCACAGTACTGATAGTGTTAGTAGTAGTAGTAATCTTTATTAGCCATCAGTAACTTATAAACTACCTTTAATTTTATTTTGAGCACATGACTGAGATTAGTTTCTAGAATGTTTGTTTGTAAGTGATGACTGAATATACTGCAGAAGGTGCTATTATGCTGAAACAGAGTTTATGCTTATCTGCCTGCCATTCTTTTTGAGACAGAAACGAATTCAAACAGAGTGAAATAAATTAAAAGTAGAGTCATTGGGGGGAAGTGTCCTTTTGGGAGTCTGTTTTTAGAAGCTGTTTGAGTGGAAGTCTGGTTTTAGATTCCAAGGCCAAATTTTTGATGAGATGAATAATAATAAACAATCAGTATTTAACCATCTACAACTTTACAATTAGAGAAAAATATTATCTTCATTTTTTTCCATGTTCTTTGAACTTCTGCAGATTTGTTTGGTCTTGATTGATATGGCTTATATTTGCAGACGATTTAAAGACAGAAAATATTTTTAGATTGTGAGTAGATTGTAGACCTCATTGTCATTGCCATATTCATGACCTTTCAGCTCTGGCCTTCTTCAGGTGATTGAAATTTTGAACTGAACCCTTTATTTCATCCACCAGGATAGATTATTCTAGTTTCACGTGCCATGCCTCTTCCGGATGGCTCAATTTTTGTTCACTTCTGCTGTATTGGACACACAACTCTTTGAGTCAAGTCACTGGATTCAACCAACACTTTTATCTACTGGGCCATATGTCCTTGAGGACATCAGTGTATGAATTTTGGGGACTTATAAACTTGATGACTCAGTAACCATTTTTCACCAGAACTTTTATTACAATTTTGTTGTTATTATTGTTTTTCTCTCATGAGCTCAATACCTGAATACAGCAGAGGTGAACAAAAAGTTGGATTTTTGAGTTAAAGGGAGATAACTGATACTGAGACACCCAGAAGAGGCATGACACGTGGAACTAGAATAAACGAGGAAATAAAGGGATCAGTTTCAAATTCCAGTCATCTGAAGAAGGCTGGAACATACAGCGGCTAAAACATCATGAATATGGCAACAGTCAGAGGAGTGTAAATAATGTAAATAATTACAATACCTCAACTCAGAAATATGGACAGATAAATTTGAATATTTATGAAAATGCCATTTTTTTTCTTTTTATTCCTGTGTATAAGCATCAAAGTATAAACCATGATTCAAAAGTTTTTGATTACTGAAATTTATGAATTACTTGCAGTAAAAATCCAGCATTGACCATTTTCTTTTTATTGGAAGTCTATAAAGCAACTGAAATTTTTTACTGCTTGAAATAAATATTTAAAATCTTGCATAATTTAAAACCATGTCATCACTTTTATTGATTTGTCTTTGTTATGCAAAAGAAAGTTTGAACCTCCAGGGAAACTGGCATGACCACAAAAATATGCATCTTCATCTTCAACATTAAATCATTCCTGATGTTTGGTTCTGAAATGGAGAAAAATTTACAGACATTTACTAATACATGTCTGACGTGCACCTTCAATATCAGGTGCCAAGATAAGAGCACCAACAAAGAAATGGGGTGAGAAACAAGGTAAGATCCAGTTATCAAGTAGATCTTATGTAGGAAGCGTTGAACAGTACACACTCTCAGGAAACCAGTATCACCTACCAAGTTCTATCCTAGAACCTACAAAGAAAAAAGCTAAAAAATACCTGGAGTTATGACGTTGAGAATGACTTAAAGATAGAAAATAGCAGTTGGACAGAATCAATGAAGAGTGGGGAAAAAAACTGGTTGGTTACATTCAATGCTTCTAAAAATAAACTGGTTATATTCTATCACCACCAATCAAACCCCAAACTACCAGCAGTTACAATGAACAGATGTCCCAGTGGAAGAGGCCTTGAGGGGGATATATAACTCACACCGAACCTCAAGTGGAACTTCTATATATGATCCATTGTTAAAGATGCAGGTAAAATGGTTAGCTCCCTGTATCACTCCAGTAAGTATCTGACTCCTCATGCTATCCTCTACCTTTATAAGAGCCAGATCAGTACTGTTGCCATGTTTGGGCAGGACCTGCCCAGAACTCACTTTCCATTCTTGATAGAGTTCAAAAGATTCTTCAAGTCCTTGTGGGAGAATTATTATTTTCCACACTCCAACCTCTCTCTCTCACAAACAGGATGTGGCAAGCTTCCCACTGCTCTATCACTACTACCAAGGAAAGTGCTCAAACTGCATCTCCTGGTTCCATCTAGTCTGACCTTCATAGCTAGGAACCACAATGCCACTTACATAGTAGCAAACCACCCACATTTCCACTGTATTCCATCAGCAAGGAGTAAGTTCTATCCAAAAAGCTTCTGTCCACAAGCCACTGCCTTTTGGAACAGACTCCCTAGAGGATGTTTCCCCAATCACTACAATCTTAATCTGTTCAAGTTTAGAGTCAACTGTTATCTTCCCATCCTATCCATATAAACTACCTCTTATTGTAGACCTCTACCTCAAGTGGCACCCTGGCCTTGAACAGTGTGAACCTTACTGTAAAAAACCAAGAAAAGTCTGTTGTCTTCTGTCAGCACTCCCACATTTTTTAAAAACAACCAGAAGAAACAACTTAACCACTGATCTTTTTAAAACTGATTCAGGATATAAAAACAATGAAAAACAATCTCTTTGTGGTTCAGATGACTAGAATCAAAGTGTACTATCTCTCCCAGCAGCCAGTCTGTGGCTACAGACACCTCCACCTCGCCATTGACTGCCACTCCAGCCCGCAGCAACAATATGCAATAAACTGTCCTTTGTAAGACAATACACTTCGTCTATTAAAAAACTAAGCTTTTCAAGACAACACTTTTCAACGACTACCAAAACTGTCCTCTTCAGGACAACGCTCTTCTCACCCTCTAGATGAGCATGCAGAATTATTTTTGCCTAGTGCACTGTAACCTTATTTTAGTTGATGTATTTTCTTTAATGAAAATAAACTTGGTAATATTTTTTTTTTACTCAAATCTTGATTTTGCTTGTTGTTGCCTTCCGTTATTCAATATCTGTTTGCAGGCTAACAGACTACCCCCACATAACACTATTGAGAGAAGTTCTGTAATTAAGTAATTCCATAATGGTATATATCTTTTGACTAGAATCTTCATCTTTGATGGTTTGTTTTCTTCTTCAACCAATGTATTCTACAACATTCTTTGGGTGTCTGCTGCATCAGGTGGACTTCACTAAACATAAATCTGGAGAACGCCAAAAATAGATAAAAAAAACAACTGAAATGAAGATCATAATTTTGTCTGAGAACCAGAATCCCCAATGAAGAATTCCAAATGAAGTCAAAATAATAAATAGAAAAGAACATCAGAAGATAAGGTGATTACAAGAACAAGCACATATGCTAGGCACTAATAAGCTCCTTAGCTGGGTTAGCATAGAAATGAACAACCTTTAATTAACAAAGAATATTAGGCCAAAGCCTGAAAAGTTCTACCACTTAATTATATAAGATGAAATGTAAAAGTCATATACTCTAGTTTAGTTGAAGAGGCAGACAGTCAACATTAGTTTTAATCACATGAACTCATGGATAAAAGAGAATCTAGTTATATGGCACTTGTGAGCTCAATACCTGTCACTGATACTAAATATATACAAGGGTCATTCAATAAATAAGGTGAATTTTTCAGTATAAGGACTTCTAATACAGATAGAAGCTTACTTTTTTATTTTTATTTTGTTTTAGTTCTTTCTCACATGGATTTAATTTCTTTTGCAGATTAAAAAAAAAAAACTTTGAGAGTTTTGGCGATTAACAAAGATGGCCGACCAAGAAGTATGCTCCAGGATTGAACAGCGGTCAGTTATCAAGTTTTTGGTTGCTGAAGGGTGCAAACCAGTTGAAATTCATAGGAGAATGTCAACTGTGTATGGTGCCACATGTTTCAGCCAAAAAAATGTCTTCAAGTGGGCTAAATTGTTTAAAGAAGGATGGAGCAGTGTTGAGGATGAAGACAGGCCTGGGAGGCCTACAGAAGTGAGATCTCCTGAGGTGATTGAATCAGTCAATGAACTCATACACTTACATAGTAGCAAACCACCCACATTACACTTGTAGAACTCTTCTCTTGCTTTCCTGTCAACTTTGATTTTCAAAAATTTAAATGCAATATCAATCATTATCTTCTGTCTTCTTAATTCCTGTTCTTTATTGTTCTCTTTAATAAATACTTTTCTTTTTCTATTTTTTAATACTCAATAACTCCTTGAAACTTAGTGATTTTATTGTCTTGCTTGTTTTGAAATGATAAAAAAATTACCAATTATGGTGATTTTCTAAGCATAGTTTAGATGTGGCACAAGTCCGATAGTATGGGGAATATAGTGGAGATCAGACTCACTATGCAGTCATAATTGATCTAGCAGGACAAACTTGCTAACCATTACATCACATCAAAGTGCCTAAAAAAAACAAAAAAACACAGATACCTGTAGACAGCCATAAAGTATAATGGCTGAAATGATGGGGACAGTAATCCAATCAAATTCACTAATGAAAATTATAATAAAAAAGAAACGTGGTATTATCTTATTCATATATGATCATCAAAAGAACACTTCTGACCATTTCTCTCTCAACCATTTTTGTCATCCATAGCTCAGTCCACTTCTTCCTTTCTAATTCCAGTGTTGACCAATAAAGTTTTTTATTGGCCAACTTCTTGATCTTTTCCCATATTTCTGATGCACAACTTCTTGTATACTTCTTCAGCAATGAGCACTCACATTTCAAAGATTATGTCCATAATCCTTGCTATGCTTAACACACCTGTTCTTGTAATCCTTGAGATCTTCTTCACTGCGCATGTTTCATTTTCACCTGACATTTAACAATGTTCTCAGTTGCTGGGTGTAACATACCATCATGGTTAAAACGTTCAAACATAAAAGAAACATCAGACGTCCGACATTATTATCTTAAACATTGACACATTGTTCTGTGTTTGAATACAATAAAGCTTCATGACAATAAAACATGACTAAGAAAATAAATTGCCAAAGTTCTAGTAAAACAATGTAAATGTAATCATTTTTTTATCATTTCACCTCAAGCTTGGTAATAAAGCAACTAAGACAGAAATGGTTACCGAGTCTTAGAGAATATAAGAAAAAAAACACTATGACGTAAAGAGAACAATAATTTAATCATTTCACCACAAGCAAGGCAATAAATCCAATCAGACGCAAGAGGTTACTGAGTGTTTAAGAAAATGCAATAAAAGAACAAGAATTTAGAAGACAGAAAATAATGAGTGATATTGCATTTAAATTTTTGAGTATCAAAGTTGACTGTAAAGTTCTATGAGAAAGAAATGTGAGAAAAATAACAGGATGCACAGGTGTCCTGAGCCTTAAATAAACAGAGTGCACAGGTGTCCTAAGCAGAAGGAAATGTGTACTTGTGTGGGCACATGCCAGATAGTGGCATGGCCACACAAAGTTGTGCTGGTGTTCAAATGTTATAAAACCTGTCTAATTCTTGATCTGGACAGAGAGTTTGGCTAAAGGGTCACTGAAGATTTGTCTCTGTTAATTCCTGCATGCGCAATCCCTGTAATCTCCCTCACTCTACCCATTTGCTGCAACTTGCACTATATATATATATATATATATATATATATATATATATATATATATAAAAAGGCAGGATGTGTGTGTATGTGTGTGTGTGTAACAGCCGCAATTTTCAACGGATTTGCACCCAAATTTATGTGCACATGCTCCAAGTTAGCAGGAAGGCCAAAACTGACTTTGCATTTCCCAACTCCCATCAATAGTGGAAATAATCAATTTTTTCATGCTTCTACGGCAGTTTTCATGTAGTTTTCAGTCATTTTGTACTGACCAGAGTGAGAGCCAATAGCTGGCTGCCACGAATAGGCAGGAAGATTCTATTGGCCAGCATAAGAGCCAACAGCTGACTGACACAAATGTTAACTATCATGCAAAAAAAAAGCAATAGCTGCATTCATCACAAGTGGGAAAAATTTAAATCTGCATGGCACTTTACTCCAATTGGCTTATTGCTTGCTTAAACTCAACATTGATTCTGATTCCACAGAACTGGGTTGGGTGTGAAAAAGTATTTGTTGTTAACATTATTTTTTCATTCAGTTTTTCCAGTTACGAGTCCTTTTTTAAAGCTGATCGTTTTGTGTTCATTTTGTTTAGTTCTTTTTTCGTAACAAATTTAATGTTTAGAAAAAATTTAGCTTAGAAAAAATTTGCAGTTTGAGATAGGCAAGAAGTAAGGCATGTAGCAACATCAGCACGGCAAAGGGCAAGGAAGGGCAAAAATATTTTAAGTCAAGTGATAGTGATTGCTGTATGAGTCGTACGATTTTTGAATCAAGCACGGGAAACACCGAGCCATGCTGCTAGTATATATTTTCATCACCTCATCAGCAATATACTGCACCATTGGGGAAAGTTCATAAGAAAAATTACCCTGAAAGCATTTGTACAAAAGACACAGGTAATCTACAGGGTATGATGGGTAAATTGTTTACATTTTTTAATTTTGTGCATGTGTGTCATTTGTTTTTGATTTTGTTGACTAAACAGTATAGAAGGGTGAGTTGGGCACCGTCTTTAGTATTTCAAGATATTTTTGTGTAATTTTGGTAGATATATCTGTTAAAAAAGAAATATCAGTGTTATTTTCATTTTTGTGTAATTTTGACGACAATTTATCCATCGTACCCTGTATGTTACAGTGATGGGAGAGTGACTGAATCTTAGATTCCAAGTCAGGACCAGTAAAATTTAGATTCTTCTTTGGATTTTATCAAGGATCTCTAAATATATAACAGCAGCACTAGACCAGTTGTGACAGCGATATTCAGTGCAAGGTCAAGTGACAGACTTATAAATATTTAAGATAGATTCTGTTGAAAAAAATTGTCTAGCATGACACAGTAAACCAATTTTCCTGGCTGCAGACCTAGCAATTGATTGAATATAATCTTTCTATTTCATGCCAGCAGAAAACATTAGTCTGAGAAAGTGCAATATTTAAATAGTACTATCTGTTTAAACATTACAAAATTGTATCAAATGGTTTATCAATGGTTAACTGAGGACACCAAAATCTGGAGATGCATGTGAAATGCTAAGAAAAATATTATCAGTTAAAAGTTTAGCAGGCTATTATTTTTAGTGGGAATGGTACCTATGTTCAGACTTCTTGAAGATGACCTTTGGGATCAGATGGAAGAAAAAACAAGGAAGTCGATTTTGATTGGCTGAACAAGTGTGAGAATGATAGATAGAGACAGGTTTTCCAGTGAGTTGTTTCTTAACCATCGAACAATGTAAACATGTTTCCTTTCGTTATCTGGAGCTGCTCCCCAGTGAAGTCAGAGAGAGACCCCACTGGATAGTTAGAAGATGTATACATTGACATTAGTAAAATTAAAATTCCCTATGATGAAGTTCTTTTATCTGTGGATTCAAAACAAATAGCTGAAAGAGAAAAAAACAACTTTATTAACAAATCAATGCCATTGCCCAAGACCACTGAGGTAGCATAAAATGTGATTAAGGTAGCAGAAATGTGATTCTACAGAAGGATACTGAGAATATCATGGACTGAACATGTTAATAATGAGGAAGTTTTAGGGTAAATAAAAACAAAAAGGACACTTATACTTAGAATCAGAAAGAGACAGTTGAAACTTCTTTTGCACATAATAAGGAAATAGTGCTTGGATAATTTCACACTCACAGGTCTTACTGAAGACAAGACGGACAGAGGAAAGCAGTGAATAACATACTTATCTGGTCTACACTAGTTACATTATTCGGACTATTGTCCTGATCTTTGTTGCCATATTTATCACAACATTTTGGCTGTTGTGCGCTCTGGCCGTTGTACGCTCTGGTGGTTGGAATGTTGAACTGAACTCTTGATTTCACTTGTTGGGCTAGACTGTTCTAGTTCCACTTGTAATGTCAGTTATCTCCTGTTAATTCACCTCTCCAAATTCTCCACTATCTTAACAAGGTATTGAACTCACAACTGTTTGTGTCCTGTCACTGGATCTAACCAATGCTTTTATCCACTGTGTCATGAAGAAGGCCGGAGTGTACAATGGCCGAAACATTGTGATAAATATGGCAACAAAGATAATAGTGTGAATAATGTAAATAGCATGCATAATACCTCATCTCAGAAATATAGACAGATATCTGGTCTAGTACTCCAGCTATATATTTCAAAACTCTCAACAAAATCCAAAGAAGGGTCTGTAGTGATTTGGCATCTTGATTTCAGTCACTTTCCCACCACAATGACATGGCTTCCCTTTGCTTTTCTAATAAGTTCTAATTGGTACCTTGACTGCATGAATTTAAGTGTACTTGTAGATTCACTATTATGTCTCATCATTTTACTGTTGAAATAGTGACATGTAACTGTAAGTTCTATTCTTATAGTTATTTCTTAAACTTTTCTAGCTTCCTAGTGACCTACAATCTTCAAAAATTTAAATGCAATATTATATCCGATGTTCTGTCTTTCTGGATCCTCTTCTTTTATTTTATTTTCTCCTCACTAAAGATTTTTCATTTTTTATCCTAGTAAAACCTTGCATCTTATTGCATCTTATTGTTTCGGGTGAAATAATTAAAAAGAAACTAATGAGTTGGCAGAACAGGGATTAGGAGAGATAGCAAGAAGACAAAACTTACTAAGAGTTACAAAGGACACGAAGTTGTGGAGAGCCATGACTGCCCACATTCTGAAGGGAAAAAGTAGATGGAGGAAGAAGATAAAAGGACAAGGAAGGAAGACTCAAATACAAACAGGCATTTAAAATGAAATTTCAAACTTCTCAGCTCTCATTTAATTTCTCTTGTAAATGCAATTAGGAAAAAGTGCCTCAAGTACACAAAAAAACAAAATTGAAGTCAACCCAGGTTTCTCAAAAGAGATACTTTCACCTTGAAGGACAGAGACAAATTCATTATTAAATAGTAGATACCCTGTAAATGCTCAATTTAGCACTCTTTTCCCAAGGAACTTAAAATAAGCACCCTCTTGAATGAGCAATCCTGGGAAACAAAACAAATATATTTGAGAAACAAAAGATGTAGATAAAGATGCTGAGGACGATGAAGATGTTGATTTTGAAGTTAAAAGTATTTGTGTTAAAAATGACAGGTTATTGTTGTTTTTATGCTGCCTTATAGTTGTGTGAATAAAAGATGAAAATGACTAAAAATAAGTGCCCCTTTTGAATAAGTGCTCCACGCCCACCTTGAGAAACACACAAATTCATTATTATGTACAGGGAATGCTCAATTTAAATTAGTGTCACCTCTTTCCAAGGAATTTAAAATAAGCACCATTCTTAAATAAGTGCTCAAGTGCTATATTCAAGACATTTTTTCCCCTGTAGAATATCTCACCTTCAGTTTCACTGTTGAACACACATTGAGACTTTCTTAGTTTACTTCAAACTAACACAAGCAGAAATTAAATCATGGTAAGCAGACCAGTCAGTGAAAAATGAGGAAAATGCTTGTAGGATCACAATATATCCATATATACATATCAATAAATTGGATTTTATTAAAACATTCAAAGAAGGACCTGCAATGTAATCAATCCTGACCTGGCATCTCAACTTCAGTCAGTTTCTACAAATATTTTCATGACACCTGCTCTGACCAGCATTTTTCTATGTTGCCCTGACAACATGAATTTAAGCATGCTACTAGATTGGCATTTAGGTCCCACACTTTTACCGTTGAAATAGCTAAATGCAACCACCACTTCTAATCCAACAGTTTCTTTTCTTGCACTTCCCATTCCATTTACTTCTCATGAAGAAGGATATTTTAAATTCCATGGGGAAAGTGGGTGCTTATTTGAGAGGGTCACTTGTTTGAAAGTGGGTGTTAAATCAAGAATTAACATGTATTGATACAGATAAGAGCTCCATTAAAGTGGCTTTTGGAGCAAGACAAAGTTTACAGTAGATGGTACTGTTTCCTTGATAACTACAATTTTCAAAAATTTAAATTCAATGTCAATTGCCATCTTCTGTCTTCTTGAATCCCATTCATCTTTTGTCCTTTCCTCAATTATCCCATTTCTCAGTTTTCTCTTTCACTTTAATTCCCTGTAACTCCCTGCATACTAGTGTCATTTCCACCTTGCTTGGAGTGAAATGATTAAAATTAAATAGATAAATCCCAAATATTTGTTGAAGTTTTGCTCTAAAAGCTACATTAATAGAGCCCTTACTTATAAGGCTCTGTATCAATACTGTACATTCTTGATTTAATGCCCCCTCTCAAATAAGTGCCCCTCTCAAATAAGCACTCACTTTTCCCAAGAAATTTAAAATAAGCATTCTTCTTGGTGAGGAAACAAATGTATTTGAAAAATTTAAGTTGTAAATGAGGATGCCGAAGATAATGTGCATTTGAAAAACTGTACATTCTTGACACACTGTATTAAGGATCATTTACTTTATGATTGAGAAAAAACTCCTGCAATTTTTATTCCCTTGGTTCTATAAGGATTTAAGTTTAATTATTACCATATTTGATCAGAGTTTACTCAGTTATCATAAATGTTCATTTTAGTGCTCCATTTCAAATAAGTGCTTCCTTTCTCCAAGGAATTGAAAATAAGCATCCTTCTTGGTGACAAAACAAATGTATTTGAGAAATGAAAGGTTTTGAGGGAGGTGTTGATATTAAAGGAAGAAGCTGTTTGAGGAGGAACTTCCTCCTTACTAAAGGAATAAACAAATAAACAAATAAAAGGAAGGATTTGTGGACATATTTTTATATGAACTTTTTATCCTTGTTTTGCTGTGATTAACCTGCCTCCAAAGTTTGTAAAAGTATTTTTGATACACCCTCTATACACCTCATCTTGGACATGAACAGCAGCTAATCAATATCACAAGTCCTTACATTTCTTTGATGGTACTTCTCTCTTTTGCTGGCCAGTGGACAGTTCATTAAACAGCAGGACGATTGCTAGACTATGGCCATCCCTTTATGTAGCATGAAACGTGAAATTTTCTACAACATCAATGCTTGAAACTTTAGTAATTTTTAAAGCTGCAAACTTCAGTGTTTAAAATGAGGTCACTTAAGTATACATAAAAAATTATGTAAATACTGATAGAAGTGTTTGGAAAGATGTAAGTGGATTTGGTTAATTAATTTTTTATGGCTTATCACCACTTTGTGGATTATTTAAAGCCAAAACATACTGTAAAAATAATACCTTTTGCCAGTGAATACTGTATTAACATTTTTTTTTTAGAATGACAATGACTTTTCTAGATACAAGTCGTACTATTTAATCCATAGCTGAGGGAAGGTATTTGTGTGTAGGTGTAGTTGTAACGAATCCGACTGAAATTTAAACTTATTTCTCTGATTTCCTATTCTGATTTTCTCTTATCCAAGATTTATATGGATTATCCAGAATTCAGTACTGTAAGAGGGTGCAGTCGACACAAAAGCTTTATAGACTTTTTGTGCATTTTTTTGAGGTTTTTATTGCTCAAAAACGTTTGTTTAACCTGCCAAAGGCTTTTTGTTAACCTTTGCTTGATGGAGGATTATATTTTTCTTCAAACTGAATTTTATGCCAAAGAGATTTGTGCATTTTGCAAAGGACTGAATAAGCAACTGAAAACAGAAGCTCTCTAACCAGATGTATTTTCATCAGTTTGAAGCCATTTTAGATCTAACAGATTGAGATTACCATATTAATCTTCTTAATGCAAACTTTTTTGAAAATATAAAAATATATTAGAAAAAATTACCAAAGCTAACAAAAGAAATATTTTGGTATTAAATGACCTTATAAGGCGTTGATATACCATTAAACAAACAAAACAAACTTGCTGGTAATTGTTTCTATTTTCCTTCATTTTACCACTGAAACCAAATAGTATTAAGTAACTTGGCCCATTTTAACAACATACTAAAGAACATTGAAATAGTATAAGCCCAAGAATGCAACCTTGTTTTATACTGTTACCAATTTGGATTGATTCATTTGTTACCATATCAACTCCTTATTCAGCATTTCAATACAGTTTCATAAAATTAACAAGTCCTCTAAGAGTTTCTATCTGAATTTCTTGGATGTGGAGTTATCATTCTATTATAATTGTGCTTATTCTTCCCTTCACTAGTTTGCCTAACTGTTACATCATGTAAACTGTTACCTCATAAATAATGGACTATTCCATTTTGATCACATGGAAAGAGGAGAAAAGACACTACTTGGTTTCAGTGGTAAAATGGTAAAATGAAGGAAAATAGAAAGAATGATAGAAGTTTGTTTTGTTTGTTTAATGGTATATCAACTCCTTATAAGGTCATTTAATGCCAAAATTTTTCTTTTGTTAGCTTTGGTAATTTTTTTTTTCCAATTTTTATTCTGTTTTTTTTTTTTTTTTTTTTTAATATGACAATGTATTGCTGGTAATTGTTTCTAATATATTTTTATATTTTCAAGTTTTGAGCACAGTTTTCACAATAGCATTTAACAGGTGGTTCCAAACTCCCCAAAACCTCCCTGTCAGAAGTCTTGCTGCCAGATGTAGTTTATTGTCATACTCAGGACAAAGCAATTTGGAAAGGATTAGAGAAGTTGCTCTGTGAGCTGCCTGTTGAAGTTGAATAATCATGATGAGAATTTCCAGTAGGCAACCAAGTTTTTTCCAAGACTTTCCAAAGTTCTAGTCTGCTAATGATTATAGTTTAGGAATAGAAAAGTAAAGCTTAGTCTCATCTGGATTTCTCTCAACATTGGTCTGAATGGGAATGTAACAAATTTCCACCTTATCTTTTGTCTGGAATCAGACAGAGTGAGAAGAGACAGGGAATGGTATAATTGACATTGGTAAGGCTATTATAAATCTGTATGAATATTAACAATGATAAAATGATGCCCCTCCCAGTTTTGATACTTCTTTTATAACCCCCACTCTTACTTACAATGCCTCACTGCCAGCTAGTCAGTGTTCAGCTTTTTTATATACCGTGTTCCCTCAGGACATAGGCAATCATGGCTCACAAAAATTTCTTGTTGCTTATAGCTCTTAATTAATGTTGACATTTTGTTATTTCTGTTAAACTTAAATGTTTTTCTTTCTGCTCCCAGCTAATTTCAGACCACCTTGCTTATTTAACAATGAATAACAATTGCAAAACAAGATACATTTGGCATACCAACATTTCCATTTCTGGTAGGATAAATTACAAAGTGTAATAGTACCAGCCACTTGCTTAGTAGTGGCTATAGAGTAGTCATTTTCATTTTTCTACACAAAAATAACTTTACTGTAGTTTCTCTCCACATAAAATGTGTCAAAAAGTCTACAAGAACTTATTCATCAAATTGAACTGCAAAGAATATCTTTGATAACACAAAACTGATTCCTCCAGCAGCAATAACAATTCCAGACATGCAGAAGAGTGCAGAGAATGGTAAAATGTACAAGGGTTGTGCTAAAATGAGGAAATTCAATATTTCCCAGAGTGTCCAGCTTTGAAAAGTTCAGGTCAAGAATCAATTCCTTTGCACTCATCTAGTTCTGTATTTGATCTCTGTCCAGATGTAATTCTCAAAGCTCACACTAGAAGATTTCGACTTAATTCATCATAAATAAAAGACAATACTTACAATGTGATTCAGGAAAGGCCTCATGGCTAGTTCATTTAATAAGGACTTTGCATTGTTAAACCAACTTATAAAAATGCTAAAATCTCAGGAAATGAATTATAGACATAGGGAAAAGTCTCACAAGTAGAACTATTTTGGTTTAGAGAAAAAAAGACAGGACTTAGTCAGCATTTCAAAACAATTTCACAAAATTAGCACACCCTCTAAGAGTTTCTATCTGAATTTCTTGTGTGTGGAGTATCATCCTATTATACTTGTACCTGTCCATTCCTTTGTTAGTTTGCCCAACCATTACACCATGTTAATACCTAAAAAATAATGGACTATTCCTATTTGAGCCCATGAAAAGACGGGAAAAAACACTACTTGATTTCAGTGAGAAAATGAAAGAATTGATGATAAAAGTGGAGAGATAGAATCAAATCAAGCAAATAATAACACTTTGATGTCATCCAAAAGGCCAAGTTAAAAGGTGACCATGATAAAAGCAACATTTTTTTCAAATACACGGGATGGTGTTGAACAATTGAAACTGAGTAATCACCAAAAATCCATAGATAAAATACCATCATCTGTTGAATTATTTTAAAATTATTATTAACAGAAATGTTTGTCAGGAGGGGATTTGGTTAGAAAGAAGGAAAGGAAGATGGAAGTTTTTAATGTCTCCTGCCAATATCTCATAAATAATGGTAGTGATTTCCCAAAAATCATTAATTTGATTCTATCTTTAAGGTAAAATTTCGCAAAATATTTAACCCTAAACTAATTCAAGATAGGTATATTCAATATGTGCAGGTTAGATAAAAGTCTTAAGTAGCTATTTAATAGTTACTACAAACAAGTAAATCTTCATTAGGTTTTGGTAATACTACAATAGGTAATGTCTACTTTCTATCTCCAGCAGGAATGTACTGTAATCTCATTAGTCAAATTATGAGAGGTGTCATTTTTTTTTTTTTTTTAGCATACATGTATCTTCAATATCAGTAGAATTCATTCTTGTACTCTGATTATTTAACACATCAATTTCAACAAGACCACAAATTTTTTTTCTTCATTCAGTGACTACAATTTCAGATTGTGTTTCCTGGGTGACTTCAGAAGAAATCAATGTTTTAATCATGAATTTGTTAAATTGTCAAATAGCTTTTTAAAACTAAGTTGACCAATACCTATCCAAAATTTACAGAGAATTAATGTAACTTTGCTTACCACTATTAACTTATCCTTTTATAATTGTGTTGGTCCTTTCCTTTGTTAGTTTGCACAGCCATTACACCCTACCAATACCTTATAAATAATGGACTATTAAGTTTTGATCAGAGGGGAAAAAACACTACTTGGTTTCAGTGAGAAAATTAATGAAAGGAAGGAGGGAAAGTAGAAGTGTTTAACAGCTGTTTCAGTGAAATGGAAAAATTGTCAATTTCAAATCTTTTCATTTGTACCCACTTCTTAAAATAACGACCAGCATTCATATTTATGATTGTTATTGCAATATTTTGTTAAAGTTGTCAAGCTCAAATATTTAACAATGTGATAGGGGAATTTCTATGGACATTTTATTGTCATAGAACTCACCATGAGTCTATAAACTGAAGGATTAGGATTCATCAAGAAATTCAAATAGGAAACCTGTGAAATCTTCACAAATCTTTCTTGTTATTTATAATCAGCATTGCTTTTATACTGTTGACAATTTGGAAAAGATTTCAAAAGTTGCAACCTGATTGTTGCAACCTAGGGAAGAATAATGAATAGAATAATCATGAATGTTGTTACTGATACTTAGGACATGAAAAAATATATACAAAATTTGCCAGTGGCACATGTAGAAGTAGTCAACTACTAGCAGTGAGTCAAGTGAATTCCACAATGAATATCCAGCTACAGACCAACATACAGTATTTACTACTGTATTTATGTGAATAGGGACATAATCATTATTGACTGTAGGTATGCTACAACACTGATCTGACTTGACAGAGCTGACAAAATTGAATAATCATGATAAGAAATTCCAGTAGGCAACCAAGTTTTTCCAAGACTTTCCAAAATTCTAGTCTACTAATTATTGTTGTTTGGGAGTAGAAGAGTAAAGCTTAGTCTCATCTGGATTTTTCACAACATTTCGACTATTATCCTCATTTTTGTTGTGATTATCATAACTGTATGGTTATTGTGCCTTCTTGAGGTGTCTGTTGATTCTGATAACATTCAGGGAATTTTTAAATGAATCTTTTACTTAATTTACATGCAGATTGTTCATATTCCTCTTACCATGTCTCGAGACATCTCAGTTGTTCCTTTATTATTTCTCATCCAGTTTCCATGAAGTATGAATCTGTATTACCTGGTTCAGGGTTTGATAGACTAATTTTTTTACAGCTTATCAACCCTTCGTGAGTTATTTAAATCCGAAACATATTTTGAATTGTAAGAATATGTATTAAAAATTTTTGAGAATAACAATGATTTTTTCATTTAGTCCTACTATCTAAACTTTAGCTGAGTTAACCATTAATTAATGAGCATTTACTGAGGCAAGATTAATGTCCATGTGCTGTAAGTTGAACTATGATTCTTCTCATTTTAGATGGGACAAGTTGCTCAGACCCAAGGATTCCAACACTGCGGCAGCATTTTCCTCATTGCACTAAAGAGGTTGGGTCAGTGTAATAGTGAAGACAGTGTGACAGTAGTCATGGGGGCTGGACAAAAATCATTTTTTGTCCTTGGCCTATATGCATAAGTATGTGTATGGCTCTTCTCACATTAAAACAACCTTGTGTCACATCCAGCCTTGGAAATTGAACTCATAATTACATTGCTGCCAAATTCACAAATCAACAATTTAGACTTATTTACATTTGAACTATTGTCCTTATCTTTGCTATTATCAACACATTTCAGTCACTATGTCCTCTGGCCTTCTTCAGCTGTATATTGACCCAGGTAACCTACACTGATTGATAAGAGCAATACCAAGTTCATAAATTCCCTGTAGGTTACATATATCAATATAAGCCTGATGAAGTATAACGGTCGAAATGCTGTGATAACAAAAATGAGGACAATAGTTCAAATGTAAATGCTGTAAATAATATAACCATTATTTTTGTCAAAAGTTGGGTATCTCCATCAGGCAAAGGTTAACAAGTCAAGTATGTAAGTTGACTATGTTTAGTTCATTTCTCAGAATGCTCTGTGAATATGTGTCAAGGTTGTGGTTCATTCCATCCACTATTTATAGAGAAGAATAGGGAACTCATCTTTATTGATTTCAGTTCTCAGCAAATGAAATAAGTGTGTAGCTTTTCTACAAAGATAGTTCAATCCAAAAACATACCAATTTTGTTACAAGTTATGGCAAATAAGAGTTTAATAAGATTACCTACAGAACAGTTTGTATTCATAATGGAAAAAACTTACAATTACAGAGGTTGGAATCGGTAGGAGCAATATAAAGTTCACTTTGGAATTCCCTGTAGGTTACTTAGATTGATATATATCTGATGAAGACCAGAAGGCACAATGGTTGAAACATTGTGATAACAACAACAAAAGTGAGGAAAGTAAATCTAAATGTAAATAGTGTAGATATTGATAACACCTCATCAAAGAAATTCAGAAGGAAAACACTTTAGATGTCTCGGTTATTGTCCTGACGATGGGACTTGGAACCATCGTGCTTGCTGCTGTTGCTGCTTTCAAGATTGTGTACTACTTCAAGCTTAATCAATATTGCTGCATTGGGAAAACATACATATTGCCTGTTAATTCACATACTTTTCAATATTTTTCAGTTGCTTCTTCAGTAAATGCAAACCAAAAAATTATCAAACAAATGATTACAAACACAATGAAGAATGATATGTTCTTAAAATAATCATATCATTTCTACATCAACATAGATTTTACAAGCAAAATACACCAATAAACTTGGTAATTTTTTTCCATTAGATTCAAGTAGAATTTCAGAACTATAATTTTTTCTGAACTTTTGTACCTTTCTTTTATACTGATTGATTGACTGATTTTTTTTTAAATTCTGAGAATTCTAATTTATTGAAAAACTGTTTTAAGAAAAAGATTTTATAAATTCCTACTAACACTAATTATTTGATCAATGTGTTGTAGCATTCCTACAGATGATAATGGGTATGTCTCTGTTCACATAAATGCAGTAGTAAATACTGTATGTTAGTCTGCAGTTGGAGATTTGTCTTCAGCTGTGCTGGTCAAACTATCTGTCTCCGGGCAGAGAGAATTCCCAGACGAGGCAGAATCTCGTTTTGGGAAACAGCAGCCCAACCCGATTTTATGTGGGGTCTATGGGAAATTTTTGGCTTAGCCTATAGGCTTGGATGCCCCACATTAAATTTGACCTTGTACCAAATCTGAGCACATGGGACAGTTGGTATATATCCAGCAGTTGGAGATTCATCTCCAGTTGTGTTGGTCAAACTCTCTGCCTCTGAGGATCGACAGATGAAGCTGTTGATGGGCAAGGTCCCTTCTCGCAAAACAGCTACCCGACCCTGTTTTATACAGGGTCTATGGGGAATTTTTGGCTCGGATAGCCCACATTGAATTCAGCCTAGTGCCACATCTGACTGCATGGGGCAGTTAGTAGTTATCCTGCAGCTGAAGATTCATTGTGGAATTCACTTAACTCACTTCTAGCAATTGACTACTTCTATGCGATGCTGGTGGATCTTATATGTGTTGTTCTTGTCCTGAGTATTATCATTCATTACCAAACTTTGTGTGATTATTCTATTCAGTAACCATCCCTAGGTTACAACACAATCGATGGTAAATATTTCCTGAATCAAAATGGCTAATCTCACCATATATTAAATAATTGCTAATTATAAGCTATTGTTTTACAAAGTTTTACATCTGCCATGTTTCTTTGCACAAAAACTTTCAAAAAATATAAAATATTAACTGTTTAATAAATAATTCCATATCCAAGGTGGATTTGTTTTTGACTTAT
Source organism: Acanthosepion pharaonis (assembly GCA_903632075.3). Classification (NCBI taxonomy): domain Eukaryota; kingdom Metazoa; phylum Mollusca; class Cephalopoda; order Sepiida; family Sepiidae; genus Acanthosepion; species Acanthosepion pharaonis. Next base: position 947,090 of record CAHIKZ030001802.1, read on the forward strand.
GAAACTTCTGGAGATTATTTAAAGCCAGAAAATATAGAAAAGAGTACTGAACTGTTATGGGATATCAGTCCTCATATATAGCAGTGAATACTGAATAATCTCCTCAAAGATGTAGAAGAAAGTCAAAGCAACAGAAATGTAGTTCTACAGAAGGATGCTGAGGATACCATGGACCAAACATGTGAGCAAGGTCGAGATTTTAGAGAAAATTGAAACGAAAAGGAAACATACTTAACATCAGGAAGAAACAGTTGAAATTTCTGTGGCACATAATGTGGAAGAAAATCTGACACAGATTGAGGGCAAGAGGGACATAGGAAAATAGCGCATAACATACTTGATAATCGTAAGTAAATGGATGGCCAAATGAGTTTTAGGAGAAATAACAAAAAGGCAAAATTTATTATGAGCAACAAAGGACAGGAAATTGTGGAGAGCCATAATCACTAACATCCTGAGAGGACATAGTACATAAAGAAGAAGGATTTACTAATACAAGTCCTACTAATTAACCCATAGCAGGATGGAGAAGAGGTGGATTCATACCATTTCCCAAAGATTTTTTTAATTGATTGATTCATTTTCTACATCTTCAACCATTTGCAGGTTATTTAAAGCCAGAAAATATTTTTAGATTTTAAGAATTTTCTTTTTTGAAATAATAATACAAATCTTACTAATTAACCCATGCTTGGTGGGGAGAAGAGGTGGGTTCATAACTTTCCCAGGGATATTTGCACATAAGTGAATATAACGAACCTGACTGGAATTGGAACTTGGTCACAATCTGTTGGGGCGCACCCACCTTCTAACTAGTAATGGACTGGTCCCTCTTATATAAGTCAGCTCTGGAGAGAGAGTGACAGAGCGTCAGAGAGAGAGTCAGCGTTAGCGGTCCAGATAAGCTTACCCGGTACATACCGTTGGACTATAGACTTTGGATATTGTTTCGTACTAACCAACCTTCGTTCTACTAATCACTCTATTGTTAATTGCTTTTATGAATATACCAGTATTTTCCTCTACAACTGTGTTTGTCTTGATTCATACACCGACACGCGGGAAACTCACAACATCTCAACACAATCCATTGCACCACCTGCACATCCAAGCTTACAGCATCCTTAATTTCCAAGCAATCACCCATCTAGGTACTGACCAGGCTTAATATTGCTTAACTTCAGTGATGGTATGAGAACTTATGCTATTTTTTGTTACACAAAAAGTTTCCAAAATTATAAAATATAAACTGTTTATAAATATAAATGACAAAACTGTAGTTATTGCTGACACGTTTCATCCAATGCAGACTTTCTCAAAGCAAAAAACGAAATGAATTTAATTAAAGAAAGTAACTAATAACAACAAAAAACAGAATGTTCTTAGCAACTGGAGGAATGTAGAGAACGCTATTTTCATATTGTTACCTGAAAATAATGTCAGTTATTGTCACGTGTAGAGAATATTGTCATTATAGCTGTGTTAACGGATTCAACCATTTTCTTTTAATTTTATGATATTGTTGTGTACGTTTGTTTGGGAGAGCAGTAATTTTGTTAAGAAAGGTGAAATGGGGAAAAAACCTGGGCGTAGATTAATATTTGGGTAATATACTATGGTGGCATTCTCTAGAATTTTCCTTCTGAGTAAGTTATTTTCTTTTTTTATGAGTGTAGCATTTTTAAAATCAAACTGTTTAATAAATAATCCCATATCCAAGATTGATTTGTTTTTTTTACACCTTATGAAGCCTTTTCAGGTTATTTAAAGCCAGAAAATATTCATTGATTTTAAGAAATTTTTAAGATAATAATGATTTACTGATCCAAGTCCTACTAATTACCACATAGCTGGGGGAAGAAATAGATTCATATGTTTCTCCAAGTGAATATAACAAATCTGACTGGAATTGGAACTCAGCTCTCCTATTTCGAATTCCGAGCTGTTATCCATTACACCACCCACACATTTAAGCTTACAGGACCTGATATTCCCAAGTGGTCACCAATTTTGGTACTGACTCGGCTTGACATTTTTTAACTTCAACTTTTACAAAAATAAAAAAGATTATGAGCTTGAAATTTGAATACCCAGGCAATACTAGATAACACTGCCAGTCATTAACTCATCCCCTGTTATAATTGTACATGTTATGAAGCAGACATTATTGATTCCCTAATGTACGTGTAACAGCAATGAGATTTTAATCATCTCTGAAAAGTCCAGATTAATTCCCAGATTGGGAAGTAATATTAAATGTGTTTTATTTCAGATTTTTGAGCTCAAATGAAATATTACAAATAATATATCTGGGCATTTACAAAATTACTTCCATGATCAGTACAAAATATAAAGAAAAATTGCAGTAAATTAACCAGGAAGAGGACTTGAATATAAAATCTGATTCACAATTCTGCAGTTGTTTGTCAAATGCATACTGGCTAGAGAACATTATAAAAAAAACATTAAGAAAAAAGGAGTAATCTTTAACCTTCATACTTGCAAAAAAAAGAAGAAAAAAGTGATTCAAAAGGACAGATTTTCCCTTGACACCAATATTATTTTAACTGCCATCACTTTTTGGCAATGTTTATTGTTTTAAAAAGTGATTATTAGAATTTTAATAAAACCTAAAAATATGAAAGTGAATTTATACATTTATTTGTTCTTTGTTCTTGAGAACTGATAACAAAAATAATATACACTATTTATTAGATTGTTTATTTACCCAATTTATTTATTCCATCCTGTGTATGACAATAAACTACATCAAGCAGCAAGGCCTCTGACTGAGAGGCTTTGAGGAGTGTGGAACCACCTCTTAATTACTGCTATTCCTAGGTCCATCCTGACTTGCAGGACAAGATAAAGGGACAGAGGGAAACAAACGTATAATACTTATTGAGCTTGATGATGGAACAGGGCTTAGGAGAAATAACAGAAAGACAAAATCTATTAAGAGCTACAAGAGACAGGAAGTTGTGGAGAGCCATGATTGCCTACATTCTGAGGCTCACAGCATATAAAGAAAAAGAAAAAAAAGAAGAAAAAAAAGAAGTAAACCCCACACTTTTGAGCCTGACTCATCAAGTAACAGTTAAATGAAAAAGCCGATGTTCATGCGTTCTCAGTATAGGTAACTTACAAAGTCACCATTAATTGTTCAGTTGATATAGCAGAAAGAAAAGGCCAAGAACAGATCAAGATGTTTGCATTATACCAACATCAACCAACTTCCATTTCAGATTTTACAAGTACATGATATTGTTTCATATCAGCAAAAGCTACATTTATTAATAACTATACTCTATGGCAGGAGTGGCCAAACCATGGCTCACGACACATGCGGCTTTTTGACCTTTAATATGCAGCTTGGTGTTGAGCTCCTTTTCTCATCACAATTAATATAAAAGGTAAATTCCCGTAGTTCATTACTGTATTAAATATGCACAATATAGTTTTGAAAAATTTGGTATATATATATATATATATATATATATATATATATATATATATATATATATCTTGACCATGTTTTGAAAAATGAAAACATATAAATACATACATGTAACAAATTATTTATTATTTAACAGTTAAAATATTTCTTCCTTGAAAATGGCTAAATGTATAGCCAAAAGCGCTCGGATTAAAAGAACATTTGGACAGTTTTTATATAATTTATAATCTGAAAGAAAAAAATTATTAAATCACATGAGAAATTGTATAAAAAAAAATAAATCAAAGCACCTTGCCTGTCATATTCAATGAAATGTGCATGAAAGAAGGATTGCTGTCTAAATGCACAAATTTTATATATATATTTGTGTGTGTGTGCGTGTACTTTGTGATTACTGAAACCAATACAAATTAACAGTTTAAAAAAATTGCATACGTGAATAAATATTATTGTATACATGCATTTTTTATATTTATATGAAAATTTTTATAACAAAATGTGTATGTTTTATATTTATATGAAAATTTTTATAACAAAATGTGTATGTAAAAAAATGTATGTGTAATTTTTGTTCATATCTTGTGGCTCTCAAATATCTGAACTTTATAGTATGCGGCTCTTACATTAAGCAAGTGTGGTCACTCCTGCTCTATGATAAATTAGCTATGAGATGACAGTACTTTGAACAGCTACCATGAAGTAATAGTTAACATGCTTGTCTTGCAAGCCATTATTAGTTAGTTCATTCCTCATTGTATTTTTCAATGAACATGGCCTTGTGCCAAAGTTGGTTTTGCTCAACAAATAACTACAAGCTGATGGCACATTAATATTAATATTTAATTATCCGTCTGGTAAAAACAAGATCCCCTGAGTATAGCGTGTAAAACTAATATTTATAATTAGCCTGGCAAAAAGCTGTGCATGCAAGCATTATAGAATTCATTGCAGGTGCTATATGTAAAGTAAGAGGCAATCATGAATACATTCCATAATTAGAAAAATAAATAAATAAAAAGGTTACTGTCAGTATTTTGCACATGGATATCTGTTGATCTGTTCAATATATGTAGCCAGATATTTACAGAGTGACTTGTAAATTACAACAACCTTCAGGAATCTTTGAAACCAAAATCTAGAATTATCTATAATACAAAAGAAATTGCAATGTAAAAGAATTAAAACCTGATGAAGGCCAGAGAAGATATTAGTCAAAATGTAATGATACAAGCAACAATGATGAGAACACCAGTTCTGATAACTTATAGAATACTGAAACTACTTTTATATTGAATTCAAGTTGACTAACTAATAAATATCTACATAGGTGACCACTGGGGAAATTAAGCAGCACCAAGCCTGTCCAGTACCTTGGGAATACCAGGTGCTGTAAGCTTGGTTGTGCAGGTGGTATAATAGATAATGGCTTGGAATTGGAAATTGCAGAGCCGAGTTCCAATTCTAGTTGGGTTCGTTATATTCACTTACATGCAAATACCCTTGGGAAAGATATGAATCCATCTTTTTCCCCCCTCAGCCATGGATTAATTAGTAAGGCTTGTTTCACTAAATCATTATTATCTTAAAAAAATTCTTACAAATCTAAAAATATTTCCTGGCTTCAAATAACCTATAAATGGTTGATAAGCTGTTGAAAATTAATCAATCAATAAAAACAACCCTAGGGAAAGGTATGAATCCACCTCTTCTCCCTCCAGCTATGAGTTAATTAGTAGGACTTGTATCAGTAAATCATCCTTCTTCTTTATGTACTGTGTCCTCTCATGACATAGCAATTATGGCTCTCCCAATTTCTGTCCTTTATTCCTCATAATAATAAATTCTGTCTTTTCATTATTTCTCCTAAAATTTGTTCTGCCATCTACTTACTTAAGGTCATCAAGTATGTTATGCGATATTTTCCTATGTCTCTCTTGCCCTCAGTCTGTCCTTTGAGTATCAGATTTTTCCTTCCTCATTATGTGTCTCAGAAATTTCAAATCCATTTGGGTTTGTTATTTTCAGGTATTCACTTATGCCTAAATACCCTTGCGAAAGGAATGAATCCACCTCTTCTTCCCTAGCTCTGGGTTAATTAGTAGAACTTGTATCAGTAAATGATTATTATCTCGAAAATATTCTTACAATCCAAAAATATCTTCTGGCTTTAAATAACCTGCAAAAGCCATAAAAGACAAATCAGTCCATGAGATACATGAACCCTTTATTTCATCTATGTTTCTGCTGACCATGTCTACTGATATCTCATCTACTTTTTTTATATACTCCGTCCCTTCAGGATGCGAGCAATCATGTCTCTTCACAGATTCATATTTGTTTTCTTTCCCTCACAGTCATTGTTTTGTCATCCATTTGCACAAGCTCATTAGGTAGGTTACTCAGTATTTCTCTTCCCCACTTGCCCTCAACGTACTGTGAATGTGAAATTCTCCTGCCTATTATGCGTCCTAAAAATTTCAACTGTCTCTTTTTAATCCTAAGCAAAAGTGTCCTTATTTACTCCAATTTTCCTTAAAACTTTGCCATATTTCTGTTGGTCCAAGTTTTTTTTTCACCTGTAAAAAATTATCCAACATTCACTGCCATTTTAGAAGGACTGATGTTGCATAACAGGTGAACATTTATCTTTGCTTCCAACAATATTTTCCTGTTCTTTAATATTTTGTTTAGCTTTTGGAAGGCTACTTTTGTTGTTCTTATGCTCTTTCAGATTCCTGTATCACATTTTCTATTGTTTGTCAAAACACTTTCCAGATATTTAAGTTTCTGTACTTGCTTGATTTTGACATTTCCAATATGTAGATTGTATCTTGAGTTGTCCATCTTGCTAATGACCATACATTCTTTCAGTTGATGGTTAGTCCTTTCTTCTTGCTTTCTTTTACTTCCTTGTTTAGAAGTTAAAACACTTCCCAGATATTTCTCTGATTTGTAGCTTGTATCTTGAGTTGTCCATCTTGTTAACAACCATAAATTCTATCTTCATACAATTTATGAATTGTTCTTTCTTCTTGCAAAATTTAATGCATTATTGCTAAAGTTTACCTCTTTTTGCCAAATACACCTTGCTAACAGATTTTAACACTGTCAAACAAAAAAAATGTACTAATGGGTCTATCAGGTTACCTCCTCATCATTTTTGAAACCACTACTAGGAGACACTATCAGGACTATAAATAATCTGCGATAGTTTTTTATCACTATCTTCTCACCTTATTTACTTATTCGTCAACATGTAACCTCTTATGGAGAACACACTTCCCTTTTGGGAAATGCATGAACAATACACACACACACATACACACTCACATACGTATGAACATTCACTCACTACACATACTTTGGACTAAAATGTTTGTCACATTCATTTAACAAACATATCAATGTTTTTATCACTTATAATCTTTTTTTGCTAATAGATTATCATTTGTTTGTACATATATATCAGTTCTTGTCATTTCTTTATATTTATTTACATGGACTCATATCCCAAGTCTACCATGTTTTTTGTGGACATTTCAGGAGACACACGTGTTTATCTCTCACTAGCCTACAACAGTATCCTAGCTAAGCCAAAGTTAATTAATCCAAAGAAGGCATGAAACTAATTATTAAATACGTAGTGTTGCCCTCTACTTTGTGTTTAGAAGAAAAATTTTATATAATAAATTTCAATAATCAAATTCAATTATTAAACAAGAGAAATGGATAAATGCAGACATTTTAACAAGTATTTACTTTGCAACTTAAATACAAATATAACATAATATAATAAATACAAGACAAACTAATATAATTTAAATAATAATATGCCATAATAAACTCAATACAATACAAACATATATATAAAAATAATCAAAGATATACATACAAGCAAAAATAACAATGAAAAATAAAAATTACGAAATATACAATTGAAAAACAATTATGTTTATGAATTACAAAATTTTTTTGGAATTAAAAGGTAATTTTTAATCCATTTCAATATCTTAAGATTTGATTTTAAATGTTCAAAATTATTTTTTTAAAGTTATGTAAAAATATTTCTTGATAATATTGTACATTATTTCATTAAACATGTTAAATTTTAAAGGACATCTTTTTTAAAAATCACTGCAATACCTAATTTTAAAATTAAATTAAAAGTATTTAAATTTAAATTTCATGCAATAGTGTTGGTGTTATTTCAAAGAAGAAAGTTTGAACTTTATCTTAAAAGAACAGTTGGGTAATTAAAACAATTTAAATTAAAACAATATTAATTTAGCTTACATCAAAATTACAAATTTTCACTTTTCCAGTCATCAATCAATACCACTTTCTGACACCCGTCATTATATGAAACTTATTTAAACAATAGAATAAAAATGTTTACGTCGTGATAAAACAGAAACTGTTAATTTGATGAATTATGAACAAATAAAACCAAAATTACTTACATTTTCTGATGGGGTCCTTTTCCCTCTCCAACTTTGTGATTAGCCAGCATAATAGACTGCATGCCCTAGTTCCCAAGTCACTCTTCACTATATATATATATATATATATAGTTAATTTTCAATTACCATATATATATGTTAATTGAAAATTAACTACCCATTTTAAAATACTTATAATTTGTCTATATTTCTGAGATGAGGTATTATGTACATTATTCAGACTATTGTCCTCATCTCTTTCACCATATCTATCACAATGTTTTTGGCCTTCTGGAATGTCTAGCCGAACCCTTTATTTTGCTCACATGCCATGTTTGATGGATGTCAGTTATCAGTTATCTTCTGTTAATTTCCCCACTGCCTTAACCAGGTATTGAACTCACACCCCTATCACATCTAACCAACACCTTTATCCACTGTGCCATGTGTCCTTGAGGACATCTGGATATGAATTTCTGAGTATTATAAACCTAATGTCTTCAGCAACTATTTTTTTACCAGTACTCATATTACCAATTTTTGCTGTTATCATGCATATTTTTTACCAGAGTTCATATTGCAACTATATTTGTTGTCATTGCTTTTTCTCTGGCACTCCTTATTACTGGTTCCCCATATTGTATTTATCTCTATGCTTGGTCGGCTCAGGAGATTTTTGTGGCCTAGCATATGTGCTGATTCCTTAAGTTTACAAATTTTCTAATGGTGTTCCTTCTCAATGATCTCAGCATGATTCCCAGTGAGCGAAATAAAGGGTTCGGTTAGAATTATTCCAACCACCTGAAGAAGGCCGGAGTGTACAACAGCCGAAACGTTGTGATGGATATAGTGAAAAAGATGAGGACAATAGTCCAAATAATGTAAATAATGTACTTATAATTTATTTATTAACTATAATTTTTAAAAGAAATCAATATGAGAGAATAGTGTTTAGCATAAGGTTTTATTTCAAATTTGATCTGGGCACCAAATTTCACTACTAGCTTCTTGAACATGCAAGAATCATGTCAATTGATTTCACCAGGAACTCTTGTGGTATGGAAGACATAATTTATCGTATTCATCTTTCAAATTCTTCCAAAGTCTTGGTTTGGTATAGCAGACCTGCTCCTTTAACCAAAGAAAAAAGTCGCAGGGTGTCAAGTTAGCATTCTAAGTTGGCCACTCATGCATAAAATAGGGAGTTACTTTTCAATCTCCCTGTGTGTATGTATTTATATATATATATATCTGAGGAGAAAGAAAGAGGTTTGATATTACTGTATTTGACAGCATATGAGATGCACTTTTTTTACTAAAAATATCTTTTAAAAATACCCTGTGTCTTATATACCATATATAGGTTTAAAATTTGTGATAGTCGGGTTAGATTAGCTACCTGGAAACTCCTGTCAGCTTAGATTTAAACATGAAGGAGCAATAGCACACCACGTGGATGGCAATGCCTGATGAATACCTTACATTTACAGGAAGAATAAAAAGACCCAGCATTGACAAGTCTGCAAATGGGTAAAGCAAGCTTGGGATTATATTAGACCAGAAACTATTGTGAAATCTTTTAAAAAGTGTGGCATTAGCAATGCTCTCAATGGAATGGAAGATGACCCATTATTTAATGATGATGACAATATATTGAAAATGAATATCTGAGTTTTGATAACGAAGACAACGAATTTTATGGATTTGAAGATGTATAAGATTTTAATGGTAACTGTACCGTTTTGCTCAGTTGTAATATTTGCTTGATTTTTATTTTGTTTTCTTACCTTTGGATATAATAAAGTTTTTATAGGGTGTTCTTTTTTTTCCTATTATTTTTTGTTTAATTGTAATCATGGCTTGTTTAACCAAAATAATCCCTCATAAGTATAGCCTAGGCTGTGCCATTTACTAATAATTTTACTAATTACTAATTTTTTCTTGATTTTCCCTGCTGAAATTGGGGTGCGTCTTATACACCCATGTGTCTTATATATTTTCAAATATGGTACATAGCATTTCAGCATTTTTCTTTGTTTAAAACAAAATTTTCTCATTTCTTAATACTTTATTTAGATTTTGGAAAGCATATTTTGCTATTCCAATGCACTTTCAGATTTCTGTATCACATTTTTTATTGCCTGTTAAAATATGTCTCAGACAGTTAAATTTCTATATTTGCTTTATTTTGCCATCTCCAATTTTAGCTTGTATCTTTGGTTGGCCCTCTTGCTAATGACCATACATTCTATCTTCTTACAATTGATAGTCATTTCTCTCTCTTGTTTTACCTTGTACCTGCAGTTTTGTTTTTTCTGTGTCTGATTTCAGTAACTGGCATTTGCATATTTTATGTTGTTAACGGTGTACCCACCAATAATAAACCCTGGTAAGTACTTTTCCTGACTTCAATTTAGAGTACTTATGCTGCGATACAGATTGACTAAACAGAAACATTGTCATTCTCTACTATAATACTGATAGTAGCATTTCAAGAACATGTATGTAGATATCTTTATTTTATGTCTGCTTCTGACCATTAAAGGAGAAAGCTTGTTTCTCTAGTGCAAATAAGATTTCTTTTTTTTTCTCCAAGAGCAATTTATCACCAAATAGATACACGCAAAAAAAAAATCATATTTATAGTCCTCATGTCTTGTACTCTATTACGCATATAAGTACAAATACACACACACACACACACACACACATATATATATGTACTTTATCTAAATTTTTGGGTGAAATACTTAGATTAATCTAATCAAACATTCGATAGAATCTGCAAATTGAACAAGTTTCCCCAAGTAAAAAAAAAACTGTTTTGGATAGTTAAAAAGCAAAACAAAACTGCAGTAATGTTATTAGGATTTTAGGAAGGAAGGAAGGAAGGAAGGAAGGAAGGAAGGAAAGATAGAGAAAAGGGTGAGAGAGAGAGAGAAAGAGAAATAGGGGAGAGAAAGAAAGAAAGAGATGGAGAAAGAAAGAAAGAAAAGAAAGAAAGAAAGAAAGAAAGGGATATAGGGAGAAAGAAAGAAAGAAAGAAAGAGGAGGAAAGAAAGAAAGAAAGAAAGAAAGAAAGAAAGAAAGAAAGAAAGAAAGAAAGAAGGGATCCAATCAAAAAGTGAAATAAAAAATTTAGTCAACATTTAATTTGAATAAAGTGTTTATTTCATGTTTCATCTCTTTTTACTTATTTAAAATGTCTTCCTTTCTTACATTTCTCAGAACTAGGCCCTTTAACTTCTACCTATTTGAGTCTTAGGAGCATACAATGAAGAGGGCTAGATACAGCCAGGGCCAGTGGGTGCAATGGCCCTGGGCATCCATATTAAGAGAGCATCCAATCAAAGAGTGAAATAAAAATTTAATCTATATTTAATTTAAATAAAGTGTTTATTTCATGTTTCATTTTGCACATTTAAAATGTCTTCCTTTCTGACAATTTTCAATACTAGGCCCTATAGATCCCCCACTTTACTTGAGTCTTAGGGGTATACAATCAAGGATTTGAACCTGGGAATCACCAAACATTACCAAGCCTCTGCATATGACTAGCCAGAGAGCATGTTTAGCTACTCAAGTTGGTATTCAAAAAATCCTATTTTTGTTCTGGATTTAAACATCAACATGAGATGGAGAAAGAAACCAAAAAACATCTTTTATATGACATGGAACTGCTAGGTCTTCCACTACAGAGGCTGGTCCACTGTGTTCTGCCAGACAATTTTGCTCATCAGAATCCACCATGTACATTTATAAATCTACCATTCATCTATGCATTGAATATTGTTGCCATATCTGGTCTAGTGCTCCAGTTATATATCTCAACATTCTCAACAAAATCCAAAGAAGGGTCTGTAATGTTATTGGCCCAGATCTGGCACCTAATTTGCCATAACTTCACCAGGCAAATAGATTTATAGGTATTTACCAGGTCACTCACATCGCAACTGAGTGTGACACAAGATCAATGTTTAAAGTGGGTTAATGGCCACACTGCACAAAAGATTGCAATGTTCCCTCAGCACTTCCCAATTTTGGGGACACCTTAGCTACCAAGCAACAAACCCAGCACCTCCCAAAGAAAAAGTACTGCTTGGAAGGAAAGCAACCTCTGGGACTTGAGCAAATAGATTTATAGATAAAAAATATTCTATATATTTATATAAAGGTGGAAAAACCATAAGTTTATATACAGGGTGATTGAAAATAACTCTCTATATTATGTATAATGGACTCTCCTGTCTAACTATAAATTTTACAAGATGAGAGAGTCCACATTACATAAAATAGGAAGTTACTTTTCAATCACCCTGTAGAACTCAATGGGCAGACCCATTTCTACTGCAAGTTAACTTATTAAAGCACAAGTTTATATTAGCTGAAGGTTATCAGTTCAATACTTGTGCTGGGTATTAAATATACATTTGAACTATTTAACAACTTAACATCGACTTCAGTTACTTTCCTATCGCTATGATTTGGCTTCTCTTTGTCTTTCTTATAAATATCTTCATGGCAGTTATTCTAATGAACTCTCCTTCTTAGTACTTTGACCACATCAATTTAAGTGTAGTATTACTAGATTGGCTATTAGGTCTCATCATTTTACTGATGAAATAGCAAGATGTAACCATAAGTTCTATTTTAAGAGTTTCTTTTCTCTCAATTATCAACAGCAAAAATCCCTTCCAATTTCTTGCTTCCCTGATAACTACAATCTACAAAAATTTAGATACAATGTCAATCCCCATCTTCTGTCTTCCTAAATTCTGTCCTTTTATTGTCCTTTCCCATCACTAATATCTTCCTATTCTCTTCCACTCTTAGTAACCCTTTGACCCTTAGTGGCATTATTTCCTTGCATGGAGTGAAATGATTAAAAGAAATGTCCTTTTCAGGATGTGATTGATCATGGTTCTCCACAAATCCAGCAGTGTCTGAAACTTCAAGATCAGGCATTTTTTCAGTGACTGAACATCATTAGACTATTTGTTTATATGAGGATGTGCAGGTAAAAATGATTTTTGGTGTGGAAAATGAATTCAGCAAAAGACTGAATTTTCTTCACTTGCTATGGATTAAATAGTAGGGTTGACTGAACTCTCTAGCCTTGGGTGGCTGCCAATTTAGGAGAAGACAATGAGAAACCACTCAAGTAATTTTCATAAAAGACATGGCAATTTACTGATAATAAACAAAATGAATCTGTGAAAAGTCATGATCGCCTGCTTTTGAAATTTATACATGGTATTTAAAAAATTTATACATGATATTAAAAAACAGACTTGTTTACATATATTCTACATTGTTTGTTGTGGTAATAAATATTTATATTCATATACCATGTATAATTTAACAATTTGCTGTGTTTAGTAAGTCATATTTTTTAATAATTTAGATTTTAAGCTGTGTTTGGTATGTCCTACTCTTCAAGAATTTAGATTTAAAACTGTTTGGTGGGTCCTATGTGGTTTGAAAGAATGAGCAGAGGAAGAGGTTTTACTTACTTAGTGCCTGTAGCAAAACTGAATGAATGAGGAGTGTTTTTTTAAGGAGAGGTTCAATGGCATTCTGAAAAAAAAAACATGTATATAAATCCTCCTAGGTAGTGGGAGGAGCTTATTTTGTTTTGGAGGATATCAAGCAGAAGCAGTTTACCATAGGAGGAAGACAAATCAGTGGAAGTTATAAGAGGAAAACAGAGGGAAATCCAGGTATTATATTTGATTGGATTGGTCAAAACGGTCAGAATTCTAACAGTTCTACTGCTGGTAAATTGAAAAGAAAAGAACCAAGGATTAAGGCCACACGTATCCGTTTCCCTCCAGATTTCTTTTCTGCCATGTAAGTATGTGTTCTTCACTCCCACATTTTTTTTTTATTGCAAACCACATCCTGTTTTTGAATAATTTAGATTTTAAGCCGAACTTGAAAAGTATTATTCTTGAATAATGAAACCAGTGTGTTTTACCTATCAGAAGAGTTGGAATTTTCTTCTTAAAATTGAAAAAAAATTATTTGCTTTTTTTTTATTATTAGTTATTATTTTTATATTATTATATCATTATATTATTATATATTATTATATATTTTTATTTTTATTATAGTTATTATTTTTACATTATTATATCATTATATTACATATATTATTATATACTATTATTTTATTATAAGTTATTATTTTTATATTATTATTATTATATTATTATATTATTATTATATATTAGTATTATTTTTATATTATTATTATACATATCATTATATTATTATACATATTATATTATTATTATATATTAGTATTATTTTATTATTAGTAATTATTTTTATATTATTATTGTTATATTACATATATTATATTATTATATATTTTTTTTTTTATTATTAGTTATTTTATATTATTATATCATTATATTACATATATTATTATTATATACTTTTTTTTTTATTATTAGTTATTATTTTTATATTATTATTATTATATTATTATTATTATTATATATTAGTATTATTTTTATTATTAGTTATTATTTTTATGTTATTATATTATTATTATTATTTTATTTCCTTTGATTTCTGGCATGTTCACATGCCAGAAATCAAAGGAGACCTAAGGTTAGAAATGGCATCATGACATTTTCCACTGACCAATAAAAAAAAAACAAAAAAAAAAACACAATCATATTTTACATAGATAAAGGCCTTTGTAAGGTGTGGGCTGTACTCATGAGAATAATATTTTGTATTTCTTTAAGGCATGGGCTTCCAGAAATTCCTGAATTTGTCTACTGGAATCTTTTCCAATCAATCCGAGGGCTCCAACTACATCAGGGATTGTTGATGTTCCCATTTTTGAAATTTTGATTTCATGGTCTTTCTATTTTGATAGCTTATTATATTATTATATATTATTATTATTTTTTATTATTAGTTATTATTTTCTTTATTATCCTTTTTTATTTTTGCATTTTTGCTAGATTAATTAAAATTCTTCAACCTTCCAAACTCAACAGTCATAAAGTATAATAACAAAAAAATAAATTCATGAATGGTTGAAAATGAACAGCAGTGGATAATCAACAATTGAAAATCATATCAACTCTGTTTATCGTACTTTTGCCGGTTTTCTTCATTTGTCTAAAATAATGATTATTTCCAGAAAGCAAAATAGTTTTTTCAATTTTTATATTCATTTCCATCCATCTTTCACACACTCAAACTTTTCTTTATTCACATTCTGAAAGATAACAAATTTTGTTTAGATTTTTTTTATTCATGCACCAAAATCCCAAAAGATACAAATGTACAAACATTATTATTACAGGTTAGATAGAAAATACAAAGCCAACTGCAGTCAGGATCATAGTTATTGTAAACTTCACAAAACTCTGCATACATTTTTTAATTCAAAGTTATATTTCTTTGAGACTGGTTGCCAACCAAAGCTGAAGAATCCAGTCATAGATGGGGGAGAAGAGAGAAATGGATTTATACTTTTTCTAAGGAAGAGTCCACATTACATAAAATAGGGAGTTACTATCACCCTGTAGAACTCAATGGGCAAAACCCATTTCTACTGAAAGTTAACTTATTAAAGCACAAGTTTACATCAGCTATCATCTTAATATCAAGAAACTGATTAGACAGCTGGAAAGGATCAGTATAAAAATAAACACAATATATCTATATTATTCAATGAAATGGTTCATATATATATATATGGGGTACAATGGATAAATTGTCATCTAAATTATGCAAAAATGAAAATAACACTATCTGATTTTAACAGATATATTTATAAAAATCATACAAAAATATCTTGAAATACTAAAGAGTAAGTTTATTCAAGAAAATCTCTATTGACTTCAACCATGACCTCCATGTGACTTTGGAATCTCCTGCAACTCTTCTGGATTGTCTCCTTGTTTAAGTTGATGAATGCTATAATATTTGCCTTCAGTTCATCTTTGGTGTTACAAGGAGTTTTGTTGGTCTGTTGCTCAACTGCACCCCACATATAATAATCAGGGGTTACAGATGTAATGGGTGATATGGGTACAGAAATAGCCTAACAGCCATGACTGGATTCTCCTGCTCGTGTGGCAGAGTCCTGTTGTACCAGCAACCACTGTCACAGATGATATGATGTTTTGTTAACGTCACATTGAAATCTTCTATGTCAAAATAACAAAATATCATCTGTGACAGTGGATATCTTTGTTCCATGTCTGTATAACCACTCTGAGGATGGTTCTTATGAGCCAAAAGCATAGGACCAATTTAATAAAAAATATCCAAATGTTGGACAATTTTTGTCCTTATTTTCACCAGAAATTAAAGCAAAGATTTGAACATTAGAACGGCTCATGATCAGACATAATGAACATTAATTGTCTGTTATATTTAATAATATATGTTTAAATATATATATATATATATAGGCAGAACCCATTTCTACTGCATCAATGAGTGTGCAATATTATCAAGCCATATATATATTTTATTGTAATTTACCCACACAGGTACTGCTTTTTGGAGATGGAAGTTTCCAGCAGTCAGCTCTGACAGTTGGACTGAACATTCTTGTTGAAACACTCTTATTTGTATATGTTTGTATTACTGTTTCTGTTAATATATTTAACTCAATTCCTCTCTTTGTGTCTTTATTTCTAGGTTTCAAAATTTTGTTCATTTAAACAAAAATGTCCAAAATATTTTGATGAACTTAAATTTTTACTGTCTACAAAATGAAAGTCATCAGCTCCTTTGGAGAAATAATGTAAAATGTTTCTGGAATTTCTTTTTTGAGATCACTGAGTACTTTTAACCTAATCATAAAATATAAATATAGAAATATTAAAAGATACACCCAACAAAAAATACCAATAAGAAATATTAATAATTAGAATAGAAGCATTCATCAGTAAAGCATTTTCAATTTGAAAAAGTCATCAAATCAACGACTTTCTTTTGGTGTGGCATTTTAAGCAGAATTCTATTACATAAAAACATAAGAGAATATCAAAATCATCTTTCTTTCATAACTTATTAGTAAATTGATTTTATTAATTAAATTATCTGATTAAAGCATTAATGGAGTTTAATTAATTGAAGTTTTTGGGATTACCTTTTATACTTTGTGTCTTAATTGAAGTTGAAAAAAATCAGAAAGATGTGTTCTGGCTGACAATAATGGAAATCAAATGCTAGAATTGTCACTGACATCAAAATGTCAACTTTTAGCTACAAACCAAGAAGACATGACACCAAAAATAAAAATAGAAAGATGGTGAGGTATGGATGGGAATAAACACAATGTCTTTGGTTTTGTTAAGCCATATTATAATGTGAAAACTAATTGATTTATTGCCATTTAAAAAAAATAATTATTAAACCAGCTTATGGTTTTGATTAAATTTAATACAAGCTTATTTTTAAGAGTGTGCAATATTATCAAGCCATAGATTTTCAAGTTTAAAATGGCAAAAAAAAATATCTTACCTTCTTAAAAAATAGAATAATTATAAAAGGCACCTACAAACAGAACAAAAACAATTTACTTAGTTGGGACTCAAATAAGGAAGCACTTTTACATCATTTACATTATTCAAACTGTTGTCTTCATCTTTATTGCCCTATTCACAACATTTCATGATTGGAATTTTGAACTGAAACCTTTATTTTGTCTACCAAGGCATATTGCTCTAGTTTCACATGACATGCCTCTTTTGGATGTCTCAGTTATCTCTCTTTAACTCAACTTGCCAAGTTTTTGTTCACCACTGCAGCAGCCAGGTATTGAACTCACAACACTTTTATCCATCTAGATAAAAGGCTACAATACCTAATCTCAGAAATATAATGGAGGAAATTGTAGTTAAAAATAGTATTAATCTGATATGACAACCAGTGGCAGAGTGGCCCATTGGGATACCAGGAAATTTCCTGGTGGGCCCCAATGTGATTTTCATTTTTTATTATAAAATTATTTAAATTTTCTAGTATTTGTATTATGCATGCATTAACATATATAATTAAAACAATACTGAATAGATGTAACATCTAAAACCTTTAATTTTATATGATTCCTTTGGTTAAGTTTTGAGATTAAGTGAGTCCTTTTGTCTGGGCCCTTTTACAAGTTTTCCCTGGTAGAAATTTCGACACAGTTGGCCATTGCTGGAAACAGCCAAGAGACAAAAAATGTAACTGAATATTTGGATCATTTGTGTGTGTATGTTTTTTTTTTCTTGACCCTACCACCTTATTCCTTTCCTCCTTCCACACATGAGCCACACTCACCAATCATATCACACTTTGTAAAATCTTTACTATGTGAAATCTATTTAGAGAACAAAGGTGGTATTAAAAAATTAGATTAGATCCAGAAGATGCAAAACATCTATAAATATCATTTGTTTTCTAAAATTTAATAACTATATAATAAAAATCTGATTAAAGGTGACAACATATTTTTATAAACAACCTTTGTCTATATAATTTAATTTTATCATTTAACTTTCATATTCATTTAAGTAATATCTGAAGATAACTTGTGCATACACATATTCTGGTTATTAATTATTCGACCTTACCTTGTTAAATTTGACTTTTTTTTTTAATCAAGTTCAGCCCAAGCAGGACAGTAAAGCCACTAAGACACAAGGGGTTACTGTGTGTGGAAGAACTAGAAAACTGAAAAATTACTAAGGAGTTAGAAAAATAGAAGAGTAAACAGGAAGACAGTAGATAGTGATTGACATTGCATTTAAATTTTTGAAAATCAAAGTTGACTGGAAAACATGGAGCCGGAAGGGAGTTCCACAAGTGAGAAGTGCAAGAAAAGAAATTGTTAGCATAGAATTTACAGTTACATCTAGCCAACTCAACTGTAAATTGATGAGATCTTGACACTAGTTTATTACTGCACTTAAATTCATAAAGTTTCAATACCATAGTGAAGAAAACAATAGAAGAGTAATCATGAAGACAGTAGAAAACGGTTGACATTGCATTTAAATTTCTGAAGATCAAAGTTGGCCAGAAAGTATGGAACCAGAAGAGAATTCCACAGCCGAGAAATACAAGAAAAGAAGCTGTTAGCATAGAACATACATTTACATCTAGCCAAAACAACTGTAAATTGATGAGACCTCAATGCCAGTCTAGTACTGCACTTAAATTCATAATGAAGAGTTCATCCGAACAATTACAATGAAAGTATTTATAGAAAAGGCACAGGGAGGTAACTTTATGGTGGTGGGAAAGTGACTGAAGAGATGCCAGGTCAGGACTAATAATATTGCTGATTCTTCTTGGCATTTTATCACTGAATCATCTTATGTTTAAGAATGTCAGAATAGTGATCAGATATAAAATCATCAAATTTTTTATGGTTAAATGATTTATCCATTTGTATATTTGAAAATGGCTGATAACAAAAGGTATAGACATTTGGGAGTGGAAGTTGAACTATTTTTGACTTCCAAGAAAAATAAACCTTAACAGAAAAATTAGCTTTGGTAACAATGGCCTGTTCACTGTTCCACAAATGGTATTAATTAAATCCTAAACAGTATTAACTCATTACAGTCGAATGTGTAGTAATGGAATAGTGGCTCAGAACAAGAAATTGACAAACTAAGTTCAAATTCCAGTCAAGCATGTTACATTCTTGGAAAAAGCATGACTCCATATCTGCTCTCCCTAGCTATGGGTTAAAAAGTAGAGAAGACTGAAATCTCTAGCCATGGTTAGCAACCAGTCTAGTAGGATAACTCTTAATTCAAAACTTTATATAGCCCTGTTGGAATATGCTATACAACCATGAAAAAGATTAACTGCAGTATGGATAAAAGCTACAAAGGACAGAATATTGTGGAGAGCCATGATTGTCTACATCCTGAAGGGAAACAGCACATAAAAGAAGACTGATTTGTTCTTTACAGCTCATCAACCTTTTTGCAGATTATTTAAAGACAGAAAATATTTTTAGACTGATAGAATTTTTAGGAGATTATAATGATATAAGTAAAATGATTTACTGATACAAGTCCTAGAAAAGTGGTCAAAGAAATTTTTTGATGAGGTGATTCACATGGATTTGATTTTGGTGGACAATTCTGTGCAACAGAGAAGCCCACTTGGGCAGAAGCACCTCCATTAAAGGGGATTGACGTAAATGACATCTGGTAAATCTGGTTGCATCAGGTTACCAGATGCTTGGTCTGTCAAGGCTCAACTTGGTTATGCCAGTCCAACTGGCGCTACACTCTTCCATTGTTTTGGCCATTGAGATTGTGTAGATCTTTGCCTATTCCATCATTGGAGTCTTCAGAGTGGGTTGTGCTCAAACTTGCCACCATGGGTGGTGCTTCAGGTGTTGAAACTCCAGACTTGTAATTACTCTTGTGATTGATGGAACACGCAAAACTTACTCCATGACAAGGAACGACCATCAGAGAGATGTGGACTCAATGATCTCGACTATCAATGAGGGAGGTAAGTAGGTAGATAGGTTAGAACCTAATGAGAAATAAATTCACTAACGAATAAATAAAATACATTCACACCCTTTTAAACAGTTTACACTGAGAAATAAATTTTATATTTATAAGTTTGATACTAACAAAAACTCCATCCATCCATCTTTCCCTGAGTCCAATGCCTATTAGTGTCAATAGCATTCTGGATAAATACTCTCTAATGGGTTATTCACAGTTGTTGAAATTTATCATCTTATTGTTTTACAGACAGAGTATATCTACCTGATATCTAACCCTCTTTATATAGCTTCAGATGGCTGGATTTTGAATTCAGGGTTGTTCTGTTTGCCAACAACAGCTAGAGGCCAGTCTCCCTGCCATTTAGCCTATAGATGGAGGACTGACAAAAATTACTGCTTCAAAAATACTCAACTGCGAAAGAATCAAAGATAAAATCAATAACGGAAAAGCTAAATTTGCAGATTTCTATGAATTACCACAGTAAAATTTTATATTAAAGACTTAGAAAAACAATAAATCACTGGAATCAATTGCATAGCTAGAGTGTGTGCTGTCCAGGGCAGCCTTTGAATTTACTGCTCCCTACAAACATTATATATTGCACAGTGACACACTCTTAAAGTTATCAAACTACTTTGTGTACCATTATAATATCACTTTCACATACTCAAATATAGTATGCTTTAAATACACACCAAACATACTTAAACTTTATCAGTAACAGTGAAAAAGCAAAAACAACATATAGGGAAAAAAAGTGTAAAAAATTTATTTCTGAAATGAAAATTACAACTTTCTACTAAGTAACTTTTCTTGCATTTTTTTTTTTTTGGCAAATTCTTCAATGACATTGTCAAAAACTATTTCATCTGTCAATTATCACTCTATAGACAGTTGATAAGCCAATATATATGACATAGTTTAAGTTACTCAAAATTGAAAAGATCCTTC
Organism: Acanthosepion pharaonis; assembly: GCA_903632075.3. Taxonomy (NCBI): domain Eukaryota; kingdom Metazoa; phylum Mollusca; class Cephalopoda; order Sepiida; family Sepiidae; genus Acanthosepion; species Acanthosepion pharaonis. The sequence goes on from CAHIKZ030001802.1 coordinate 968,446, forward strand.
AACTGTGAGTAATGTCCCGATATTAAAATCACTTTTATTTCAATACAGCCTATACAGTCTTATAACCTAGAGCAGACACAAAAGTACCCCCCCTATAAAAGTGCTACTCTTCTTCCCCACTCCTCTAGTTATGCCACTGACTGGAATTGTGGAAATTCCACTCCATGTTGAAAATTAAGCTTGTCCATTACATTGATGTTCTTCTTGCACTTTGCCTATATCTTCTCATTTCCTTCCTTATTCATTCTAATCTTCATTGCTTAACTATGTTTTATCTAAATGTTATGCAAATATGAATTAGTTTTATATATGAAAAAGAAATAAAGAATGCATATATTTTCTATTGCACACACTCTTATCTCTCCATAAAGAATTTTAATGTATCCCAATTTTTATGCCTTTCCACTTCTATCTAGCTTCTGTCTCCAGCCAACATTTATTATTTTGTCTCCATTCATAGTGCTTCTCTGTATAAATAAAAAATATTTATCCTATCACTTTAGATAGTTTTGTTCCATTTTACTTTAGTTTTCTTACTCCAACTTTTCCTTTTCCCCATTGTTGTCTTTCATTCACTTCTTCCACCATTTGTCCATGCATTGAATATTGCTTTCACATCTGGTCTGCTGCTCCTGCTTATACATATCTCCAGATTCTTGACAAAATCCCAAGATGAGTCTGTAATGTTATTAGTCTTGACCTGGCATCTTGACTTCAGTCACTTTCCCACCACCGAGATGTAGCTTCTCTCCATCTTTTGTATAAATATTTTCATGACAATTGTTCTGATGAGCTTTTTTCTTTAGTGCATCAGCTGTAAAAATTTATGCATACAACTAGATTGGCAGTTAGGTCTCATCATTTTACCATGACAAGTAACTCTAACTCTAACAATGTAAAGCTAAGTTTTATTCTAGTAGTTTCTTTTCCCCCCACTTCTCACTTGTGGAACTCTTTTCAGCTTTCTTGCTTTCCTGTCAACTACGTAAAATGTAAATTAAACATCAGTCAGCAACTTTTGTTTCCCTGAATGCTGTTCTTTTAATGTTCTTTCTATTCAGTAACACTTTCTCATTTTATTTTACTCTCAGTAAACCCTGTGTCTTAGTGGAATTATCACCTTGTTTGGGGTGAAATGATTAAAAAAAATTCCTTTCTACTTAATAGTAAGTTTTTCATTTAGAAAGAATTATTGATTTCCATTTTGACAAGTCAGTGATCAGGCAGATACTTCAGTCTAATTTGATTGATTGATTTCTTCATTTTTATATATAGTTTATCAACCATTCATGGGCTATTTAAACTCGAAGCTTATTTTCGATGGTAAGATTAATTCTGTTTTTTTGTGAGTGAATCTTGCATTAACAACTTTTTTAAAATAAGAATATTTTTTCTACTTGGGGAGTAGATAGATTCACACCTTTCCCATTTGCATGTAAGTGAATGTAACAAATTCAACTGGAATTTGAACTCTTCTCTCTGATTTCTCATTCCAATCCACTATCCACTCACACATCCACACTAACCTTTGATCCAAGTTTGAAAAGTGTAATAGTTGTATATACAAAAAAACTGAATAATAGTATACATTAGTATAAAAAAAAATCAATATTTTTAGGATGATCTAGTTGGTTGAAATAATTAAAAAAGGAATTAAATATTATTTTCATAAATGAAATAATATTGTCTGATTTGTAAAGGACTTGAAAAAGTTTAATATATCTTTTGAGTGTTAGAGTTCGTTCATAACATTAAAAAGAGTCATATGACATGTATTTGATAAGATGGTGTGACCAATACATTGTCTCATACATGGTCAATAATTATTTATCGGACTTCACACTTGTTCAGCAGTGACTGCAACAGAGCATGTCATCATGGTGTATCTTGCTTGGTAGAGAAACAATGAAAGCAATTGTTTTGATTCGGTTAGTCAGTTATGTGCCATGCATGATACATGCGTAGGCGATCATGTATCTTTCGATAATTGATGAGGCAGATTTTTTCCTGCAGTAAGTTGCCATTTCTTTCTTTATACCTTTTCCAAGGATATTAGCACATAAGTGAATGTAATGGATTTCAATGGAATTTGAACTCCGATTCCTCAATCTGGGCCGCTATCCATTATTCCACTGTGCCTTCTGTTTTGATTACATGTGATACTTGAAAACAGGAAAAGATAGTTGAAATTTCTAGGGCGCATAATGAGGAAAGAAGGCTTGGAAAATTTGATACTCACAGGACAGATTCAATGCAAAACAGACAGAGGAAAGCAATGTATAACTTACATAGCGGATTGATGGCAGAGCGAGGTTTAGGAGAGATAACAAAAAGACAAAATTTATTAAAAGGTACAAAAACAGGAAAAGGTGGAGAGTCATTATCACCATTCTCATCCCAGATTATTAGATATCTTCTGTGGCTGTCATTTCCTGAGATTACTACATTGTTTTCATTGAAATAGATCATGTTTTTAACACCAAATTTCAAATAGATAGATGCAAACAGTGTTTCATTCTATTGTAACGGGAATTTTTATAATCTACTTGTATTAATAAGAGATTATTTTGAAGTCAATCAAAACTCCATCTTTCAGGACAAAATATGAAGAAATCTAGTTTTGATAAAACAATAAATTGCGTACATGAAACTGATAGAATCTATTGGGAAAGAGAAAGAGAAAAATCCATGAGAAAATAAGCATAGTTTATTAGAAGTTGATTTCATCACGCACAACATCTCACAGAAGAGAGACAACAGAAGGGATGCTGCTATTTGCTTATCATTCTTTATATCATTTATTTATCTATCTAGCTGATAATCAATTTTTGTGAGTAGAAGGGCGGGGCTGGGAGGACACTTGTCATCACACAACATTTGTGCTACCCTAAAGACTTTCTCAGAGTAGAGAGCAAGGATGAAATTAAAGATCTATCTACCTCTATTACCCCTCAAGTCCTGCATACAAGATTGATCTGTTAGTATATCTGAGAAGAGAGAACTCATGTTACACTTCATTAACGCTATTTCAATATCCTTCTTCCTCTCAGGGAGAAATGAAGTGCAAAACTCCTACTCCATTTCAGCTCTTTGAACATGGTAATCATAATGGTAATATTAAACACACATATCCACTAGGTATATAATGCTTATAACAGTAATGATAATATTAGCTGTTTACTTATAAGGAAACATTTAGCATTCATTGAACAAGCAGCTTATACTACCATTGGTTAAAATTTATAAAATGTTTCTCTTAAAACAATTTTTCAGGAAAATAGATTTCTTAGATTCAGTAGCTGTTATTGCTCTTTCCACCATCGATAGGTTTTCTTACTTAACATTTTCTTTGAATTAGTGTGGAATGTCGACATCTTGCCTATGCTATTTATTTTCTTGTCAAGTTACATATGATATCCATTTTAGCTGTTGCTGCTAGTACTCAAGTGATGTGATTTTTGTTATTTGGTACAGTTCTTTGTTTGGACTTCTACACCACCAGTTGGTTAGAACGTTCGCATTCTGATCATGATACCAAATCTCACCATGGTCAATTTGTTATTGGACTGACTGTAGGGGCATGTGCATGTGCACCTTTGGGAAGTGCCTTAAAACCATACCATGGGTTGACCTAAGCCTTGTGAGTGAAATTGGGTAGACAGAAACCTTGGATGCCGTTGATAGCTGTGCTTGCACAAAGTCACAAGTCATTGTGGACAAGGACTTGAGCATGCTGGCCGTGTTCAAATTGTTGATCACACTAGATAACACGCTTTCTTCCAGAAACTGTAACTAAGGTCTGCTCAGCATAGTTGCAGTATAAACCACAGGTTGGCTCTGTGGGTATTGAAATGTGCCTGAGCAAGTGTCGGCAATAGGGATTGGTTAGCCGCCCTAATAGATGGGTATCCTCAAATATGAGTGGCCAGTTATACATATACCACCAGTTTATAAATTTCAAAGAAGTGTGATCTTCACCAAGACCCATAGGCTTCAAACACTCAAAGATTTTTTTAACCATTGATCTTAGAAAGCAGTTATATGCAGCAGACAATTTATATATTTCTAAACAGGTTTGGCGCCATGACATCCATATGAAAGTTTTGATCTGACAAAGCTATTTAAATGCATACCTCAAGTTTTCATGCTTAATGTTTTGATTTTGTAGTAGTTTGCTGTGTCAGGTGAAACTATCTCTAGCGCAGTCTATTCTATGTTCAATTTCCTTATCTCCTGTACTGTATTTGTGATAACTGATGCATATACCAAGATATTTGAAATGTTTGGCATTTACTAATTCCTCATGCTGAATTTTACCAATCTTGAAATAGACTATTCAAAATTTATTACTGAGGAATAAACAGACTACATGTCTGAGTTCATTGGTGGGTTGGCAGCATGAATCCTCCTCTGACAGAAATACATTGCAAAGAGAAATTTACTTCACCCTTTGACTGTCTATTTCCTGACACTTGCAGTCACATGGCATGTAACAGAGAGTAATTTGTCACTGATCATTAGAGTGTCTCCAACAGCCTTACTGTTTGGGTTAAGGAATAGAGTAAATGTTTGGCTAGCTACGTTTTATGATGATAACCTCTTCTTGAGGTAACATCATAAAATTCATTTGCTATTGTTCAACCGATACAAAGCCCAAGAGCCACTGAAGGTAATAGGTTACTAAATGAGGATATTGTAAGGGCATACATGGAGGGAGCAAGAGGTGCATATTATGAGTATATGTAAGAGGTGAAGAGGCTAAGATTGTAGAGATCAGAGAAGCATCCTCTCAGGAGTGCATTCCACAATGCAACAGTCGTGGGCAAGAAGCTGTTTGAGTAGAACTGAAATCATTGAAATAGCCTAATTGGAATCAGAGCACATGATATAAAAAGTGTAATGCTTTTAAAATTATGTGCACATGAAATTTAGGTACATATTTCCCAGAAAATAAAAATCTATATAAAAATCAGCTTTTCTCAAAAATTTAATGTCATATCAACCGTGTAAACAGACAAATTCACGCAAGGTCACCAATGGTCAAAACTAAAATTTGCCAACACACCAGTGGTCACCAGATGGTTGACAACATACCAGTGTTTGTCAACTCAACCCAGACCTCATGCGGAACTTCTACATATAATTCATCACTAAAGATGCTTGATTAATCATTGGTTCCCTGTACTGCTCTAGTAAGTACCTGATTCCTTGTGCTATCTTCTACCGTTGCACAAGTTAAATCAGACCATAAATGGAGTACTACAGCCATATATGGGCAAGAACTGCACAGTCTTCAATTTCAACTCTTGGTAGACTCCAGAAGCATCTCAGCATCCTTGTGGTTGACAAATTATTTCCCATCCCACAATCTCTTTATCACAGAATGAATGTTGAAAGCCTCTGGCTCCTCTGTCACTATTTCTATGGAAAGTGTTCAGATGAGCTACATTCCACAAATTCTAACCCTGATAGTTAAGACCCACCATGCCATGTATATTATAACAAACCAACCTTCATATTCCAGAAATATAAGTTCCAGTCAAGCAGTTTTTTCTCACAAAATACTGCTTTGTGGAGCCGATTCCCAAAAGGATGTTTCCCCGATCACTAAAATCTTAACTTGTTCAAGTCTAAGGTCAACTGTTATCTTCCCCACATATCTATATAAACTGTGCCTCTTACTCTGTAACCCTCTACCTTGAGTGATTCTTGGGCTTTGTACAGGTTGAATATCTGTAAAAAAATACATCCAAGCTTATAACATCTGGTATTCTCAAACAGTCACCCATCTAGGTACTAATCAGACTCAACATAGCTTAACTTCAAGAACTGATGTTTCAATGCAATATAACCATAAGCCTGCCATATCTTTTGAAGAATTGATAACAGAGAAATGGTGTACAACAGTCCTCAAGTTTGAATTTAGAATGTTCTTTCCAGTAGACTGACTTCTAGCCAAGGAAAGAGAGTTCAATCTGATTTACTCTTTTATCCATAGATGGAGGGAGATGGAGTCATCCCTTTTTCAAGGTTTTTAGAGCAAAATGAATGAAACAGGACTGGAATTTGAACTCAGCTTGGCCATAACACATATATCCATTAATCTACCTTCATATATATATATATATATATATATATATATATATATATATATATATATATATTTCAGATTTATATGATATTACTCAAGAAAAGTTATTATTCAAACTTTAAAACTTGCATGCAAATCCAGGTATGGTTCAATGCCTGTATTTATGAAGCAAGTTTTTGCAAAATGACGATATGAAACCAGGCATACATGGAATGATCCTGTTAACATATTCCTCTTCCTTTGCTGCTTTTAGCAGTGTAATGGTTTTAAGGTTACACAGCTTCTCATTGAAATGTCATCCAAAAAATGATTATGAATTTAAAAAGAAATAAACTAAATGTGAACTTAAAGGAATAAAATATCTTGTGGCTGATTAAATACACAGAAACAGCTTCGAGGAGATTACTTTGCATAAAACAATGATTCTCTCTTAAGTGAATAGCAGCCACAGATGAAAGATTTATTTTCATTTTTACAATATCAAAAGACAACATCAAAATAAAAAAGCAAGAAAGTTTTCAACTGTCAAACTAAGTTTATGAGTTGAATAAAAGTAACCAATCTCTTGAGAAAATAGACATAGTAGGCCTTTGTCTGTCATTGCCTATCTGCTACTATTTTTTTTTTTTCTTACTAGTGAAATTGTCTCCACTTATCAATTGGAAGTGTTATGAAAGGGATAAATATTGCAGATAAAAATGATAGCATTGAATTCCACTCTCTATAGACTGACTGACAAAGACAACAAAAACCGAAATTTTGTTGGGGGGCTGGATTCACCTTTTTCACTCTGGTCCTCTTCAAGCCACTGATGAGCCAAAACATTATGACCATCCACTGATCATTCTCTTGAATTTTGTATCCAATCTGATCATCCTTTTCCAAACTGCAATTTTGCCAAGAGGAATTAACTTAACAGCTGCTATTTGACATGTTGCAGTTTGATATAGTATGGTTAAAGCAATAGCATTCCAACCATAAAACCTAGGTTCAAATCTCACCATGGTCAAAGATGTGACTTCTTGATCATATTATCCTACAGAGATTATCCCAGCATGTGACACAATTGGGAAGTGTTTGAAAAACCATACCATAAACTGACCCAAGTGAATGAAATTGGGTAGACAGAACTGTTTAGAAGCCATCAATGTTAGCAATCCTAGTACACAGTCACAGATTCTAAACTAATAAGCAGATAGGTGCTCTTTAGCCTTGGTTGGCAATTATCTAGAGATGGTATCTTGTGGAAATAGTACATTATTTACATATATAGGTAGGCTTGGAATCCATTAATTTCTTGATGGATGCATCATCTCTCATTGAATTTGGAATGCTGTAAATTATATTAATGTTGGTTTAAAAGAGCTGAATGCACATGATTGAGCAATGAAAATCGAGCAAAACAAATGTAAAAATACCAGAATTTATTTCTTCTTTTTCTACATATTTCAGTCTCTCATGAAGCTTTAATAAAAGTGAAACATGTTAGATTGATAAACATTTCCTATTTGTTCTTTATCTTATATGTAGGTATATAAAATACTAACAACCTATTCATTTACATTCAATATTACAGAGTTATTCACTAAGCCAAATATCTCTATTCATACTAAACATACTTTTATTAAAATTAAAGACACTTTTATTAATAAACAAGAGAACATTATTCAAAATAAAAGATATGCTAATTCAGAGCAATTGGAATGTTATTCCCTACGGACAATGTGAAATTCCACCCCTCAAGTGTCATGCTAAGTGCAGTTACAAGCAATCAGTTGTCTGTTAGGTTTTTGCTACCTTACAGTCCAATGTTAAACATAATAGAAGAGGCTTTCTTCAGTTCTTTGAAAGCAAACATTTTCTGCTGATCCTGAAGTTTCCTGTAATACAGGGTAATTAAAAAACAAGCTTACTCAGATTTGGAAGGATTTTTTCAGTAATGACAATGGATTTTATTCTCGGATATTCAGGAAAAACGTTTGGTCAAAGCTCAAATATTGTAACACATCTATGTTATTATCAATTAAATTTTTTTTTTTATTTACCTACATCACAAATGGGCTGAAATTAGTTTGCAATATGCAACCAAAAGTTTATTTTCATTCATTAATGGCCTTGTTACTTTGCATTCTTGTCTTTATAGTGAATAACAGACTCATTGCTTTAAATAAGCATATCTTTTATTTTGGATAAAGGGATCTTTATATTGAATAAAACAATCTGTTCAATGAATAATGTTTTTTTTTATTTTGAAAAATGGTTTATTTTTTCGAATAAAAGTATCTTTAATTTCAAAAGATGTATTTTATTTAGGGAATAACACTATAGTATTATGCTGTTGGGCTAGGTACAAGTACTGGTGTCCTATACCATCTGCATAAAAATTACCCTATCAAAATATAATATCTGGGAGATATTTTTTAAGCTATATTTTTGCGAAAAAGAAAATGGAGGTCTATGCATGTTTTTAAATACAATAGTTCACTTGTTTTAGTAGGATTAGTTTTCTAACAAAGCTACAATTTCTGTGATAGCTACAAAAGATATAGTTTTATAGGTGATCATATAATCCATGAGCTGTCATTTTATAAACATCATTAGTCACACAAAAATAGCTAGAACTTGTCAGATATAAAGCTCTTGATCTGGGGTTGTAAAAACCAGACTAATTCAAAATCAATTAAAATCTAAGAAGAATCCTTTATAGTGGCTACTGTCAACAATAATGGCATCTATTACTGTCATCTAGTGGTCATAAGTTCAATACCTGGATCAAGTAGTGAAACTCTAGTTAAAGAACACATAGTAATTAGCATAACAGGGAAAAAATATCATAAGAAGACAAATCAATGGACTCTAGATGATGACCAGAAGGTACTTTTTTATTCTTGTATTATTTTGAACTAGTGTTCTCATCTGTAATTATAGTTATCATCTTGGTTATAATTGATGCCATTATAGACACAACTCTTCAGACAAGTATCCTCTGGTTATCATCAGGTGTCTGTTACTTGGCTGATATGGGATATCTATTGATTATTGTTTTACTTTGTCCCTGGGATATCAGTTATTGTTCATTCCTGCTAAACCAGTGTTTCACAACCTAATGCAGAAATTGAATTCATGGACAGTAGATGAAAGTAACACTTGTCTAAACAATTCCTGATGGTCACCGTAACTAAGATGAGAACGATAGTTTGAAATAATAAAAGTATATTTATTCCCGAACTGCAATATTAGGATTGCATTAAATTGTTACTGGGAATAAATAATTATTCAACATACCATATATACTCATGTATAACTTAACTTTATATATAATTCAACCCATGAATTTTTTGCATGGATTTTAACTCCTCCAGAAAAATTTTACCTGTGTATAGTGCAACTAAACAGTGACAATGCATGATTTTGAAGCTCTTCAAAAAAATTATATGTGTATACTGCAACCCCCTATTTTTTGCATCATACAACTCGCTTTATATTCAAGTATATATTGTATCTTGATTGCTAATTTGGTCAGATTTTGGGAATTGATTTTGGATGAAAGATTTTCAGTCCACCATTATATATTTCCTGATGACACTCTTTGATCAGCAAAACAATTCAAAATAAAAGTTTTGAGATAAGATATTGGTTATATAATTTTTGATTTATTCAAACAATTGTTCTTATCTCAAGATAAAAAGATCATGACATCTATTATAGATGTGTGCATACAGTACATCTGACAAATGAACAGTTATCTTTGCCAAAAGAAATCAGTTATTTGCCCTTTCGGACCTCAAAGAATCATTTGTTTGAGAACCTATACTTTTCAACTCCTTATTTAACAAAATTTAACAAATTCCAATATATCTATTTCGCAAGTAAGGTCTGTATACAGAGATGAATGTAGAAAATTATTTAATATATATAATCAATATCAGGCACTGGTTTACTTTAAAAAGGTCATGACTAAAACAAGGTAATTTCTATTTATTTTTTTGTAAAATATATCTATGAATAATACTTCTTATTCAATATATGGCAGGCCATTCAAATCCAAGCATGATTGTCTGCAGCAGTGGCATCCTAATCTCTGTTGCAGACACCATCAACACCTACATAGTCGTTTATACTGCATCTTTTTCTAGGATATATAATGAGGCTTGGAAAATTTGGTACTCACAGGACATATTAAAGGCTAGAAGGACAGAGGAAAATAACACATAACCTACCAAACATGCTTGTGTAAATGGATGGTAGAACAGGTATTGGACAGGATAGTGAAAAAAGACAAACATTACTCAGAGGTACAAAGAATAGGAAGTTGTGGAGAGCTATGATCTTTGACTCTTTTGTCTTATACCTACCAAACTTGTGGAAATGGATGGCAGAACTTAGTTTAGGAGTGATAGGAAAAAGACAAAATTTACTGAGAACTAAAAAGAACAGGAAGTTGTGAAGAGCCATAATCACCAACATCCTGAATAGACATGGCACATAGAAGATAATGCTGAGCAGACCTTAGTCACAGTTTCTTGTAAAGAGTGCATAATCTGGATCAACATCTTCAACAAGGCTAGTCTATTAAAACTCTCAGTAACAATGAATTGCAACTTTGTGCTAGCACAACATTTGACAACTTTTAAACTGTTTTGTCAATTTCATGTCTTGATTGATATCTGTGGTATGGTTTTCTGAAATTTTCCAATGCTACCACCCACTGGGATCATCTCCCTAGGTTGATATTGTCAAGAAGTTACTTCCCTGACAAATTGACATTGGTGAGATTTGAACATAGGGCTTATGGCTGGAATACTACTGTTTTAACCACTAAGCCATTACTTTTAACCAATATGACATTCAATTTTTATTTAAATGCCTTCAGTTCCCATCAAAATCACATAATCTTTCATGTATGAAGGAGTGCTGAAAAATTTACAGCCTAGCCTATTTCCCAAAATCTAACCAACAGTAATATAATCAATCCTAACTACAGTCACTTTCTCACAGATGTGATATGACTTCTCTTTGTCATTTCTATAAATACTTTCATGGCAACTGCTCTGACAAGCTCTATTCCCTGGTACCCTGACTACAGGTGTTTAAGAGTGTAACTAGATTGGCATCTAAGTCCCACCCATTCATTGCTGAAATAGCTAAGTGCAACCGCCACTTCTACAACTTTTCTTTTCTCGCACTTCTCACTGTGGAATTTCCTTCCATTTACTTGCTTCCCTGATAACGACAATCTTCAAAAATTTAAATACATCAATCACCATCATCTATCTTCTTGACTCCCTGTCATCTTTTGTCCTTTCCTGAATCCTCACTATACTCATTTTTTTCTCTCACTTTCACTCCCTATAACCCCAAGCATACTATTGGGATTTCTGCCTTGCTTGGGGTGAAATGATTAAAAAACAAAACAAAAAAAAAAACAATATTTTCAAAAGGGCTTGTTTGTTGAGCTGAGAACTTTTCAGCATCTCTTTGTATTGGCAATATAAATTTTTGTTTTTTAACCATTTCATACCAAGCAAAGCACAAGGGGTTTCTGAAAGTGAAAGAATTTGTGAAAATCTTGAGGAGAGAGATGGCAATAAAAGATTCAAGGAAACAGAAGACAATAATTAATACTGTATTTAAATTTTTGAAAATCATAATCAACCAGAAAGCAAGAGTAAAAAGAACACAAAAAGAAAATATTAGTATTGAACTTATGTTTATTCTTACTAATTTCAGCAGTAGCTGCCAATCTAGTACTGCACTTTAGTTTATGAAGTCAAGGTACCAGAGAGGAAAGCTTATCAGAACAACTACCATGAAATATTTATAGATAAGGCACAGGAAAGCGATATTATGTTAGCTGTTTGTCTTAAAATATGGTGCAATCCTCTTTGGAGACAGATACTTGCTCATAGCCTATACTTGAGGAAACTTTCAACAGATCACACTTGTTCTGGTTTCCCATCATTTCATATTAAATTTTTCATATCAAATTGATATTCATCCCAAGCAAAGCAACAATCCCCCCCAAATCACTAGGGGTTACTGGGAGAGAAAAAGAATGAAAAGATTTTAGAAGTAACTGAAAACATGATCCTCAAAAGCAACAAAGGGTAAGACTCTATTCTTGTTCAAAAGACTAGGAAGGAGTGTAAACTGGACGACAGACAAACCTATCTATTCCTATTGAAAAAAATAATTAGTAAATAAAATTTCAGAGTTCTGATAGAGATGTTAGAAGTATAGAGTTGAAGTAGACTTTAGAAGAAACTGAAAACCTAATCCTAAACAAAAAGAAAAGGAATAAATCTCTTCTCTTGTTCTAAAGACTGGGAGGAGCATGAACCAGACAACAGGCAAACCTATCTACTCCTATTCAAAATAATTATAAGTATTCAATTAACTTGAAATTCTAGAAGCAAAAATTTCTATCTTTAAGCTTCTATGTTCATTTTTTTAAAAAATATATGTCTTTTCTAATAAAAATCTTGAGATTAATTTGTATTATCAAAAATAATTCTTTCAAATGCACCTTTAAATATCACTAGCCAAGAATATTATATATATATATATTTTTTTTTTTATGGCAAAATTATGTATCTCTTTAAACTATTTCCATGAATAATACTTCTTATCCAACACATGGCAAGTTAATTCTTGTTGTAGATGTCTGCTCAAGCACATTCATGTTTGCTCAATACCTACAGATCCAACCTGTGATTTATACTACAGCTATGCTGAGCAGACATTAATCAAAATTTCTGGTAGAGAGCACATAATCTGGATTGATCGACAGCTTGAACTGAGTTAGTACACTTGAACTTATTTAATTTTTAACAAAGTACACTCATACCTCACTTTAATGGATAAAAGAGGAGAAACATTGGTCTATTAATATCAACTGTCCATATTTACCAAGTGAATATTTTGTGCTACTGTTAAATTCACCTTTTTTCTGCTTTTTTAATCTTCCTTCAGACGACATGGTTATAGAAAATGATGGATATAAAACACTGGCATATAAAAAAGGGAAAAACCCATGGAGCGATAATTTACATCTATAGTTACACTGATGCAAACAAATTGATGGCCTGCCAACTAGAGGTCAATTCATGAGGCAGTAGCTTGCATCCAGTGTTGCTACAACTCTGTCCATAGTGCACAGAACTTATAAACTGAATTGGCTGCTCCAGATTTTGTCTGTTTAATGGAGGTCCGTAATACCAAGGTATGAGTTTAATATACAAGAATTTATATCAAGATATAAATTTTCTGCATCAAAGTGAAGCAACTTCATTGACATTCAAAATGTTTAGTAGCAATATGTATGCAGAAGTTAAAACCACATGAAAGCACGTATACTTGTATAGCAGAAATATCTTCATAAAAGTAATACAGCTTCGATCTCAGCATTTCTGCAACATATAGACAAAATGTAGACTAGAAATTAACTCGGTAGAAAGAAAGAATAATTTAATAAAAATTAGTCTTTGGAACAAATTGAATTATGTAACAATGGTTTCCACTCACCATTTTCAAGTTATTTAGCAATTTGTGACAAGAAGTCATTTATTTTTCAGGATTATAGAGAGGATGCAAGGAAAAAAAAACATAAAAGAAAATATAGTCTTCTAGAAGACTACACCATTCTCTTACAACAGTTAAAAAAAATTATGAACTACAGAATTCTTTTCTTTTTTTAAAATTAGTACTGAATGCCATTTTGGGCAAAGATTAACAATTTCAGAAAATGATTGGTTCTACATGAGATTAATAAAAATGAGACGTAAGATCAAATGAAGCTACTTTATGAGTGTATTTGTATAGATATTAGGTTGGAACACTGACAGAGTGCTACAAAATAAAAAGGAGAGGTAAAATGTTGAGGTGGGGGTGCTAAATCAGATATTTAAATATATCTGCTTCTATATTTTTATATTTTTTTGTGTCAGGTCAGGCTTACACCTACTACTGGTAAGATGTAACCCAGTTTAATATGCTGTATGGATGGGAGTTTGGTATTTAAACAAGAGCCCATCCCCCCACTAGTTTTTCCACTTGCCTCAAATCATTATGGCAAATCTTTTGTTAAGCAGAACCTACCCTGCCTTGTGCAAGATTAATCCTGGTCCTGCCTCAACAAAAAAAAAAAAACATTGCTATGTATGTATGCATAGTAAGAGGGGTATCAATTCAGTTTTATATCAAAATAATAAATAGAGCCCTTACTTTTTTCACAGTAGATTCCACAGCACTCTCTACTTTAGAAAACATACTTGTTGGCAGAGTTGCTAGCTTGTAAAATCTTACCTGAAATCATTATGACAAATCTTTTGTCAGACAGAACCCACCTTGCTTTGTACAAGATTACTCCAATCCCTGCCACAACAAAAAAACATGGCTGTATATGTTTGAACATTTTTTAAATTTATTATACTTTAAACATTTTTTTGTTTTAATTATAAATACACAATTTTGTTTTTGCATTTTTACTTGTTCATATTTTCTGGAATAAGACAGACATTTTCCACAAATAAGATTTGTATAAAAGTTTTGGAAGGTAACATTTCAGAAAAAAAAAGAAAATCAATGGCAGTAATGTTTTTAGATAAATGCTGCAGCTCAGTTCAATAGCACTGTCATAATGGTAATATAAGCCATTTCCCTACAAGGAAAAATTTGGCATTCATTGATTGAGCAGCCAGTACAGCTTTCGGTTGAAATTATTAAAAAAAAGTTATTGCTTTTTCCAGTATTGATAAGGGTTTCCTTCCTAACCTTTTGTTTGAAGTAGGGTGGAATTTCAAAATCTTTATTATGTCATTATTTTTTTAAATTACATATTGATTTTGTTTAGCATCATATCAACCTCAATGGGTTATTTAATACTGAAATCTAAATATTTTGAATGCAATTTTATGGCTTCAACTAAATATATTTTAAACGCAATTGTATGTCTTCAATTACAGATAAAATTTATTGTTGGTCATTTTACTTTAAAAATATATTGCTGTTAATTTTACTATATACAAATATATTGCTGTTATTTTAATACTTTCATAGTGTTTTTTTTCACTATCTGCTCATAGCTGGGATTCTAACAAGTGCTACCAACCTGAGTCAAGGTCAACCTGGAAACAGCAGCAATTAACAGGTGGTTCTATGTTCCTTAAAACCTCCAATCTTCTGATAACAGGCCTCAAGTTACATGTACTATTCATTTTAATAGTTGTTGATAGACTGAGGCCAATATGACAAATTTGTTTTTTTGTCTAGTCTTCAACTTCAGTAGAAAGTGGTGGTAGGGTGTGAAGCATCAGCATGGATTGAACAAAATGATCATGATTTTTTTTTTCTATTAATGAAAAAGGAAAAACTAATTAATGCAAACATTTTTTTTTCACATTGTCCTCTTCTGTTTATCTCTTATTTTTGGTGTTCATCAGACTGTTTTTATTATTTGTATAAAAAAATGAATTTAAATTTAAAATTCTCAGCATTGTCTCTTCTTTATGCACATATGTAGTCACATCAACATAAATATCATTTTAGTCTGATGAAGTTCTGAAGGAAAAAAAAAAGTGTCACATGAAAACTTTTTACACTTTGTCATTAATTTTCTCATAAAATCATTCTTGATATATATATATATATATATATATATATATATATATATATATATATATATATATATATATATATATCATTTTCCCATTTATAGTGTATCAAAGCATGGACAAATAAACATAATTTTTGTATCATTATACTCAAGTTCAAGTTTGGCCATTGTATTACTAAAGTCACCTACAACATCAACAGTTCTTGGAAGCTGGAGAGAGCTTCAGAATTCAATATGATTTGTTGGTTCCACAAAATACTTCCAGTGATCTTGTCATCTCCTCTCAGCACTCCTGCATTTTTAGAAGCAGCAGCTTAAACTTCCAGGATCAGCAAAATATTGTAAAACTGATTCAGAATATAAAAAGACCTCAAAGCTTAAAGCCAAGATGACTAGGATCAAAGTGTAGCATCTGTTCCAGCAGCAGACAGCTGACCCAAAGCTCTAGCCGACTAGACAGCCATGAACAGGCCTCCAGCTCCAGCCATTCTTGCCAGAGGCAATGATATGTGATAAAATGTCCTTTGCAGGATAACAATTCTCAATAGCTACAAAACTGTCATTTTCAGACAACACTTTTCAATGACTACAAAACTGTCCTTAAGACAATGCTTTTCTCACCATCTATATGAACATGCAGAAATATTTTTGCCTAGCGCACTGTAACTTTCATTTTGTTTCTTGTTTTCTTCCGTCATTCAATGTCTGTTTGTGGGCCAATATACAAGCCACAATAATCTATATTCTCAATATGATCCTGGTCATCACTTGACAATGAAGAATTATGGGAAGTCATGGAGGCTCATATCTAAACAAATATCTGTGCATTAAGAACCAAGCTTGGAGTAAGCCTTTAACATTCAGAAGACATCTAACATAAATCAACAAAGTGAATAAAATATAGATATAAGGCTACCATGATTTGACCAATGTTTCTTTTCATCACCTCATATCAGATATGAGTGAAGATTTACAAATATGCTGCCATTATTTTAAAATAATTTGAATGAACTGAGAAAAATACAAAATTTTATTTTCTATAAAATATTTTTTAACATTAAATAATTCTAATAATGCATAGAGATGTTTTAGAAGGGCATTTTATATAATTATAAAAACACCATCTATACATCCTCAAGATGTGTGGATATTGGCTCAGAATGAGAACTCAGACAGCAGAGTTCAAATTCCTGCCGGCTTTGTTACATTAACTTGCATGCAGACCCTTGGGAAATCCAACTCATTCCCTAACTATGGGTTAAATAGTAGAAATTGTTTCTGGAAAAATTGCTGTTATTCTCAATAATTATTAATGCAATATTCACTTTCAAAAAAAAATATTCTCACAATCAAAAACATGTCTCAGCTTTAAAATAACCCATAAAGAGTCTAAACTCTGAAATTTTTACCATTTACTTATTTATTTTTTATCTTTTGTTTTCACAATAAGAGTAGATAAGTTCACCTATCATCTGGTTCACACTCCTCCCCCGTCTTTTGAACAGGAGTAGAGGTTTATCCCTTGTTTCCTGTTCAGGATTAGGTTTTCAGTTTCTTTTAAAGCCTTTTCCTTCTCTTTAACTTCCAGTAACCCCTTGCATCTCAGTGGCATTATCATCTTGACTGTGGTAGATTGATGTTATGGAGTGGTTTCACAGTGGAGGCTTGTATTTGTACTAAGTCGGTCCTAAAATAGGTTCAACATACAAAACATTAGGAACTTGATATAATAGGTAATGACGCAGAGAAATCTAGTTGTGGTCACTGATACTTTAGTATCCGACTGACTGACTGACCCACTGAGTGACTGCCTCCCTCGTTACTCTTACTACTCCTACTTATTA
Source organism: Acanthosepion pharaonis (assembly GCA_903632075.3). Classification (NCBI taxonomy): domain Eukaryota; kingdom Metazoa; phylum Mollusca; class Cephalopoda; order Sepiida; family Sepiidae; genus Acanthosepion; species Acanthosepion pharaonis. The sequence goes on from CAHIKZ030001802.1 coordinate 985,994, forward strand.
TAGGTGGGAGAGTCTATTAACTATAGAATAGGTGTGTTCCATGATAACAATTGATTAACAAAAAAAGCTATAAAAAACAAACAATTATAATTATCTTGAAATTGTAGAAGCAAAAATCACTACTTTAAGCTTTCAAGATGTTTATTTGTTTTAAAAGTATATTTGTTTTTATTTAACAAAAACCCAATGTAGACCACTAAGTCTACTAATATGTACATTTAGACGAACATGTAAAGACTTTGTATCATGATTTAGTACCAATTCATCAAAAGTTGTAAACATTTTGGCCAGAAGTGACTACTGTTTGATAATAAGCAACCCTTCATCCGGCAAAAACTAATGTAATTAGGTATCAAGGTCCAGTTCAACTCTCCCCATTGATCAGACCTGTCTCTTACTTATTATTTCTTTTTCCAGGCTTTAGATGCAGATACATGCCAGAAGACATACATCAATGCAGACAAGGTTAAAAATGCCTTCTGACAGTGTGTTAACCCCGATGATCCAAGTTTTTAAGTTAAGGAAATAATTCTCTTCTAGATCATTAGCAACAGTATGTCAATTCTAATGATGCTTACTTTGACTACTAAAGTTGTGTCCAAGCTGAGTTATGACATTTTAAAGTTTGTGGTTCAAACAGCCATTTAACAGCAATATTGTATATAGAAATGTAGTATTAATATAAGGAGGGGAAAAAAAGCAATTCTTAAGAACATTCTTAAAATCAACTGGAAACGAGAGAATACAATATACCTGAATATCTCCTTGCCATTGAAAAACTGCATGTCATGTGGAAATGTTTTTGGTTTTTTTTTCCAGATACTGATAGACATCATTTTGATAGTTGGACATTTTTTTGTTTTGTTTGAGTGACTTTTTATAGATCCACAAAAAAAGAAAAAAACTTGTCCATATGCTGCGCAGCTGGAATTACAACTGCTGATAAAAGAAATTATGGAATTAGCAAACTTTTGCTTAGATTTTTTATTTAGCAGTAAATAAACTAATGACATAAGATGCAAAACATTCTTTATTTGATAGCTGGACATTCTAGCTTCATAAAATACAGGGTGCAATGGATAAATTGTCATTTAAATTATGCAAAAATGAAAATAACACTGGCATCTCATTTTAACAGACATATTTCCTAAAAATTACACAAAAATATCTTGAACTAAAGAGAAAATTTTATTCATTAAAATTGCTATTGGCTTCAACCATGTCCTCCAAATGACTTTGAAATTGTTTAAGTTGGTGAATGCTGCCAAAATCCTTGCTTTCAGTTCATCTTTGTTGTTACAAGGAGTTTTGTTGATCTCTCACTCAACTGTACCCCACATAATAATCAAGGGGGTTGCAGTTTGGGGAGTTAGATAACCAGATCTAAAAGGTGATGTGATCACAGAAATTGTCTAACAGCCATGATTGTGTTCTCCTGCTGGTGTGGCATGGTGCAAAGTTCTATTTCCAGACATAGGCTCTTCCAGCAGTCACCTTCTTCACCCAAGGCAGCACTACCTCCTCAAGGCACTTGATGTAAGCCTCCATGTTGAGTCTGAGGCCACCACCAACAAATTTGGGAGTTCTTTTCTCATTAGAACAATCAGAGTGAGTTTTCTGAGCTGCCATACTTCATAATCACCATTAAACTCATCTAACTCTTTCTGAATCCTCTGCACTGTCCTCAAATTGACACCCAAACACTCTGAAATGTTTGTATTGGAGATTCTGGCACAAATGCCAAGCAGTACAGCATGCTATTTCCAAATTTCTGGCAGAGTGAATTGCATCATGGTACTCTTTTTCTCACAGCTGGTGACTAACTGACCCTACTACACTGTGTAGTTGACAAAAAACAAAAACAATGTGCATGCATAAAATTTCAAATATAAAATGGCGACAATTTAACCGTGAAACACCGTATACCTTTAATAAACTTGATTGAAATATTTAAATTAATGGTATATTTTTCTGCAAAGCATGTAGAGGAAAATATGGAATTACCCAATGTTAAAAAATGGAATGATCTTGTAATATGTATTCCTAAAACAAATACCCACAGAGTCTTGAGATGCAACTTAGTCTCCAATTAAAAGAGAGTTGGACATACCTAATTGAAAGGACACCTCAAAGTGGTTGGACATACCTAATTGAAAGGACACCTCAAAGTGGTGTACTGGTTAGCAAGCTTGTCTTGCTAGAACCATTACAATTGAGTAGTGAGTTCAATCCATGCTGGGTACCTCATACTTTTGGCCTTGTGCTACATCTAATCCGTATTTAGAAAAACACCATACTGAATTGAAAGGAAACACGGTTCTAACAAAAGAAACGTCAACTGAAACAATAGAAAGGATCATAAAACACATTCAAGAAGGCAAACCACAATGGAGTATAGTAAAAGACATTTAATGTTCTCAGCTGTTTCTAAAATGTAGTCAGTACAAATATCAAAAGAAATGAGGTGGTTATAAAAAATAAACATAATGGTAGAACACAAAAAAGATCAAAATGTCAGGATAGAAAATTCAAAGCAAGTCCACAATCCCTCCATATTCCACTAGTGAGAAGTAAGTTCCACTAGAACAGCTTCTTTCCGCGAACCACTGCTCTGTGGGACCAACTCCCAAAAGGATGTTTCCCTGATCACTACAATCTTAACCTGTTCAACACCAAGGTTAACCACTACCTCGAGTGGCTCCCGTGCCTTATAGAGGGTGAACCATATTGTAAAAAGAAAATATATATATGCACTATAGGTCAAAAGTTTAGGGCCACCATCTGGATTAAATAATTATTAAGTTTCATGTCTTCTCTGGTTTAATTAACTAGTATCAGCTAGGATACTGAAACTATTTAACCCTACGCATGGTACCCAATGTTTTAGAGAGTGGGTCTTGGAAAGGGTGAACCTTACTGTAAAAAAAAACCCCTATGCCTTGAAAACAGAAAATGTACAATAAAAGCAGTACTTTGACTTACTTTCTTGATGAGGTCTTACAGTTCCATCTAGCCAAATAGAAGAGTTCTTTTGTGCTTGTTTTACTAACTTGACTATGAAGATAAATTTATTGTAAAACATAATGAATCCACTACAAGAGAGTCTGCTGAAAGAATTTTTGAAATTTATGAATAAATGGGTTAAAACAGGGATCAATATTTGGGACAGAGCTCTGAGAAATTAGCTGAATGAAATGGTAGTTATCATGGACAACTAGTATTATACGGTGGGGAGGGCCAAATGACACATAACAAGCTGAATTATAACAGGCTGATGCAATGTAAACAAAAAAAAACATGAATGGCCACTAAAAAATTGATAATCGAAGTGAGGCAGATTTAAAAATTGAATTCTTAGAATGTAAATTAACAACATACAATTATGTAGATTTTATCAGACATTATTTCAATAACCTAGACATGTTTTCAACAATAAAATGCGTATTTTTTTTACTTTTTTTACTAATCCATGAATTATAAATGGCTGTAAGTTACCTCACTTTTATGATTTTCAATTGCGTATACAGCCGTTTTGCCAAAGAACAAACACTATTAGGTTGAAAATGAAAGAAAATATTTTTACATTGAAAATTGCAGTGGTAATAGTGTCATTAGTCAAGTATAGCAAACAAGCACAAAAGAACTCTGCCATTTGGCTAGATGGAAATGTAAGACCTCATCAAGAAAGTAAGTCAAAGTACTGCTTCTATGTAGCATCATCACTATCATTGCCTACCAAAGTTGGTAATGTAAATTTCTCCAGAAGTAATTTATAGGCTATTTAACCCTATGCATGGTACCCAATTTTTTAGAGAGTGGGTCTTGGAAAGGGTGAACCTTACTGTAAAAAAAATCCCCTATGCCTTGAAAACAGAAAATAAAACAAATGAATAAATGTATAGTGCAGTAGTAGGGTATAATATATTAGTTCTGCAGAAAACAGAACAATTTTTAGTTCTGCAGAAAACTCTAATTCTATAAATTAGAATATAATCTTCCTTTTTTAAATTCAAAGCTACTAGGACAACACTTTGCTTCTTTTAAATATGTTTAAATATATTTTCTTTTTACAATATGGTTCACCCTCTATAAGGCCCGGGAGCCACTCGAGGTAGAGGGTTACATTAGGAGGCCACTTGTGTATACAGGAGTGGAAGATAATGGTTAACCCTGGTGTTGAACAGGTTAAGATTGTAGTGATTGACCAAAGCCTTCATGTTCTGCTCCAATATGATGGAACCGCTATACCATCACTACAGTGGTTGATACATGGACATAATGCTAAACTCACAAGATTTAGTATATTAGAAAATTTTCCAAGCTACATGCAATACATGAAACATAATATATTTTAAGAACAACCATACTCAATTTTAAAATAATCACTAAAAAGACATTACCAACCAAGAAGTTGTCCTTCATTTTCTGCAGAACTAATATGTTATACCCTACTACTGTGCTATACATCTGAACAAGCCTATAAATTACTTCTGGAGAAATTTCCATTACCAACTTTTTCTTTATTAGAGAAAAATCAACAAATTGAATTAAACATTTTCAATGTGAAATGTGTTCCCTAGTCATGGTAGGCAATGATAGTGATGATGCTACAGAGAAGCAGTACTTTGACTTACTTTCTTGATGAGGTCTTACAGTTCCATCTAGCCAAATAGAAGAGTTCTTTTGTGCTTGTTTTACTAACTTGACTATGAAGATAAATTTATTGTAAAACATAATGAATCCACTACAAGAGAGTCTGCTGAAAGAATTTTTGAAATTTATTCTCCAAAATATGTTTTTACTTGTGGACAACACACTGAAAAAGGAATTCACTGAAAAGGAATTTGTTGTGAATATATTTTACAAATGAAAGTTTTTATTTAATGAAGTTTGAAAAATATTGTAGAATGTTTTAAAAAAGGCAAAGGTCAAAAGAAAATTGATTTATAGAGAAAGTGTTGGTAAGTTTTTTTATTTGTATTTGTTTTGTATTATTGCTTAATTCTTTAATAACTTTTTTGTTTGTTTACAATCTTTTATTATTACTTTTCTGTTTAAAAAGAGAAAAAAAACATGTTTGTGTATTTTTGGACAGTTTTAACATGTTTTAGATAAAACAGATATAAATTGACTATAAACCAAATAGGCCTGTTAGAAATTAGCCTGAAATATGATGTGTGGCTGTATATGTTAGTGGGCCATGGCTTTACATTGAGAAAATGCAAAAGAAAACCAGCAGTAACAGAAGAAAATGAGTTTGAAGTGGGCTAAAGAGAAACAATCATGTCATGTGGATATTTGGATGAAAGTGATATTCCCTGATGAATCAAAATAATCTAATTTGGCCAAGGCAATGAGGCTGGAACTTTTTAATGAAGCCGTTTAAATAAAATATATAAAGATGACAGCCTGAAGAAAACAAGTAAATCTCAAAGTCATTCATGATATAGGATTGCATGTAGCCATTTATATTGTCCTCTGCATGTCTTGGGAAAAAAATTATACCATTAATTTAAATAATATATTTGTGTAATAATCTACTTTTTAAAGTATATTTTAAGAAACCAGAATGGTTAGATATTAGATAAATAATAAAAAAATGTTTCAAATTTTATCTGTGGTTAGTTTATTTACAACTAAATAAAAAAAAACAAAATGAACATCCTTTAAGTGGGCTAATTCCAAAATTTTTGACAGATGTTCTACCTTGACAAGCATAGTAAATCAGTTATTAATTGAATTGCTACTGTAATGGCTGGATTGTTTTTTTTAATCTGCATTTTTTCTTGTTTTTTTTTTATTTAAAAAATAGATGGCCAACATAGCTGTCAGTAACAAAGCCTTATTCAGAAACTCCTAGAAACAAAATTCCACCCAGAACAAAAAAAGATTGAAAATTGCATGTAGCTGTCTCTTCTACTCCAATAGCTTCATGACTCGCACTTCCTGTCTGTCAAATTCCCTTCCTCTTACTTACTTCTCTGATAGCTATAATCTCCAACTATTCAAATGCAATGTCAATCAACATCTCCATATGCCTTGATCCAATTCCCTGTCCTTCTCTTCATCTTTTTTCTCTTTCACACTTTTGCTAACCCCTTGCATGCTAGTGGCACTCCCACCTTTGCTTGGGGTGAAAAGTCTTAAAAAAAAAAAATTTTAAAGGACCAGGGGTGATGGTAGTTATTACATCAAGAATCAATAAATTAAATAAAACCAAAAAATAAAAGTTCTTCCAGAATGCAACAGAAACATTTCCTGCCTAAAAATGGACTTCATGCCAAAGAATGCTGAATTCAGTCTCTTTCGCTATTGACCACTGGAACGTCAAGATGTTCATTTCCTCACCTCAGAACATTATTTGCTATAATACAAAGTGACTTCTTCCCTTTATCACATGCAATCGCAAAATAGATTAACCTGGCCGTGCGTCTAGAAAAGGACCTCCAATCGGTTGTGAACTGGGGCAGGAATTGGCTGGTCAACTTTAATGCCCACAAAACAAAACTGCTCTCTATTAATCACCACAGAGATCCTTCCCTGCCCTCCATTAGAATGTCTGATGCTCAACTTCTTGAGAGCACCTCTCTGCAGCTGCTCGGTCTCACATTGACTGCTGATCTGAGATGGAACAAATACATTGAGTCAATTGCTTCATCCACCACAAGGAAAGTTGGCTCCCTGTGCCGCACCAGGAAATTTTTCTCCCCGGAATCGATCCTTCAGATCTACAAATCAACAATTCACCCTTGCAATATTGCTGCCATATATGGTCTGGAGCCCCTTCTGTTTGCATTGGGGTTCTTGATAAGCTCCAGAGGCGGATATGCAATATAATTGGCCCTGTTCTGGCATCTCATCTACAGTCGCTCTTTCACAGACACGCTGTCGCCTCTCTCTGTCTTTTTTACAAACACTTCCATGGTAATTGCTCCGAGGAGCTGCATTCGCTGGTTCCCAGACTTCATGAATTCAAGTGCCCTATGAGGCTGGCATCCCACTCTCACCCTTTCACTGTCGAAACTACTAAATGTAGCTGTCTCCAATAGCTTCATGTCTTGCACTCTCTCCCTTCCCTATTCCAGTTTCCCTGAGAGCTATAATCTCCAACTATTCAAATGTAATGTCAATCAACATCTCCAGTTGCCTTGATCTATCCACTATCCTTCTCCTCATCTTTTCCTCTATCACTCCTATCTGATCTTGCTCCAAATCTTCTGTAACCCCTTGCGTCCTAGTGGCTTTCCGCCTTGCTTGGGATGAAAAACTTAAAAAAAAACAAAAAAAAACTAAAATACATACATGAGTACAAAACTAAATAAAGTTGTATGATTTTAATTTACTATTTAACATGTTTTTATTGTTATTTCTGTGTATTTTGTTCGTTTTTTTATCCTTGTTGTTACAGGTAAGCAACATACAAATGCATTGGTTGTTATGATAACAAAAGGAGGAGGAGAAATCAACTAAATTGAAATAAAGTATCTATCATGGATTTGTGTCTTTCTCTCTTTCCTCCTCTCTTTCTTTCTTTACTTCCTTTCCCCTGTCATTCTGACCACTTTTACATTGCGTACATGTGGAGGAATGGGTATAGTGAGTAGATATGCTTCCCTACACCATCAGTGGCGTTAGTGAACAAATTATTTTCATACAAGTCAACCCTGTGTTGGATCACATGACCAATGAGAGACACCAAGATGCCAAAATTCAAGATTCAGCAGTTAAAGAACAGCAACTATATGAAACGGGTGCCAATTCCTGCTTTATGTCTATCCAGAAGATCGATTAATGCAGTAATCCAAAAGAAAACCGTTGATTGAACAAGTTTTCTCCTATCCAGGAATTACAGATATCGAGCATCAACCACTTGATGGACACTGAACTCTGAAGTTATCCATAGGCATCTGATGTTCTATGGCTATGAACTTATCCCTCGGAGTCAACCTTTTTATAAGAACTGTTGATATGTTGACTGCAAAACACAGTTAAGTAAAATGTGGATTATCTTGACATGATTGAAATTTATGTGTTATATGATGGATCCACTGCATGCAAACCCAAACAAATTCCTTCTTTTTTTATTTTCTCTCATTCATGTTATTAAACTGTTTATGTTAAATTGACTCCACGTGTTCACTGTTTTTTCACTGGTTATTGTATTGTTCCTATCTTGTAGACATCTCTTACTCATAGGAATCCAGGAAATCATATCCTGAGCCAAATCTTGCATCCCAGCTTAAATACAAATTTTATTTATATCTGAGACCTAGGCCATGACACTGTGAATATGAGGCTATCCCTGCTGGTATGATGTGAGTGACCCCACAAGCTTTTCTTTAGGAAAGGCAAATAAAATCAGTGACATGGTCAGTGTGGATCTAAATCCAGTTAAAGAATTATAGTAGAAATTTTAAAAAATGGTTCATGAGAAGGTTCCATCCAAGAAGATCTATTAACCACTATTTAGGAAATTTGATAAAGAATATTGGTTTAAATTAGTAAAATTTATGCCTGAAGGAATCAAAGTCATAATAAAAGCCTGAAGAGTAGCATTAATTCTAATTTTTTATCAATGAATTTTATAATTTATTCCACAATATTGTCCTCTGCATGTCTTGGGGAGAAATTATACCATTAATTTAAATAATATATTTGTGTAATAATCTACTTTTTAAAGTATATTTTAAGAAACCAGAATGGCCAGATATTAAATAAATAAAAAAAAATGTTTCAAATTTTATCTGTGGTTAGTTTATTAATAAAAAAAAAAATGAACATCCTTTAAGTGAGCTAATTCCAAAATTTTTGACAGATGTTCTACCTTGATGAGCATAGTAAATCAGTTATTAACTGAATTGCTACTGTAATGGCTGGACTAGTTTTTTTTAATCTGCATTTTTTCTTGTTTTTTTTTTTATTTAAAAAATAGATGGACAACATAGCTGTCAGTAACAAAGCTTTATTCAGAAACTCCTTGAAACAAAATTTCACCCAGAACAAAAAAAAAGATTGAAAATTGAAAAGAAAGAAAATAACTAAATTGACAAAACAAAGGAAATAAAACAAAGAAAGACCAATGATGATATGTGATGATTGACGGATTTGCATGAAATGAGCACTATTGAAAAGTGAGTTGTGTTTATCTATGTGGTTAACAGAAAAAATAAAAAGACTCTCATAGTCACACAAAAACAAGTGATTAAGCCACCTTGGGTTTAGGATTCAACATGCCATAAAGGAAAGGATCTATCTAATGTAGGAGATTCTCTCAAGCCCTAAGAAGGATTTGGTCATGGAAAAATGATTTGAAAATGAAAGAAAATATTTTTACATTGAATACCAAGGCCAGTGTCATAACAGAGTGACAGTTGTTAAGGTATTTATCTGTTTTGGGACCCCATTTGACCATGTTTTGATGATGCAACATAGCAGGAGAAAGATAAAAGCAGTAGAAACTGTCTCTGTGGGACTCCAGAATTGATGACATGCACAGTGTACATGGAAGTTATATACAAAAAGGGTGTTTTTCTCTAATAACACTATTACCACTGCAATTGTAATGATGACTCTAACTACTTTTTTCTTTTCTTTTTTTTAAATAACATAATCAATCATGACAGAGGCATTTCCTTTTTATTTTTTAATCATTTCACCCCAAGCAAGCTAACAAAACTGCTAGAATGCAAGGGGCTACTGAGAGTTACAAAATATGCAAAAAACTACTATTCAGGAGAGAGGACAATGAAAGAACAATAATTAAAAAGACAGGGTATAATGATTGACATTGCATTTAGATTTTTGAAGATCAAAGTTGACTGGGAAAACAAGAAGCCTGAACAGAGTTCCACAAACTAGAAGTGTGATAGAAGAAACTGTTAGCATAGAATTTACGGTTACATCTAATCATTTTCAACTGTAAAATGATGGGATCTTGCTACCAATCTAGTGAAGAGGAAGATAAAATGGGAGAGACGGAAAGGGTAGGAAACTGGAGGATAACAGGGGAGAGAGAGACAGGGAAAGAAAGATAGAGATAAGAACAGAAGTACAATAGAAGAAATGGCTAGCATAGAACTTACGGTTACATCTAACCATTTCAACTGTAAAATGATAAAACCTTGCCACCAATCTAGTACTGCACTTAAATTCATAAAGTCTAGAAAAAAGTGAAGAGCTCATCCAAACAATTACCATGCAATTTTCTGTATTATAGGTGAATTTTCATTCATTCTTGGGAAATATAGCAGAGTGGTATCCTGTTGCCTTCTCCACAGTTTGAATTTAAGTTTTTCTTCTCTTAGACTGATTACAACCCAAAGTTAGATAATCCAGTCTACATTATTATTTAACCCATAGCAGTGGGGGAGATTCATGCCTTTCTCAAATGAATTAATGAGGAAGTGAATGCAGCAGACTAGCCCAGAATTTGAACTTGGTTTGCTGATTCCATTTCCCACATCAATATGTTATACCACCAGCACATGACTGCTATTACTAATACTACCAATATGACACCTACACCAAAAACATTCCACACACTGTCTCCCCATTATAATCCATTCCTTACACAGACATCAAATATTTCAAAATCATCTTTCAGTCAAAAGATTTTACCTTTCTTTTAACCTCACTCCAAAGAATGATAAAAGACAGCAGAGATCCTCCATTTGAAGGTTCAGAAGGAAAGGGACCCCTTTAAAAAAAAAGACCGATAACAACAACATAAACTAATGAAAATATTACACTGGTAACGGGGGTATATTTGTGCTGTGCGGACCCAGACATATTGGAGAGGAACAATCTGCAGTTGCAATACCAGAAAGATTTAAGGATCGTTCCCAACTTTAGAACTATGGATCCAGATCACAAAAATGTGGAGAACCCAACAAAAATTAGATGACAGTATCAGATTTGGTCTAGCCATACACCAGATCTGGTCAATCCTGAAGGAGACAAATAAGGCTTTGGAATATCATCTCTACTGGCTGATTATATATCTGATAAACTCAAACAGTTTAGGAAGGGCATCAGTATTTATTCACCCTTCCTTTTGTAAAACTAAAATTACTAAGACAAAACTGAGATGGATCAAAGATCAATGCAACAAGTGATCAGCATCTTTACACCTGACATGTTTTCTTCAATTGACCAATGACAATAAACAGAACATGACACTCTGATTGGCTAGTTTGAATGGCTATATGCTGAGATTAGAATTTAAAACATCTACATTCATTTGTGACCATCAGCACCTCAGTCTGGAACTATGTTGTATACAAGAGGCCTATCTTATTGCAACTATTCTGAAAATCCTACAGAAAAATAGACTAGTGGATTAAAACTTTAGTTTGTTAATTTTAGTGACATAGTGATTGTCAGTTCAATCCCTGGATTGGGTAGTGTTTACTTGGACTTAAAGGAAATGGGCAAGCAATAACTGAGCAGTACTAAAAATAAGAGCTAGACAGTATTCCTAGACATGTGGAACAAGAACAGTCTAAAGGGGTCAGTTCAGAATTCCCTGTAGATTAGGATGAGAGCAGTAGATCTGGCTGATCAAAACCCATACTGCAGTTGTTCCTATCCAGTTGCTTAGCAACCTTGTTGATTAAATCCTCAAAAAGCTTATGATACTGAGGGGACTAATGGGTCAATACTGGGAGAGGAAGGATCGGTTTCTTATGTTCTTGAAGACTGGGCATATACTTGGGAAAGATTTCTCCTTCAAGTAGCGGTTCAATAACTTTTCTAGAATTGGGGATAATTCTGGGTTGATATTCTTAAGGACAACTACTGGAATTTTTTCTGAGCCAGTTGCTTTTTTGGGGTCAAGGTTTTTGGTAAGTCTAGAGATTTCTCTTGCTGAAATGAGTATATTACTGAGATTGTGCTCAGTGAGATGTGGAAAGTTGAGGAGGGGATGACCTTTGTTATCTAATGTTGAGTTTCAAGCAAAGAGCTTTGCCTTGTCTGTTGAGGAGGATATGACCTCATGGCCATTTATAATAGTGGGCGCAGTTGTTTTGCCTCTGTTCATAATTTGGTTGGTGATTTTCCAGAATTCATGAGACCCAATTTGTTTATTTTCAACCTTGGCCTGATCACACATAGCTGCACTTTGCATTTTTCAGGGTTCTTTTACAGTGATTGCAGGTAGTTCTGAAAGAAGTAACAGCCAAACTATATCACTCCTTGGGATAAATTTTGAAATAGTGGTTCTGATCAGTTATGGCTGCAGCACTTTCAGGGTGAACCAGGACTGACTGGTTTTTGCTTGATTTTTTTTTGGGGTGGTGTAAGGATAAAACACTCCATTACAGAAGGATGCATTCAGTCATATAGGACTGAAAGCTGTTCCAGTTTGCCTCCACATAGCAAAAAACCATTATATGTAAGTGTAAATCAGGTGATATACACAAGAGGGCACAATGGCTGAAGCATTGTTATGACAACAACAAAGGTGAAGACAATATTCCAAATATAAATCATGTAAATACGTTCTGATAATCATTTGAGGGGGTGTCTCTGGTTTATGCCATATCTGTAAAGATGAGCAAGAAGGTCCTCTTTACAGATCTGCCATAAAAGAGAAAGCATTTCACTCTCAAGATTAGTGTGTGCCGATGACAGCATGATATCAGTAAGACAAGTATGTGTAACAGGAAATTGAAATGCCATCCTTCATTAAAATTTAGACTTTGTGTAGTAAGAAGGGTATTAACATGCTTCTGAATATAAAAATTCTTTGCGAATTCATCACCAAACTTGATTTGATAAATTCCAAATTGAACAAAGTGAGTAGAGTGAACTTGGACAGAGAGTTTCAGCTCAGTTTCATTGTATTTTTCAAGCAACTGAGCTTTCATTTTACTTGTTCAAGTTAGCATAAGCTTAAAAAAATTACTATAAATTCACCTAATTTTACTCCTTTAGGGTCACATGGTTTCTGTGGGACATTCCAACATCTATTGCCCTGCATTCTTCTAAGGGGCTGTCTGGAGATGCTAAGTATAAAAATCAATTGACATTCAGTCAGGCTTGGGTGATCTTTTGATGACCGACAAGGTAGATTTTTTCCCACAGTAGAATTCCATTTCTTTCTGCACTAGACTGGTTGCCAACCAATGCTAAAGAACCTAGTCTGTCCTGCTATTCAACCCATAGCTTTGGGGAGAAGAGATGGATTCATACCTAAGCTATTTGTGCGTAAGTGAATCTAACAAACTTGACTGGAATTTGGAATTCTCACTCCGAACCAATATCCATTACACCACAACATTACAGTTACATTTACATGTGATGATAATGGTAGATACTTGATAGAAGATACCAAGAAATCCTTTCTGGCTTTCAGAAGCATGCACTGTTTGACTTAAAATGAGTGCTCCTTCATGTTAATATTCTCTGAGTTTTAAGTTATTCTATATTTATTAGTTATTTATTATTTTCATATATTATTTTGCTTTCTCATAAGTTTATATATTATTTTCTCATATATGTATATATATATGATAAAAATATAGTTTTAAGTTATTCTATATTTATTAGATAAGTGCTCAATATCAGGGATAGAGCATAATAGTATATATATATATATATATATATATATATATATATATATATATATGTATGTATAATCATTGACAGACAGACTGTTTTGCTGTATCACAGCTCATTAGTGTGGCTAGACATTCAGTTGCCTCTAGCTCTGTCTAGGATCAAAACCTAACTGAATCAAAAAAAAAGGAAATGAATTGGCATCAGTCAGAGATTCTACCCCTAAGTTGTTAGCACATGGCAGAGATGAAGGTGGATTTAAGTGTATTTATTTTTAGATAAACACACAGTGAATGAAAGAACTCAATTTATTTTACCAAAGAGTCTTGCATTATTAGCAGTAATAGTCACTGTTTGCAAACTCCCACTTCCCTCCCCAGAGAGCTCAACTGAAAGAAATTTTTCAGGAGCATATATATTGTCATCCACAGACAGACTGTTTTGTTGTATCACAGCTCATCAGTGTGGCTAGATGTTTGGTTGCCTCTAGCTAGGATCAAAACCTGGCTGAATATATATATATATATATATATATATATATATATATATATGTATATATATATATATATAAATTTGAAACAAAAGATGGTCTACTTGTGCTTCTTACATAGATTTATTATGCTGGTTTATTATATATTATCCTTTTGACTAAATTGAAGCACAAAGATTTTAATGTCTGAATTTTGGGACATACCTGTATCTTTTTTTCAATGAGATAAGAAATAAACAAAGAAAATGTTGTTAGAGAGCTCTCTGTGGTAACTATATTCTCTGAATAAACCCAAATCTTGTTTAATCCTTTAATATGTGATACTATTTTGAAAATGTATTTCAACTCCGATCTGCATCTTTCTTGTTGGCTCTTAAATGAAGATGCTAAAAGCATGCATCTGATGTTATCAATTCTTTGTTTATTTCTCATCTCACTGAACTTTAAAATCTTTCTCTTCACAGTTTGGTTTAGTCAAAAGGCCTACTAACATATAATAAATATCATCAATCTTATTGCCAATATTGTTATCATTCCATTGTTTTTTTATTCCTCAAATATCATTAACTGGCCGGTAGATAGATAGATAGATATTCAAATCCAAATTCAGAGCCTACCCAATCCATTTAGAGGGACCCTGCCTCCAAGGGTGTAGCTATGCTCACTGCACTTGGTCAATTGCAGGTTGGTAAGGCTATTTAACTCATAGTTGGGGTGGATGGCTGTTGACTCTGAGGAGATCATCCACCTTTTAATAGCTCTATTTTGTGCTGCTGGAGTTCCACCTACCTTCCTCACCAGACTCTGGTCTGGTGAGGGAGCCAATTTAGTTGCCAACTACTCATACAGACAGGTTTAATTTAACACTGTGTGTGTCTATGATATGCATACAAATGTCACTACCAAGATTTAATATCCAAAGAAATAGGATGATAAAATGTAAAGGAAAAATAAATTTTTATGAGTAATAATATAAGTAATTACACCCCCACTAAACCAAAAAATAAATACAAAGAAATCCCTTCTCATTTGGCCTGTTTGCTTGGCTTATACATTTCTGCCTTGAATGCGATTTCTTTGTTAATTTTCCAGCAGACACATGGCACCAGTGTTTCATTTTAAGTCCAGCCTGCAACAATTTGCAATTTATTTATTGAGCAAAGGCAGAAATGTCCTCTGAACATTGTGACAAAGGCAGGAAAAGAAAAAAGTCTTAGGAAACAGTTGCTTCTTTCTTTTGGCTTCAGACTTTTTTGTCCTTCACCAGATTGCAATATTAATTCTGATTATTTGACTGGAAAAAAATCTGTCATGTGTGACTGCCTCCCAGCTGGTAATATTACATCCTTAGTCTAAGATGGAATGTATCAAAGCATACAAGCATATACACTGTGGTTGGTCAGTGGTAAATGAAACACTTAACAGCAATAAATAAGCCATCACAGTTTTTTTTTTTTTACTTTTTCTTTTCCTATACATCAATTTCTATTTTCTCCAAGCTTTCAACTTCCATATCTTTTTTCCTCTCCTTTCTTGCTTGTTTGCTTTACACTCTGCCATGTTTCTCAATCAAGCAGAATTTCTTTTCTCTCCTCTTTCATTTTTTCTATGATATTCAACTCATTGATTTTTTTACATATTTTGTCTCACTTTTCCTCTTTCTCTCCTTTTTTCCTCTTGAATTCATTTTCTTCTTTTCTCCCCCTTTCGCCTCATTCATTTTCTTCTCTCTCCCCTCTCCCCTCATATTCCTTTATTTCTCTCTTCCTTTTCCCCACTTTTATTTATTTTCTTCTCATATTCCTTTTCTTCTCTCTCCCCTTCCCCTTACATTCCTTTTCTTTTCTCTCCCCTTTCCCTCACATTCCTTTTCTTCTCTCTCCTCTTTCCCTCACATTCCTTTTCTTCTCTCTCCCCTTTCCCTCACATTCCTTTTCTTCTCTCTCCCCTTCCCATCACATTCCTTTTCTTCTCTCTCCCCTTCCCCTCATATTCCTTTTCTTCTCTCTCTCCTTCCCCTCATATTCCTTTTCTTCTCACTCCCCTTTCCCTCATATTAATTTTCTTCTTTCTCTTTCCTTTTCCCTAATATTCCTTTTCTTCTCCCCTTTCTCTTTTCCCTCATATTCCTTTTTTCCTCCCTCCTTTTCCCTAATATTCTTTTTCTTCTTTCTCTCCCCTTTTCTATCATATCTATTTACTTCTTTCTCTCCCCCTTTTCCTCATTCATTTTCTTCTTTCTCTCACCTTTTCCCTCATATTCCTTTTCTTCTCTCTTTGCCCTTTTCCCTTATATTCATTTTTTCCTCCCTCCTTTTCTCTAATTGTCCTTTTCTTCTTTCTCTTCCCTTTTTTCTCATATCCCATTCCTCCTTCCTATACTCTTTTCTTTCTTTCTCTTATTTCACTGTTATTTTATCTTCTTTTTCCCCCTATCTTCTCCCTTCCATCTTGCTTTCTCGTAAGTTTCCCTCAGATAAATTTATAATAGCAACACACAATCCAGATTAGAATTTATCCATTAATATTGATTTCTTTAGATTCTGGAACAATCTATCAAGACAGAAACTTAACAGCTGTATCAACACACCAATATTGTCTTAGCTGGTCTCTTTTAAAACCAGAAGGACCAACATTCGTTGGCTAGTTCAAATTAAACTTATCTCATCAAATTCAGCTCAGTAATTTGATCTCTAAAATTTATGCTTGATTTGAGAAGGCTAAGACAGTAAAGGTTAGACTGTAACACAGTAGATAAAGAATCAAAAGGTGTATGCTATTGACATCTGAAGCTCAAAGACAAGGAGAATGAAAATATCATAATGGTCAATGGTTGTGGAGATAAAGCTAGTGATCAGTCCTGTTTAAGAGATCTACTTTCCTTTGTTCTGGTTTACCCTACTAAAACTTTTAATGACAATAATATACGACCGTACTATTCAAATTTAAAAACTTATCTTATTTCCTGAAGCCAGCTGAAGCCAGCTGAATCCAACAAATATAACAAAAGATCTATCTAGTTTTGAATGCAATTATTATTTTTTTTTTTAATTATTTTTTACCCTTTTTTTTAAAATTATTTTTTACCATTAGATGCACTAAGAAACAAGGGGTTATTAGGTGTGAAAGAATTAGAAAACAAAAACAATATTAAGGAAAGTATGGAACTGGAAAAGAGTTCCACTAGTGATAAGTGCAATAGAAAAAACTGTTAGCATAGGAATTATGGTTGCATGTAGCCGATTCAACTGTAAATTGATGAAACCTTGTTGTTAATCTCATACTGCATTTAAATTTATGAAGTCTAGGTACCACAGTGAAAAGCTTGTCTGAAAAATTACCATGAAAGTATTTATAGAAAACAGGGGAGTTACTTTACAGTGGTGGGAAAGTGACTGAACCCAAGACACCAGGTTAAGATATTGCTTCTTTTTTTTTCCTTTTAAATATTTCACCACATGCAAGGGGTTACAGAGAGTGGGAGCAAGAGTAAAGAGGCATGATAGAGGAAAGGATGAAGAGAAGGCTGGGGAATTAGATCAAGGCACCTGAAGATGTTGATTGACATTGCATTTGAATAAATGAAGATTATAGCTATCAGAGAAACATGTAAGAGGAAGGGAGTTCCATAGATGGGAAGTATAATACATGAAGCTATTGGAGTAGAAGAGACAGATACATTTAACAGTTTTGACAGTGAAAAGGTGGAACTGAGATGTCAACCTAGTAGTATGCTCAAATTCATGCAGTTTGGGAACCAACGAAAGTAGTTTGTCAGAGCAATTACTGTGAAAGTATTTGTAGAAATGACAGAGGGAAGCAACAGCACATCTGTGAGAAAGTAACTGTAGATGAGATGCCAGATGAGGACCAATCACATTATATATCTATCTCTGGATTTAGCTGAGGACCTTGAGATGATGGGGTTCCAGACTATATATAGCAGCAGTATTCCATTCTTCTTTGGATTTTATCAAGAACCTCTAAATATATAGCAGGAGCACCAGACCATGTGGCAGCAATATTCGAAGCATGGGCAAATGGTAGACTTAAAGATATATAAAATAGATTCTGGAGAAAAAATGTTCTAGCACAACACAGTGAACCAACTTTCTTAGCAGCTGACCTAGCAATGGATTCAATGTAGTCTTTCCACTTCATGTCAGCTGAGAATGTTAACCTGAGAAGGTTCAACAAGTCACTCTCCTGGAGGTTAGCCATGCTGGTGGAAGGCAGAAAGAGCTCTCTCTCTCTCTCTCTCTCTCTCTCTCAGATAAAAAACAAAGTATAAAACCCTAGTGGATTAGAGCATTGGTTCATAAATTTAGCAGCATAGTAACTATGAGTTCAATCCATGGGCAAGGTAGTACAGATTCAGAGGAAACTAGAAGAGCAAATGCTAAAAGAACATGATGAGATATTCCTAGACATGTATTGCAGAATGAGAACAATCTACCCCTGTAAATTAAATAAAGGGTTGACTTTAAAAATTCCTGAAGGTTACCCAGATCTACAAACATCCGAATAAGGCCAGAAGGTGCAAGGGCTGAAACACTGTGATAATAACAATAAAGTTGACGATATTAGTCCACATGTAAACAATGATCATAAATGGTAAATAAAATATAAATTTTACAAAAGAAAATAACTGAAGATGCACAGTTGTATATGAAAGTGAAGATAATGCAGTGAATATATCACAGATAAGTAATGTCCTGATGACACTTTCATGACAAATTCACAAATTCAATCACACTTTTCTCACATACTAATTACCGTATGTTTTTCAGAGTATTTTTTTAAAATCATTTCACTCCCAAACAAGGTGGGAATGCCGCTAATACACAAAGGGAAATGAGAGAAAAGACTGAGTATAGGGAGGATTGAGGAAAGGACAAAAGATCAATGGGATTCAATAATATAGATGATGGTGATTGACATTGCATTTAAATTTTTGAATATTGTAGTTATTAGGGAAGTAAATAAGCAGAAGGAAGTTCCACAGGCATGAAGTGTGAGAAAAGAACCTGTTGGTACAGAAGTGGCAGTTGCATTTAGGTATTTCAACAGTAAATGAGTGAGACCTAGATGCCAATCTAGTATCACACTTAAACTCATGTAATTGGGGCCGCAGGGTAAAAAAAGCTTGTCAGAATAGTTGCATGAAATTATTTGTAGAAAAAACAGATGGAAAACCACAACACGTCGGTTAGAAAGTGACTGGAGTTGATATACCAAGTCAGGATTGATTACATTACAGATCATTCTTTGGATCCTGTCAAGAACCTCAAGATGAATAGCAGGAACACCAGACCAGATATGGCAACAGTATTCAAGGCATGGATGAATGGTAGATTTGTAAATGTGCATGATGGATTCTGATGAGAAAAGCTTTCTGGCACAACACAGTGATCCAAATTACCTTTCAGTAAATGTAGTTATTGATTCAATGTAGTTGCTCCACTTCAAGTCAGTTGAAAATGTGAGGCTAAGAACGTGCAGTGTGTTCCTTTCCAGGAGTCTAGAATCAGACTACTTCCACCACACACAGACATAAGTATATAAATACCAATCTAGTGTGTGTTTACATAAAAATTTAGCTACTTAACAGAGTTTTTCTGTTTTTTGAATGTTCTTCTTACTGTATAGTAAGAATTTTAACAGAGGCTGGAGACAGACAATATGACACCAAAATCCAAAGGCATACTGGACTAGTAAAAGGTGCCTTCCAAAAGCTAAGCAAAGTATTAAGAAACAGGAAAATCCTGTTAAAAGCAAAGAAAAGAGTACTAACAGTTATGTAATATAAGTCCTCCTAGATGGCAGTGAATGCTGGACAATCTCTTCAAAGAAAAAAACTTGAAGCAACAGAAATGTGGTTCTACAGAAAGTTGCTGAGAACATGTGAGCAACAACAAAGTTTCAGGGAAAAAATTTTCTAGCACAACGCAGTGAACCAACTTTCTTAGCAGCTGACCTAGCCCCACTTCATGTCAGCCAAGAATGTTAACCTGAGAAAGTTCAACAAGTCACTCTCCTGGAGGTTAGCCATGCTGGTGGAAGGCAGAAAGAAGTCTCTCTCTCTCTCTCTCTCTCTCTTATATATATATATATATATATATATATATATATATATATATATATACAAAACAGAACCAATATATATGAGTGTATACAGAACCAATGTATATGAGTGTATAGCAAAGAGAAAAGTGTCTCAGGTTTAATTTAATTGTAACCAGATTTTAATTAATTTCTTTATAGACACCTTAATAACAATGATAATGATGATGATGAGAACACTGATGATGATGATGATTATAACTTATGTCCCAAACAGCAATAAAGGACAGATCAGTCAACCAGTTGAACCATTAAAAACCAAAAGGACACTTTACTTAACATTAGAAAAAGATAACTAAAATTTCTAGGGAACATAATGAAGAAGGAGAGAAAATTTGGCACTCATGGGATAGGCAAACATGACGGAGGAAAGCAATGTATAACTTACCTAATGGAGCTTGTGTAAATGGCTGGTAAAAGAGAGACAAAGATAGATAATCAAAATTTACTAAATGCTACTATAGTAATAAAATAAGCACATCTCATCTCCCCTCTCACTTGTAACCATCCATCACAATAAAATAAACATTTTAAGCACTAAAGGAGAACGAGTCAAATAAAGCTTCATAAGCTTCTACTAAGAGCTGTTACTATAGAGAACAGGAAATTGGGGAGAGCTATGATCGCTTATAGAAGATGTATAAAAAGATTAGCAGTTAGATTATAAAAAGTAACTGTAAAATTAGATTTTATTCAACAGAAGATCGTATTTAATAGAAAGATTTAATAATTACAAAAGATCAAACAGTTTCTTATATAAATACTAATAAAGAAGATTATTGATTATATGCATTTAAAGTCAATACATGCATATATGGGTCGTGTCATGGTTAGTAACTTTGAAAGAGAAATCTGCAACCAGAGTTTGAATTCTAGCCACGTTTGTTATGTCCACTCTCATGCCAATATCATTGTGAAAGGCATGAATCCAACTCTTCTCTCCCTAGCTATGGATTAAATTGAAGTACTGACTTGGCTTTGTTGCCTTAAGGTGGCAGCTAAAAGGAAAAATCTGAAATCAAAACAACCCTGATGAAGGATAGGCTGTCTTGCCCTAGACACACCTCTGCTGCTATGGCTTCAGTGCTTGTCATGCTTCTATGATCCAAATAAACATAGGCTTGTGACATGACAGTAAATCATTAAATCTAATCTAGGCTAATAAAAAAAAGAAATCAACATTTATTTTACATAAAAAAATATTTTTAAACAATCTCCTTCCTTGTCAAGGCACTTAACCCCACACTTCACCATTGATTATATAGATCAGTGGTTATCAACTGTTTTTTTACACATGGATCACTTTTACTCTTAATTTTTTTTTGGTGGGTCCCCATAATAATTCAATGAAAAAAAGCTTTTATCTTTTACAAATAGATAAGTTTATGAATTATATCATAGAAATAGTAAATGTATATAGGGAGGCATGGTGGAGTAATGGATAGCAGCTCGGATTGAGGAATCAGAGAGCTGAGTTCAAATTCAAGTCAAATCCATTACACTCACTTATGAGTTCATACATTTCCCAAGGGTTAATACCCTTGGGAAAGGTATGAATCCTCTTCTTCTCCCCCCAGCTATGGATAAATAGAAGGACAGACTGGGTTCTATAGCCTTGGATGGCAACTGGTCTACCACAGAAAGTAATAGCAACCTAATGTGGGAAAAAAATCTGCCTCGTCAGTCATGTATCGAAATATACATGATCATCTAAGAATGTATCATGCATAGCACATAACTGAAATGCATATGCTTTATTTTGAAGTAAAACTAATTTAATGAAAATAAACTTGTGTTTAACAACTAAATTATATGAAACATTTCTGTACACTAGTAAAATAACTTACAATAAACCATTTTAAAATATGTGAGTAATTACCCCCCAATTTGCTATTTTTTGTATGGATCCCTGTAATGTTACATGAACCCCAGGATCCATATGGACCTTGGTTGAGAACCACTGATATAGATGAAACATTATACAGTGACAGTTTCAGCTCAAAATTCAGTTAATAACTGTCAAGCTACAGACCTGTTGATCCATTCTCATAACTAGCTCTTTGAAATAACTGGCATCATGCAACACAATATTTGTACTGATATAGTTCAATTATTCTTAGAATCAGTGAAACTTGAGGTTACATCAGCTAACTTTCAAGTTAAATAATTAAATAAAATACATTATAAAAAATTAGATTAATACTGTAAATATAAGATAAAGCAGAACAACAACTTTTCTATACATTTTGAAGCTGCAAGTTATTTGTTGCTAGTGAGTCTTGAAAGTGAAAGTAAACAGATATTTTGCCAGCTTCTCATTCCTAGCATTAAGAAGATCAATCTAGATCCTTTTCAGATCATCAGCTTTCTATAATTTCAATTCACTCTTAGAATTGATTTTGTAGTTTATTACAGGCAAATACAGTCAGAAGTATTATGATGGATGCCTTATAAAGGAAATCCCAATCACTTTAAAATTCCGTTTAATGTGAACATTTTTTCCCCTGAAAAGAATAGGAAATTGCAATCTTAACTCCCAAAAGGGAAAACAAATTCAAATCCAACAAAAAAAAATTAAATTTGCAGGTTTTAAATTACAATTTCAACTTAAGAATTCACAGTGGGAGAAAGATTTTAGTGTCTTTTTTTTAATTTTTTTTTTTCAAATTAAAACACAAGAAACTCAAGGACATTGTTTGGCTTGATTTAGAACTTCTCATCAAACACATGCACTCACACATGCACATGGATAAAAATGTACTGATTTCCAATTTAAAAAAGAACAAAGTGCAATATTTGTAAAGTTAAAACATTAAAAGATAAACAGCATAACAAGTAATGAATTAACCGAAATGCATTAGTGTATGGCAAAGAGAAAAGAGCCTCAGGTTTAATTCAATTCTAACCAGATTTTAATTAATTTCTTTATAGACTTCCTAATAACAATGATAATGACGATGATGAGAACACTGATGATGATGATGATTATAACTGATGTCACAAACAGCAATAAAGGACAGATCAATCAACCAGAGTTGAACCATTAAAAACCAAATCAGCTTCTTATTATTTAGGATTAAAAATCCCCTAACTAATTCTCCCAAAAGCCGAATTGATCACAGATCAAAGACTTTTGATTTTAAAATATTTGAGGATGAAAGAAACAAGCTGATGAAAATATGTTAACATTATCATGTTGAGGCTTAATTTTCCATGGGAGTGTTTCTGAAAGTATTCCTGTATATGGATGCATAAATGCACACATCAGCACAGTCAGACACAACACAGAAAATAAACTCAGCAAACAAGAGGTCAATTTTTATAGCCAGTATGTCATTTTAGAAACCTTGCTATTCAGATAGACCTGAGCATCTCTTTTGGAATTTATTCCAAATTTTTTTTTTTTTTAATATATAAGTCAAAGAATGTCAAGAACAAATAAAAATAACCAGTAGCATCATTTCTAATCACATGAATCATCCCGGCAATCACAAGTATTTCAAGAGTGCTCTCTTTCAACTCAAACGAATTGTGGTGCCAAATTACCAATTACCATAATATCAGGGAAATCTTTATGTTTATGTATATCCTAGAGCAGTGGTCCCCAACCATCAAGCCACAGCCCGGTATTGGGCTGCAAAGAAAGCATAAAAATGATTCTGTTTTGCTTTTCATTTTATTGACTATCAAAGTCTTGTTTATTGTATTTTGTTAAGCTCATAACCGACACTGACACAGATTCCTTCCCTGACCTGATCTTTGGAAGAATTGTCTTGCATGATACTGGTTCATGGCAAAAAAAGGTTGGGGACTGCTGTTTTAGAGTACTGCTGGGAAGTGTTCTAACAAAGGACAATAAGTGCAACACTGAAATCTGAAGATGTATTCAGATCGCCAAAAATGCATTTCAAAGAGACAGAAAAATTTTGTTAGAAACAAAGAAAAGAGTATTGAATTGTGACATGATATCTTCTGTCCTCCTATATGGCAGTGAATACTGGTCAATCTCATCACAGATGAAGAAGAGATTTGAAGCAACAGAAATGTGGTTCTGTAGAAGGATGCTGAGAATACAAAGAAAAGAGAGATTAACTGCTATGCAATATCAATCCTCCTATATGGCAGTGAATGCAGGACAATCTCCTCAAAGATGATGAGACTTGAAGCAATAGAAATGTGGTTCTATAGAAGGATGCTGAGAATACAAAGAAAAGAGAGTTTAACTGCTATGTAATATCAATCCTCCTATATAGCAGTAAATGTAGAACTATTTCCTCAAAGATGAAGAAGAGATATGAAGCAACAGAAATGTGGTTCTACAGAAAGATGCTGAGGATACCATAGACTGAATATGTGAGCTACAACAAGGCTTTAGAGAAAATGGAAACAAAAAGAAAAATATTTAACATCAGAAAGAGGCAGTTGAAATTTCTGGGGCATGTAATAAGGAAAGAGGACTCAGAAAATCTGATACTCACAAGAGAGATTGAGGGACAGAGGAAAGCAGCACATAACGCATTTGATGCACTTGAGTAAATGGATAGTAGAACAGAGTTTGGGAGAAATAGCAAAAATACAAAACTTATTAAGAACTACAAGGAATAGGAAGGTGTGGAGGGCCATGATTGTGTATGTACTGAAGGGATAAAGCACATAAAAGAAGAAGAAACTGACATTGTTAACAAAATCCTACATGTTTCCTTAGTCAGTGACATAAGTCACAAAGCATCTTATTCTTAAGGAATTTAGAAATATATTTTGAGAGAAAGGATTTTCCTTTTTTGAAAGGTCAAATTTGGAGTTCTGTGTTGTAATTTTCTAAATTTGTTTTTTTTTTTTTGTTATAAACAAATTATTTTTTTATTTCTAATATCCTGAGTAGATTTACATGGAATTATAGTTTTTGACCATTACAGCATAACATGTTATGGGGGCAAGGTAATGTATTGTTTGTTTCTGTTTCATGCGTAAACTCAGTTGTAAGTTTATGTTGTTCAGTTTATTTACAAGAACACTGGACATAAAATAGAATTTAATTATGAAACAGAAACAAAATATTACCTTTCCTCCATATCTCAAAATGTACCAATAATGACTGAAAATTAATGTCTCTCATAAATCTACTAATAAAAATTATTTCAAACTTTCATTCATATATATTTATATACAATAATTGTTGTATTTCCTTCTCATTTCTAATACATAATAATATTATCTGTTAGAAATGAGAAGGAAATACAAAAATTGATATGTATATATAATAATACTTTTGGTATTTTGAACTTTACATTTATATTTTTAAACTAAGCTAAGTAAACTACTGAAATTTCTAAAAGACAACTTTTGATAAAACTATTTCCTACCGATTGATATTTGAATTTATACACATATGGAAAAGCTTCACAACCCACCATAATCATTGAAGAACAATCATATTTGTATTTGTTCTCATATAGACAAACATCACAGCTCACAGTTGTTAATTTTTACATCAAAGATACACTAGAAAGCTTCAGTAGTTCCAAAGAAGGAAACCTAAACAAGGAAAATGTTTAAAAATTGTAGCCTAACATAGCCATTGAATAACAATTAATTGTATATGTACTCATTTTTATTTTTAAAAACAACCACTTCTCATGGTCTACTTAAATTCTATGTTCTTTTTCTCCTCCATAAAACTTGATACACTAGGGTAAGTTTCACTTCAACCAAAAATTAATTTGGCTTAATAAAATATCAGGGGATATATTGTAATAAAAATACCAATGAAAAATATGTAAAACCAAAGGAAAACAAAAATAAAAGAGAGGAAAATACATTATATAGTGAGGCAGATATTGATAAGTGAATGGATAATATTTATAAAATTCATATTTCTCTAGAGATGTTCCTATTTGATATTGCTTACTGAGAAAAGGAAAAAGTTAATATAAATCTCTCCAGCCTCTGTGTTTTATCATTTTATATATATATATATAAATATATAAATATATATATATATATATATATATATATATTGTAAAGGCCAGACTTCCTTTGATGGAGAGTCTGATATGGCTCACACAAATTGAAAAATCATACATATAAACACACACATTGCTGAGATTGATGTGATTATCTTGGCTTGGGATAAAGTCAGGATCCACAATTCAAAACTGCAATTATTGAATTTTCTTCTCATTCTAATCATAATTATACTTTCAGGATGCTATTTCGGCCAGTCAAATTGGCATCATAAAATCAACTGACAGTAAATACATATTTTTGACAAAATTTGAACATCACACAATATTTTAATTTAGAAACTTTAAAATAAGGTATTATTTTTATGATAATAGTAATAATAGCCACTTCCTTAAACAATAAGTTCAGCATTCGGCATTAAAGAACAGCAACCTGTTCTTCTTGACCTATGCTTTTCTTCACACCTGGCCATCAGGCTGGAATCAAAGTGTAGTATCTGTTCTCCTAATACCCAATAGTAATGTTGATATTAGCTGTTTTCTTATAAACAAACATTCAGCATTCATTGACTGTAAATCTATAATGTAAATATTGAAAACTCCTCAAAGAAATTCAGCCAGAAAACACTTTAGACATCTAGGCTAGTGTCCTGATAATGGAACATGGAATCTTCATGCTTGCTGCTGTTGCTGCTTCCAAGACCAAGTTTACTATGCACTGTGAATATGTGTCACAGATGTGGTTCGGTCCATCCACTGTTTATAGAGAAGAATAGTGCTGATCAAAAGCCACTGAAATAGAGAAATAGAGTTTAGTTCTCAGCAAATGCATTAAGAGTGTAGCTTTTCAGCAAAGACAATTTAATTTAATACCATTTTATTTGAGAATAACAATGATTTTTCCCCATAGTCCTTTAGCTGGGGGACCCATCCCAGAAACTGGACTCACAATTACAATGTCACCAATTTCATTAACCAGCTCTTTAGTTTTATTTACTATTTACATTTGGACTATTATCTTTAGCTTTGTTATTATCAACACATTTCAGCCACTATGTCCTCTGGCCTTCATCAGCTGTATATTGACCCAGGTAACCTACACTGATTGATTGGAGCAATACCAAGTTCATAAATTCCCTGTAGGTTACATATATCAATATAAGCCTGATGAAGTATGACGGACATAACGGTCGAAATGCTGTGATACAAAAATGAGGACAATAGTTCAAATGTAAATACTGTAAATAATATAATCATTATTTTTGTCAAAAGTTGGGCATCTCCATTGAGCAAAGGTTAACAAGTCAAGCATGTAAGTTGACTATATTTAGTTCATTTCTCAGAATGCTCTGTGAATATGTGTCACGTTTGTGGTTCATTCCATCCACTATTTATAGAGAAGAATAGTGAACTCATCTCACAAGCTATTTATATTGATTTCAGTTCTCAGCAGATGAACTAAGAGTGTAGCTTTTCTACAAAGATAGTTTAAACCAAAACATACCAAGTTATGGCAAATAATGGTTTACTAAGATTACCTTGGTAGGATTTGATCAAGAACTGTTTGCATTCATAATGGAAATCTTACAGTTGACAGCAGATGTGAAGTGGAGCAAGAAGCACTTTTCTTTTCCTTCTGGAAGGATTGACATCAAAGTAAACAGAATTTAGATGTGTTGTTTGTCAAGCATTGAATTCTGAGTGTTCCATTAACATACTTTATCAATTGAATACTTTGCATGAGCCAATTTTTTTGCTGGCTTGACAGAGGTATCAACATGATTGTCTTCAATGTGACAAAAAAGTATTTTTGCATTAAAAAACAACAGTGCATTTATAACAAATCAAATATCATGTCATGAATACCTAATACTAATAAATATCAATAAATATTTACTTTAGTACTGACCAAATTTCAGAATTTGGTGTTATATATTTGCTGTATTTCCCCTAGAACCACCATTTGTAAAAGTTTCAGACATTTTATCATGTTAAAAGCTGTGTAAAAAATAAAGAAAATATTAATTTTCTTTTCCAGTAATTCTCAGGCATTGGGATATGACAGCTGTTTCCTGAAAGCCGCTGTCTTGTATAGGACAAACAAAATTCTATAATAGTTGCCTGTGCTAACTGATTTTATTTTGCTTAATTCGAAATAACAGTTTGTCTGTCTCATTGTCTATAGTCCATTACAAGAATAACAGTGGATGGGAATTACATAAACATGACCAAACCCAGCTTAGAAAATTACAAAGACATCTCGGCTTCTTTTTAGAACATTTTTCTGGCAGTTAACCAACTATAAGAGTTCTATTAGACAGACTTTTTGACATGTGATCCTTAAAAGGGTGTTTTGTCTACTAAAGTAATGTAATGAAACAACATACACAGTGCACACTTCTGAATAACACGAAAATCTTCATAATAACAATTCTGACCTGGTAAATGCTGCTGAACCCTGCATTAGTCACATAGGGTGTTTTGTTACCAGAAATTATTTGGTGATGGTTGACAAATTCTTTCTTTTGATCTCTCCCACTACTCTCCTGTCTTGGTGAGGTTCTGTAGCATGCAGTGTGATGCAATTGTAAGTCTGCCTTATATATATATATATATATATATATATATATATATGTTAAGAATAATAGTTTTAAGGTGTGCTATATTTATGGGATTAAGTGCTCCATATCAGAAATAGAGCATATGTAATTATAAATATAAGAGTGAACATTGAAGTCAATACTCAGAGGTGACAGGCTGTTTCATGCTAGATGCAATTGTTAGGCCTCAAGTGCTGGATTTTTTCTTGATTAGTCGAGAAAAAATCCAACATTCGCTGTCTGATGATTATATATATAATTATAATATATATATATATATATATATATATATATATATATATATATATATATATATAAACCTAGTGAGCCAGACAAACCTACCTAGGTTTCACCTAAACAGATCATTTGTAGCTCTTTCTTTTTTTAAAACCTTTTTTCCCTTGAGATTGATTTGATTATTGGCAAATCAAAAATTTGAGGGTTTTTCAAAACAAGTATAGTTATCTATATTTGTATGGAAATATAATGTGGCTATTTTTGATAAATAAAACTTTTCTCTGTTATTGTATTGGTGTGTTTAACCTACAATTTACAACATATGTTTATGCAACAAATTTATTATAATTTTTATTTCAATTAATAATTATATCTTCAGTTCAAGTTTTGATTTAATGCATATTGTATATGTATTGTCTGTTATATTATTTTTTCAGCATTATCACTATATTCTACATAATTGTAGCATTATAAACATTTTTGTATTGGAGTGTATAAATTCTGCCGGGGAATTTCTGTTTTTGGAAATCCGAGGTAACAAATGCTGTATTCATAAAAAATTAATGTAATGCATTAAAAGTACCATGATCTACAATTAGTATATGATTAGGCTATTTTTCTTGTATTTACTGAATTAGGACTAAAACAATGTGCAATAAGGTAACCCATGAAAAGTTGATTTATTGTGTCATGACATACAATTTTTCTCATCTGAATCCATCTAGCACATTTATAAACCTACCAATTGACTGTGCATGGAATATTGCTGTCATACCTGGACTGGTGCTTCTGCAGTATAAGTTGGGATTCTTGACAAGATTCCAAGAAGGGTCTGTAATGTAATCAATCCTGACCTAGCATCTTGACTTCCATTACTTGCTCATCAATATGATGAGCTGTTTTCTTTGGTGCCTCAACTGCATGAATTTATGCATACAAGAAGACTGGTAACAAAGTCTCACCATTTTACGGTTGAATTAACGAGATGTAACCATAAGTTCTATTCTAATCATTTCTTTTCTTGAACTTCTCACCCATAGAACTCCTTTCCAATTTCTTGCTTCCTTGTGACCTATGATCTTCACAAATCTAAGTGTGTGAAAGGTGGCAAAAATTATTCATATTTGGTTCCTTAAATGCTAAGGAAAGTGATTAGGCATGACATCATTGATAAGGAAGGCAATTAGGTGTAAGGGTGTTGTTGGTAATGCCAGGAATTGACCGATTTCTTGGGTTGGTTAGCCGAGGTCACAGCTGGCGTCAGGTGGGAGATGTGGAGTGGATTGGTGAAGGCAAGCGGGTGTTGTTGGTGAGTTTTGATGTACACCTTTCTTCAGGGTTGGAATCGACACTGGTGATGGTTTGGCAGTCATGTGATGAGGCTGAAGTTGAACTGCCATTTCTATATTTTTGGTTCGCCAGGCACAGACTGTACATAGTTGTGTGAAAGGTGGCAAAAATTGTCCATATATGGTTCCTTAGTTGTCATTGATAAGGAAGGTAATTACGTGTAAGGGTGTTGTTGGTAAGGCCGGGTGTTGACTGATTTCTTGGGTTGGTTGGCTAAGGTTATAATGGAGTCACAAGAGAGACCTGTGTTTGCTGATCTGGCAGTTATGTGACAAGGCTGAAGTCTTGAAGTTGGAACGTATGTGGTGCTAGGAGCTCCTGCATGGAAGACAACTTTTTCATTTTGTTTTTTACTTTCTCAGCACTCCCATCTGGTGACATGTCTGGTAAAATATATTTGTGAATCAGAAAGAGATCTTGAGGAAGGATATGTAAGGTAGCAGCGAGACGACGTGTATCTGCCTCGATACTCGTTGCCGTGAATGTCTTGTTTAAGTAGCCCACTCTCGCCTCTCATGTAAGCGGGCGAGTCTACTTCTATGGGGTGTGACGCCAAGACCATTCCGGTCTTGTAACTGGGCGTCTTAGGTTCGATTCCACCTCTACACGCCCCCTCCCTTCCGGGGCCACAAGATACTCGCGTTGTGGTCCAATGTTTTGAGGCTCTGGAGTAGTCGTGCGACGTGCCCCACGTCTGTGGGGATAGGTTCCTGGGTGGTCGCGTCACCCTTCTGCTACGACGCACCGGTTGGTCTTCCTCAACCTCCATCATTCCAGGGGATGCTGTGTCATCTACCTCCATCGGTTCTGGTAGAGTGTCGAATGTTTCGGGCTGGTTTTGATCCATATCAGTGGTGGACCATTCTCCCGGTATTTCGGGCCCTGTTGGGTTGTCTATGGTATCCAACATTCCTGGGGGCACCTCAGGTATCGAGTGGCAAGGAGTATCTACTACTGGGTTTATTTTTCGGAGGAATCTGCGATTGCGACGGGTTACCCGGTTACTCCCATCCATGCGTACATTATACTGCCGGTTACCCAGTGTTTCCACCACCCTTCCTGTCTTTGCCCATCGGCGCGGGTATGGACCAACTTGGTTCTGTATCTGCACCGTTTCCCCGATTTTCAGTTCCTGAAGTGGGTGACTTTTAGATTGTATTCTCTTTCATTCCTTAAGTGTCTTTTTTGCCATCGCTGTTTCCCTATAATGATTGATTTCTCTC
Organism: Acanthosepion pharaonis; assembly: GCA_903632075.3. Classification (NCBI taxonomy): domain Eukaryota; kingdom Metazoa; phylum Mollusca; class Cephalopoda; order Sepiida; family Sepiidae; genus Acanthosepion; species Acanthosepion pharaonis. The sequence goes on from CAHIKZ030001802.1 coordinate 1,017,540, forward strand.
CAGCGTTTGTGGATTCGATATCGGTCCTGGAGCACTGGGAGATGGTCCTTTATCACGCGACCGTAGAGCATCATCGCTGGAGACATATGTAGGTCTCGTACCGGGGTGTTGCGATGAGTCAGTAGGGACCTAGCTGCCTGGTCATGGCATAGGCGACCGCAACTGTCCGTGCTATCAACAAGTATCCTTTTAGCCGTTTTAACTGCTAGTTCTGCTCTCCCGTTGCTTTGAGGGTAATATGCCGATGATGTTCGTTTCCTTATGCCCCAATTATCTAGGAACCGGTTAAATTCACTGAGTCAAACGGTGGTCCGCCATCGGTTGAAAGTTCCTCCGGTACGCCATACGTGCAGAACCAGTTTCGTAGGGCGTCACATGTAGCCTTGGCATTCCCGGACGACATCAGAGTGACTTCTACCCATCCGGTGTATCTATCTGCATATACTAGATAGTTCTTCCTCGTAAATCGAAGAAGTCCGTCACAGTCTTCTGAAATGGGAACTCGGGGTTCGAGGGCGGCATTAGGGGTTCCTTGGGTTGTGATGGAGCTATTACGTTGCATACTTTGCACTGGGCCCGGGTTTGACGAATGCTCGCGTCCAGTCCTGGCCAAAACAGCCGCTGTTCAGCGTTTGCCAACATTCCATTGACGCCCTGATGCGCTGAATGGAGTGATTCCAGTACCTCCGCACGTAGCTTTCTGGGTATGAGGATTTTATTTTCCATTATCGTCACCCCTTCCAAGCAATATAACTCCTCTTTCATATGCCAAAACCGGCGAATTGTCTCCGGCAGTTCGTGCCGAGATTTAGGGAAGCCATTTTGTATGAATTCGGCGAGGAACGGCATTCCTCGTCAGTAGCAGCTGCAGCCACAATCCTGTCCCATGTTATTGCTCTTAATTTAGGGTCCTGCTCATAGGTGGAGTTAAATGACGCTCTTATGGCGCTATCCATAGTTTGTGCGATGTCCTCTTCGTTTGCTTCCTCCTGGCTTAACGCCACTGGGCATCTCGATGTACAGTCTGGTGCCGCATTGAGTTTGCCAGGGAGATGCTTTATTCGAAATTTGTACATCAAGGACCGTTCTTTGAAGTTAAACAGTCTTGGGTTCTTTTATGTCCTCCAGAGCTTTGTCCGAGAAGATCTTCACCAGGGGCTTATGGTCCACGGTGACTAACAGCTCTGGGCACCCAAAACGAACATCCGGCATGCTTCAGTCCGTAGACTAATGCCAATGCTTCTCCTTCCACTGGTGCATATCGGGACTCTGCGTCATTAGTGAATCGGGAGCCGGCCAGGATTAACTTCCAGTGGTCCTCACCACACTTCGGTCCAGCTTCGGTGGCACAGTTGCAGTGCTTCTGGAAAAAAAATATCCTAAGCCTGTTTTGCTGAAGTCCGTCGACAAACAAGTTGGCCTATTCACTTCGAAGGTTCTTACACCGTTCTCGATTTCTTCTGTGATCCTTCTTTTCGACTCTTCGAAGATTCGATCAGTGTGCTGTCCCAGTAGAACTTCCGATTTTTGTCTTTAGCAGCTCCCGGAACGGGGCCATTACCTCGGCCTGAGAAAAGCGTAGGCTACCTGGTTTTACCATTCCAAACCAGGATCTTATGTCAGTTATATTTTTGGTGTCGGGAAATTCCGTATTGTTTCAGTCATTTTTTGGTGGGTTTTATCCCGTCTTCTGTTATCAAGAATCGGCAAATTCCACCTCTTTTTTCCGCGAAGTGAAATTTCTGGGGGTTGAATACGATACCATTTTTGCTGCAGTTATTTATGTACTCTATAGTATGCCAAAATGATGATTCAATAGGGAGTTGTCCCATAGTATCGTATCGTCAATACATCTTGTTTTCCTGGGCATATCTACAGTAATATTGTCGAACCTGCGTGTATATGCGTCTCCTGACGCTTGGAATCCTTTGTGGTGCCCGAAGATAACGGTATCTACCCCATTCCGTGATGAAGGTAGTTGCATCTCTTGCCGATGGAGAGAGGGTTAGGCTATGATAGCCATTCCATGCATCCAAAACGGTTTTTCTAGTTTTCGCAGGCACCAGCGATGCCTGATTGAAAGGAGACGGTGTATGATGGGTTTCTCGTAGGGTAGCGGTGTTGAGCTTCTGTAGGTCCACCGTACGCCCTCGGTGACCCGTCCTTTCGGTGCAACCACCATTCTGGAGCACCATGTTGTAGGTGTACCCACTGGTACAGGTTCTATGATGCCCAATGCCACGTCTCGGTCGAGGTCCTCCTTGACTCTTTTCTTCCAATGGTGTGGGACCGGGATTGGGGTGTGGACAGCTGAGGGTTTGGCCCCTGGATGAACGTGATGTCCATGGGTTTTCCTTCCATCGCCTGCAGCCGTTGATGTGGGCATACATTGAATGCACTGGACTCAAAATGCTCCTTCATCCATCGTTCCAATCGGGGTCTGTTTTCTTCCATAGGAGCGAAAGGGATACTGTCCGGCTTAGGTGGGACATTAGTTCTTTTTGGGCACCACATGGTGCCTTTCCGCCGTCGCTAGTTGCCACGTTCTGCTGGGAAGTTGGGTCTGGAAAGTTATCTGGCACCAGACCAAGGTCTTTTAGGGCCGACTCGGACAGGCAGAAATCTGATGTATTTTTGATACATATATAATCTGACGTGTTTCCCGCGATCCTACTCTGACTTTAGCGAATATCACGCCTTTTATGTTTAGTAGGTTATCCGTGATTCCCTGAATTCGGTGACTAGTCGGTACTAGACATTTGTCTGGACACTTCAGAATTTTTTTGGATTTCTGGTCCGCTAGAGCATGTCTGTGCCCCAGTGTCTGCGATCGCCTCGATCCGGTGAGTATGGAGGCCAGCTTGTCCTATGGATATGTGCCCGAATTCCGCATGGGCCTCTGGAATCAGAGTTATCTCTACCATCAGGGTTGGTGCTGGATCAGGAGTACCTCTTCGGAACTTACTTTTGTTCCAAATCAGGTGCGGCACGGCCTTTTGGTTTTGTCAGGTTGATTTCACCTCTCCTTTTCACTTGTCCATCTTGGACGATCATCCGTTACGACCCTTCTTGTGTCTTTGGGTGGTGAGAGTTCTGGATTCTGCTCCGACCACACCCGCTGTAGATTTGTTGCTGGACCCCTGCTTCGGTTTCCTGCAAACCCCTTTTAAATGTCCGGTTAAGCCGCAATTGTGACAAGTCATCTTTGCTGCTGGGCAGCCCCTTCGTTCATTCGAGCCGTCAGGGTGTGAGCTCTTCCACACCATTTACAGGGTTCAGTGTCTCTCAGGGGTTGATACGGTCTGGTTCTCCTGAGGCCGCTGCCTGCGGCCCGATCTCTGTGTGCTCGTTGTAGTAGGGTATACGTTACTATGGAGATGGGGTGTAGACTTGTCCGTGGTCTCTAGGCTGACAAGCCTGTTGAACTTTTCTTCCAGTGTCGTAAGTGTCGCAGCCTCAGACAACACCTTGCTTTGATGCTCCAGGTTTGCCAGCCCAGCCACCATTTGTCCTGCTACCATATCGTTGGAGTAGCTGACTTTCCGACCGCATCCTATCCCGTTCGGACAAGTCACTGAAAAGTCGCAGAATTTTTGCGACTGATCGAAATCGTGCCACGAAGTCCGTAATCGATTCCCCCCTCCTTCTGCCTTACGGGTGGAATTCTTGCCGGTACACTTCTTTGTGTAGGCTTCTGACGGCTACGAGCTTTATGTGTCGTAACAGCTCTTCCTCCGTGACGGAGTTTAGTACTTCTGCTCCTACCATATCGAACAACAGCCTGTTCACTTCTGGGGCACAGGCCGTTTCTCAGCTCGTTTCTTAACGCTGTTGGCTCCGTCAACCCACATCTCCTTGTATCTATTCAGGAGTCAATGAATATCGCCCAGTCACCATCACTTGAGTCCGGTTCTATATTAGGTCTGTCGGGTCTCCTTGTAAGTGACTTTCTCGGCTGTCCTCCGTCTCTTCGCAGGGCGATGATCTCTTGCTGTAGCTCGATGAGCTGTCGAAGTAATGTCTGCTGTGTTTGTTCGTCCATATTCCAACGTTGTTTTGTAGCAGGTTTCCTATATCGGCGACGCCATGTAAGGTAACAGCGAGACGACGTGTATGCCCTCGATACTCGTTGCCGTGAATGTCTTGTTTAAGTAGCCCTCTCGCCTCTCATGTAAGCGGGCGAGTCTACTTCTATGGGGGTGTGACGCCAAGACCATTCCGGTCTTGTAACTGGGCGTCTTAGGTTCGATTCCACCTCTACAGGATATAGTTAGGGATAACCCTGATTCATATAGCAAAACCTGATGTGACTAGGCTATTTCTTCCATTATCCACAAGCCTGCAAATAGCATCATATTAAACTGACATCGTATATTTACCATTGTGGGGAGGCAAATGAATGTCAGCTCCATGTTTATTAGAATATTCTTATTTTAAGCTCGTTATTTTTTTACGATAAAAAATTTGGTTAGTTCCTTAGTTGCTATATGTAGTTGTGGGGAAAATTGTGAAAATGGCCTACCTCGGAAACGCGTTCGAATCTGCGCAGTATGTAAACACTGGTCCTTCCAACTGTAAAAAAGAAAACCAAAATGGCGGCGCCCGCGTTTTATGCCGAGTAGTCTCGGTCAGTTAACGTGAAATCTCGTTGCCTCGTGATTCGCATGCAAATCGTGGTCGGTCCGCAGCTGTATAAAGCAAGCTCGTTTCTGCTGTTTGAAACGAGAGGCTTTCGGCTCGTGAGAAGGTTGGACGTGCGACCCGGTTTTCTTTGTGCCTACCTGCTATCACCAGTTGAATTGTTGAGTTACACACTTCAAGCTATTTCGGCAATGGACAAGTTCGATCTAAAGTTGATCCCAGAATTCGACGGCTCCCCCACGGGCCCGACTATCGTTGAATGGTTTGAAAAGGCCGAACGTGTTTGCAGGGTGTCCAAAATAAAGGAACCTGCACTAGTCATCCCACTGAGACTCACGGGAGGAGCCTACGCAGTATATCAACAACTCGGGGACGATGCTGACCTAGAAGAGATCAAGGACGCCCTGTATACGGCCTTTTGGAATAGATCCATTCATCGCTTGGAAACAGTTCGTCGGACGACGGCTCGAGCCGGGTGAGACCGTGGATGTTTACCTGGCTGATTTGCGAAGGCTGGCAGTACCGTTTGGCGGAGCAACGGACCGCATACTGGGGTGCGCCTTCCTGGCAGGGCTTCCAGACGACACCAGTCCGCTCCTGCGAGCGTCTTCAAGATTGGACACACTGGGAATTGACGAATTGCTAGCCAGGGCCCGAAACATCTTGAAGGACACGGAACAGATCGCGGCAGCCATGAGAACGCCTGAGACACCGAGGAGGGCCCAAAGTGCTACAAGTGCGGTGGACCCAACCATTTCTCTAGGGACTGCCGGAGCCGAAGTGACGTAGGAGGGGCGGCAGGCGGAACCGTGCACGACTACGCTGCTATCGCTGCAAAGAGTTAGGCCATGTAGCACAGGATTGCTCGGAAACGAGTCCGGGGACAAGGTGCTGTCGCAACCCTTGCCCCCTCGGTCAGTAAATGCGGCATTGCCTGTTATCAACGTGTACGTTGAGGGTAAACGATGTTCGGCGCTCGTTGACACTGGATGTTCCCGATCGATCGTTAGCGCGGATCGATGCGTGACATGGAACAGTCAACAAATCGAGATTCGGACGATTGACGGGGTGTCCCGGGCCTGTTGTGGTGTCGGGACTGTGTCAGTCCTAACAGACGGAGGGAGTCATGCCAAAGTCGACGTCTTGGTGGCACGTCAAAGGCCCCTCGGGTACGACCTGCTACTTGGGATTGATGCGATCCGAGCGTTGGGAGACATGATGATCACGCCAGCCGGAAATGTGGAACTGGGTGAAAGAAGAAAGGTGTGTGCAGCCCTTTGCGTTAGTGAGCCGGATTTCGACGTCTCCTTCAATTCCGACGAGAGTGTGGACCGCCAGGTGAAATGGGCCCAAAAGACCCGCCAGTTCAGCTTCGCAACAAGGTCGCTGAGTACAAAGTTCCAGACAGCATCAGAGGAAAATACGAGAAAGAGCTTCAGCAGTGGATTGTGAACGGCTGGCTGATTCCATACCCCCAGGAAAGACTGGGACCCCCAAAGGGTCTGATTCCCTTGATGGCAGTCGTGCAGGAGCAGAAACAGAAGGTGCGTCCGGTACTCGATTACCGCGAATTGAACGACTTTGTGGATGCTTTCACTGCCGATGCAGAAGTGTGCGCACATAAGTTGAGAACGTGGCGGCGGCAGGGAGTCAATGTGTCGCTTCTGGATCTGCGGAACGCATATCTTCAGATTCACATCGACGAAGCGCTGTGGCCATTTCAAACGGTTATTTTCAAAGGCCAACGCTTCTGTCTTACGCGGCTAGGATTTGGGCTAAATGTAGCGCCACTCATCATGAAATCCGTTATAGACGCCATCGCATCGCAAGACCGCACAATTGAAAGTGCCACATCAGCATACGTTGATGATATCTTCATTAATGAAAGTTTGGCTTCTGCATCGCGTGTAAGACAACACTTTTCGGATTACGGTTTGGTGTGCAAGGATCCGGTGCGACTGAGAGATGGAGCAAGAGTTCTTGGCTTGCAGGTCTGGGAAGAAAATGGCACCCTCCGATGGAAACGAGGAAGTCAAATTCCGGAAGCCCCTGATGTGTTGACCCGGCGGCGCGTATTTTCGTTGTTGGACACTTCCCAGTGTGTGGATGGCTCAGGGTGGCAGTTGCATTCGTCAAGCGCCTGGCAACCGCAGCAACCAATGGATGGGATGATAACATCAAAGATCCTCTCTGTCGCATACTAGCAGAGATGTTAAGTAGAGTGCGGAACTGGATCCCGTCGGAGGAGACTGGTGCATGAGTGGTGACGAGATCACAGTCTGGGTGGATGCGAGTTCCGTGGCGACAGGAGTGGCATTGAAGTAAACGAAAATGTCATCGAAGATGCGTGCTGGCTGCGTCCGACTAATGATGCCAGGCACATTAATTTGGCTGAACTCGATGCGGCGCTTAAAGGAGTGAATCTGGCTCTCCAGTGGGAGGCGACAACGTTGCACTTGGTCACTGATTCGGCGTGTGTGCACCGGTGGATTTCAGACACCTTGACCGGGAAGGCACGGGTGAACACAAAGGGCGGCTGGTGAGATGCTGGTCAGGCGACGGCTGGGCATTTTGCGATCGTTGGTGGACGAATATGGATTGACCGTAGACGTGACACTTGTGCAGTCCTGTCAGAACCGTGCAGATCGCCTCACCAGAGAGTACCGCACAGGTGGCTAGAACTGCTCAAGAGAGGAGAACCGGCACTCGAGAGCTGTGCAGTGGCAGGGGAGACGACTGGATGAGGACCAGGTTGCCAATACGCATCGTCAATGCGGACATCCGGGCGTGAAACGAACCCTGTACTTCGCCAGGTTAGTCGACCCGCAGGTGTCCAGAGAAAGCGTTAAATCCGTTGTGAAGGCCTGCACAACCTGTCAGTCGATCGATCCGGCACCCGTTCACTGGGAAGAGGAGAACTGAGCGTGAAGAGCAACTGGAGCAGACTGGCAATGGACATAACTCACTACAATGGTGAGAATTTTTAACACTCATTGATTGCGGTCCCTCCAGGTTCGCGGTATGGCGGCCGCTGCGCAGACAAGACGCGAGCACCGTCATTCGACTGTTGGAGAATGTTTTCCTGGAGCGAGGCCCACCCATGGAAATACTGACGGATAACGATACTGCGTTCACCAGTAAAGATTTTAAAGAATTTGCGGACACTTGGGACGTGCATCTGCGGTTTCGATGTGCCTACTCGCCAAGTGGAAACGGCATCGTGGAGCGGAACCACAGAACCATCAAGACCATCGCAGCCAGGAAGGGCTGCACAGTTTCGGAAGCGGTTTACTGGTATAATGTCGCCCCGAAGGATAACATTTCACCATCCACGGCGCCGGCTGATGCACTGCACAAATATCATGTCCGCGTGAGGGGCATCGAAGCCAACCCGCTGCCTGAACTAGAAGTGACTGGAGGAGATTGAAAAAGGAGACATCGTTTGGGTCAAAACCCACGCGGCAAGTGTACGACAAAGTACGGCACTGGACGTGTTACGGAGGTTATCAGCCCGCAATCTGTGAGAGTTGATGGGGTGCCTCGTCACATTAAAGACTTGCGACCGGTGACGCAATCACTACCGCTACCGAGCGATGAAAGCGATTCCGAGTCTGGGAGTAGTGAGCGTTCAATCTGCCTTGAGTTAGACCTGCAGGGCAGCGATTCTGATAACAGCAGCCTCCCGGCGGACACAGTGTTTACCGACACTCAAACCACAGACGAGAACACGCACGAGGATGAAGCTTGTGTTATCCCCTTCGGAGAGGGACTCGACGGCGACGATCGCCACCTCCCTGCCCTGTTTGTGATCATGAGATCAGGGGGAGTGTGGGGAAAATTGTGAAAATGGCCTACCTCGAAACGCGTTCGAATCTGCGCAGTATGTAAACACTGGTCCTTCCAACTGTAAAAAAGAAAACCAAAATGGCGGCGCCCGCGTTTTATGCCGAGTAGTCTCGGTCAGTTAACGTGAAATCTCGTTGCCTCGTGATTCGCATGCAAATCGTGGTCGGTCCGCAGCTGTATAAAGCAAGCTCGTTTCTGCTGTTTGAAACGAGAGGCTTTCGGCTCGTGAGAAGGTTGGACGTGCGACCCGGTTTTCTTTGTGCCTACCTGCTATCACCAGTTGAATTGTTGAGTTACATTAAGTAAATCACTTGGCTGTCATCTATAGTACTTTAAGTAGATACCTTTGTTGCCAACTGTAATCTTTTTGTTGACTATAGTCCTTTAAGTAGATCTCTTGATAGTCAAATGTAATTCTTTAAGTAGATCCCTTAGTTGGCATATATAGTCCTTTATGTTGATTGCGTGGCTGTCAACTGTAAGTCATTTAGGTAAATCACTTAGTTGTCATCTATAGTCCTTTAAGTAGATACCTTGGTTATCATCTGTAGTTTTATTCTTACTGTATTACTGAATTGTTCTCACAATTAAGTATTTTCATAATTTTCCTTCCTTTGTTTTTTTTCCACTTTTACCACAATTCGATATATATATATATATATATATATATATTCCTAAACAGGAAAGAATGGATAAACCTCTACTCCTCTATTCACCCCAAGCAAGGTGATAATACCACTAAGATGCAAGAGGTTACTGGGAGAGAGAGAGAGAGAGAGAGAGAGAGAGACACACTAGACATTGCTACAGTGGTTTACATGCTTACATAGCACATAGCTTTTTATGCATTGAAGTTGAAATCATCATGTTCAACCAGTTTTAATTTCAGTGTTGTCTTTCTCTTAGTCTGGTTTCCAACCAGGGCTAGATAGCCTATTCTGCCATGCTATTAACCCCTAACTGGGTCAAGAAGAGATGGTGTCATGCCTTTCTGAATGGTTAGAATTTGAACTTGACACCTCAACACCATTATTCCATGCCAATAACTAGTATTCTATTCATATATCATTCACCATTCAATACACTGGCCATAATCTGACCAGGCCCCAATTTAAAAGAAAAAATTTCCTGTCAGCTAGACTAGAGATTTTTTTTTAACTAAACAATATTATTAATGTTGAACATCAATTGCAATTCTTCTGAAAACATTAATCTAAAAAATACTGTTTTTGTTATCATTATATTATCCACATATTCAATCAATGTTTTGACTTTTTTGTTGCATATTTCTTACCAAATTCAGTGTTTTAACTCAGAATAGCAGTTGAAGGGGAAGATAACAGTTAATTCTAGACTTGAACAGGTTAAAAATGTAACCAGCCAAATTTTCTGGAAAAAACTGGCTGGTTACATTCAATGCCTTGAAAACCAAACTGGTTACATTCCATCACTGCTGATCAAACCCAGAACTATCACCAGTCGTGATGAATAGATGTCCCCTCAAGGAGGGCCTGTGCATTGAGATTATATTTTGGGCCCCAAAATCACAGCTAACCTCAAGTCAACCTCCTATATGCAATCCATCACTAAAGATGCATGCAAAATCATCAGCTCTCTGTACTACTACCTGACACCTCATACTGTCTTGTATAAGAGCCAGATCAGGCCCAAAATGGAGTTTTGTTGCCATATTTGGACAGGACCTACCCAGACGTTGCTTTCAATCTTGATAGAGTTAAAAAGTGTTTCCAAATTTGTGTTGGAGAAGAATTATTTTCCACCTTATAACCTCTCTCTCACAGGCAAGATGTAAGCTCTGAGCTTACTTTTCTAATCACCAGTTACTTACCATCGCCTGAAAAAGTACAATCATAGTATTGAAACATGAAAGCCTTTGTGTAGCAATTTCAAAAATGTTTTAATTATAATCTCTTATAATAAAAAGATAATAATATATTGCTCTACTTTCTATTGAGCACTTTTTAAAAAGTAAATGCTATGAACAGTGGATTTTACTCCATCTGTTCTTTCTCCCATTTGGACATATATATATATATATATATATATATATATATATATATATATAATCAGGTATATATTTGCTGGACCATGAAACATTTAGCACTTTCTCACTCCCCAATATCTATTTTCTACTCTTGATGTTTCCTTGATCAATACAATTTTAACCTGTTCAAGTCAAGAGTCAACCATTATCTTCCCCTCCTATCCATATAAACTAGCCCTTAACATAACACTCTACCTTGAGTAGCCCACAAGCCTTGTACAGAGTGAACTTTACTGTAAAAAAAAAAAAGGGTAAAAGTCAAATGGTATTTGTTTGTAAAATCATCCAATGAAGTCATTAGTCCTTTGTATTTTTGCCAAGATGATAAACATTGTATCAATTATTTTCGTCACAGGAAAAAAGGGTATTGAAGAAATGAAGTTATTTAATTGTAAAATTAAACTAAAATAAATAAAATCTTATTTTTACATTGTAGACAGAGATAAGGTAAATAAATCAAGTTATTTTATTGTACAATTAACGCATAATATATCTTCCCCATTATAAAGATCCAAAGTTAGCAGAAATAAATAAATGGTTTTCCAATCCAATTTCTGTCCAAGCACATTCATTTTGCAATGAAATAGGTTTATTTATTTTAGTTCTGTCCATAATGTAAGCTTGTATTTGTTTTAATTCAATCTTACGATGAAATAATTCATATATTTTATTTCTGTCTATCTGTACCCTGCCCCCAAACAAAATTGGAACCATGATTACTGTCTTGATAAAACAAAATGATTTTGTAATGAAAGTATCATTACAAATAACATACTATAGATCTCACATTGCACTGTGTTGTGCAAGACAATTTTTATCTCCAGAATCTATCTTACATATTTTTATCTCCAGAATCTATCTTACATAAGTCTACCATTCATCATGCTTAGAATATTACTACCACACATAGTCCGGTGTTCTTTCTATTTACCTTTAACTCCTTGATAAAATCCAAAGAAGAATCAGCAATATTATTGGTCCTGATCTGGTGGCTCGGCTTCAGTCACTTTCTCATCACTGTTCATGTTGCCTCTGTGCATTTTCTATAAATACTTTTATGGTAATTGTTTAAATGAGCTTCTTTGCTATGGTACCTAGACTTTTGGAATTTAAATAAAGTACTAACATCAAGATTTCATCAATTTACAGTTGAGTTAGTTAGATGTAACCATAAATTCTATGTTAAAAGTTGTTTTTTTTTTTTTTTTTCACAGTTTTCCCTTGTGGAACTTCCTTCTACTTCCATGCTTTTCAGTCAACTTTAATCTGCAAAAATTTAAATGCAATGTCAATCGCTAACAACTGTCCACCTGATTATTCTCTTTTCTTTCTGCTCATCATTATTGTTTCTGTTCCTAATTCTTCCCCACCTTGTAACCCCTTGTATTTTAGTGGCATTACTGCATTACTAATTAAAAAAAAAAAATCATGGGACCATTCTTTCAGACAAGTTTCCTTAAATTTCATCACTGAGAAGAATTCAGTAATTTTCAACAAGAACAAACGAGGCTGATTCAAAATGGAATGAAGTCAAGATTGATAAAATTCTTTTTTTGTTAGTGAATATTGCATTAACAATTTTTTGAGAATAACATCTATCTATTTAACCCATAGCTGGTGGGAGGATATGGATTTATACCTTTCCCAAAGGTATTTGCATATGTGAACATAATGAACCTGACTGGAATTCAGTCTTGGTTTCCCAAGTTCTCATTCCAAGCTGATCAGTGACTGTAGCTATCTAAGTCAAATGCAAGGACAGATGACAACCAGCCCTTCACCCCTTCTCAACTTTTTAACCGAGTTTTTGTTTTTGTAATCAATTCACCCCAAACAAGATGATAATGTCAATATTTTATTGTACAATTAACGTATAATATATCTTCCCCATTATAAAGATCCAAAGTTAGCAGAAATAAATAAATGGTTTTCCAATCCAATTTCTGTCCAAGCACATTCTTCCACTGCAAGAGGTTACTGAGAGTGAAAGAGAATGAGAAGACTTTAGAGAGAACTGGAAACCCAATCCTAAACAGAAAACAAGGGATAAACGTCTACTCCTCTATTCACCCCAAGCAAGGTGATAATACCACTAAGATGCAAGGGACTACTGGGAGTGAAAGAGAATGAGAAGACTTTAGAGAGAACCAGAAACCCAATTCTAAACAGAAAACAAGGGATAAACCTCTACTCCTCTATTCACCCCAAGCAAGGTGATAATACCTCTAAGATGCAAGGGACTACTGGGGGTGAAAAGAGAATGAGAAGACTTTAAAGAGACTTGGAAACCCAATCCTAAACAGAAAACAAGGGATAAACCTCTACTCCTCTATTCACCCCAAGCAAGGTGATAATACCACTAAGATGCAAGGGACTACTGGGAGTGAAAGAGAATGAGAAGACTTTAAAAGAAGGGAAACCCAATCCTAAACAGGAAACAAAGGATAAACCTCTACTCCTCTATTCACCCCAAGCAAGGTGATAATACCACTAAGATGCAAGGGACTACTGGGAGTGAAAGAGAATGAGAGAAGACTTTAGAGAGAACCAGAAACCCAATCCTAAACAGAAAACAAGGGATAAACCTCTACTCCTCTATTCACCCCAAGCAAGGTGATAATACCACTAAGATGCAAGGGACTACTGAGAGTGAAAGAGAATGAGAAGACTTTAGGGGAACCAGAAACCCAATCCTAAACAGGAAACAAGGGATAAACCTCTACTCCTCTATTCACCCCAAGCAAGGTGATAATACCACTAAGATGCAAGGGACTACTGGGAGTGAAAGAGAATGAGAAGACTTTAGAGAGAACCAGAAACCCAATCCTAAACAGAAAACAAGGGATAAACCTCTACTCCTCTATTCACCCCAAGCAAGGTGATAATACCACTAAGATGCAAGGGACTACTGGGAGTGAAAGAGAATGAGAAGACTTTAGAGGGAACCAGAAACCCAATCCTAAACAGGAAACAAGGGATAAACCTCTACTCCTCTATTCACCCCAAGCCTGGTGATAATACCACTAAGATGCAAGGGACTACTGAGAGTGAAAGAGAATGAGAAGACTTTAGAGGGAACCAGAAACCCAATCCTAAACAGGAAACAAGGGATAAACCTCTACTCCTCTATTCACCCCAAGCAAGGTGATAATACCACTAAGATGCAAGGGACTACTGGGAGTGAAAGAGAATGAGAAGACTTTAAAGAGAAGCGGAAACCCAATCCTAAACAGAAAACAAGGGATAAACCTCTACTCCTCTATTCACCCCAAGCAAGGTGATAATACCACTAAGATGCAAGGGACTACTGGGAGTGAAAGAGAATGAGAAGACTTTAAAGAGAAGCGGAAACCCAATCCTAAACAGGAAACAAAGGATAAACCTCTACTCCTCTATTCACCCCAAGCAAGGTGATAATACCACTAAGATGCAAGGGACTACTGGGAGTGAAAGAGAATGAGAAGACTTTAGAGAGAACCAGAAACCCAATCCTAAACAGAAAACAAGGGATAAACCTCTACTCCTCTATTCACCCCAAGCAAGGTGATAATACCACTAAGATGCAAGGGACTACTGAGAGTGAAAGAGAATGAGAAGACTTTAGAGGGAACCAGAAACCCAATCCTAAACAGGAAACAAGGGATAAACCTCTACTCCTCTATTCACCCCAAGCAAGGTGATAATACCACTAAGATGCAAGGGACTACTGGGAGTGAAAGAGAATGAGAAGACTTTAGAGAGAACCAGAAACCCAATCCTAAACAGAAAACAAGGGATAAACCTCTACTCCTCTATTCACCCCAAGCAAGGTGATAATACCTCTAAGATGCAAGGGACTACTGGGAGTGAAAAGAATGAGAAGACTTTAGAGGGAACCAGAAACCCAATCCTAAACAGGAAACAAGGGATAAACCTCTACTCCTCTATTCACCCCAAGCCTGGTGATAATACCACTAAGATGCAAGGGACTACTGAGAGTGAAAGAGAATGAGAAGACTTTAGAGGGAACCAGAAACCCAATCCTAAACAGGAAACAAGGGATAAACCTCTACTCCTCTATTCACCCCAAGCAAGGTGATAATACCACTAAGATGCAAGGGACTACTGGGAGTGAAAGAGAATGAGAAGACTTTAAAGAGAAGCGGAAACCCAATCCTAAACAGGAAACAAGGGATAAACCTCTACTCCTCTATTCACCCCAAGCAAGGTGATAATACCACTAAGATGCAAGGGACTACTGGGAGTGAAAGAGAATGTGAAGACTTTAGAGAGAACCAGAAACCAAATCCTAAACAGAAAACAAGGGATAAACCTCTACTCCTCTATTCACCCCAAACAAGGTGATAATACCACTAAGATGCAAGGACTACTGAGAGTGAAAGAGAATGAGAAGACTTTAGAGGGAACCAGAAACCCAATCCTAAACAGGAAACAAGGGATAAACCTCTACTCCTCTATTCACCCCAAGCAAGGTGATAATACCACTAAGATGCAAGGGACTACTGGGAGTGAAAGAGAATGAGAAGACTTTAAAGAGAACCAGAAACCCAATCCTAAACAGGAAACAAGGATAAACCTCTACTCCTCTATTCACCCCAAGCAAGGTGATAATACCACTAAGATGCAAGGGACTACTGGGAGTGAAAGAGAATGAGAAAACTTTAGAGAGAACTGGAAACCCAATCCTAAACAGGAAACAAGGATAAACCTCTACTCCTCTATTCACCCCAAGCAAGGTGATAATACCACTAAGATGCAAGGGACTACTGGGAGTGAAAGAGAATGAGAAGACTTTAGAGAGAACCGAAACCCAATCCTAAACAGGAAACAAGGGATAAACCTCTACTCCTCTATTCACCCCAAGCAAGGTGATAATACCACTAAGATGCAAGGGACTACTGAGAGTGAAAGAGAATGAGAAGACTTTAGAGAGAACCGGAAACCCAATCCTAAACAGGAAACAAGGGATAAACCTCTAGTCCTCTATTCACCCCAAGCAAGGTGATAATACCACTAAGATGCAAGGGACTACTGGGAGTGAAAGAGAATGAGAAGACTTTAGAGAGAACCGGAAACCCAATCCTAAACAGGAAACAAGGATAAACCTCTACTCCTCTATTCACCCCAAGCAAGGTGATAATACCACTAAGATGCAAGGGACTACTGAGAGTGAAAAAGAATGAGAAGACTTTAGAGATGCAAGGGAACCGGAAACCTAATCCTAAACAGGAAAACAAGGGATAAACCTCTACTCCTCTATTCACCCCAAGCAAGGTGATAATACCACTAAGATGCAAGGGACTACTGGGAGTGAAAGAGAATGAGAAGACTTTAGAGAGAACCGGAAACCCAATCCTAAACAGGAAACAAAGGATAAACCTCTACTCCTCTATTCACCCCAAGCAAGGTGATAATACCACTAAGATGCAAGGACTACTGGGAGTGAAAGAGAATGAGAAGACTTTAGAGAGAACCGAAACCCAATCCTAAACAGGAAACAAGGGATAAACCTCTACTCCTCTATTCACCCCAAGCAAGGTGATAATACCACTAAGAAGCAAGGGACTACTGAGAGTGAAAGAGAATGAGAAGACTTTAGAAGGAACCAGAAACCCAATCCTAAACAGGAAACAAGGGATAAACCTCTACTCCTCTATTCACCCCAAGCAAGGTGATAATGCCACTAAGATGCAAGGGACTATTGTGGGTGAAAGAGAATGAGAAGACTTTAGAGTGAACTAAGAAACCCAATCCTAAACATGAAACAAGAGATAAACCTCTACTCCTCTATTCACCCTAAGCAAGGCAATAATGCCACTAAGATGCAAGGGACTATTGTGGGTGAAAGAGAATGAGAAGACTTTAGAGTGAACTAAGAAACCCAATCCTAAACAGGAAACAAGGGATAAACCTCTACTCCTCTATTCACCCCAAGCAAGGTGATAATACCACTAAGATGCAAGGGACTACTGAGAGTGAAAGAGAATGAGAAGACTTTAGAGGGAACCAGAAACCCAATCCTAAACAGGAAACAAGGGATAAACCTCTACTCCTCTATTCACCCCAAGCAAGGTGATAATACCACTAAGATGCAAGGGACTACTGGGAGTGAAAGAGAATGAGAAGACTTTAAAGAGAAGCGGAAACCCAATCCTAAACAGGAAACAAGGGATAAACCTCTACTCCTCTATTCACCCCAAGCAAGGTGATAATACCACTAAGATGCAAGGGACTACTGAGAGTGAAAGAGAATGAGAAAACTTTAGAGAGAACCGGAAACCCAATCCTAAACAGGAAACAAGGGATAAACCTCTACTCCTCTATTCACCCCAAGCAAGGTGATAATACCACTAAGATGCAAGGGACTACTGGGAGTGAAAGAGAATGAGAAGACTTTAGAGAGAACCGGAAACCCAATCCTAAACAGGAAACAAGGGATAAACCTCTACTCCTCTATTCACCCCAAGCAAGGTGATAATACCACTAAGATGCAAGGGACTACTGAGAGTGAAAGAGAATGAGAAGACTTTAGAGAGAACCGAAACCCAATCCTAAACAGGAAACAAGGGATAAACCTCTACTCCTCTATTCACCCCCAAGCAAGGTGATAATACCACTAAGATGCAAGGGACTACTGGGAGTGAAAGAGAATGAGAAGACTTTAGAGAGAACCGAAACCCAATCCTAAACAGGAAACAAGGGATAAACCTCTACTCCTCTATTCACCCCAAGCAAGGTGATAATACCACTAAGATGCAAGGGACTACTGAGAGTGAAAGAGAATGAGAAGACTTTAGAGAGAACCGAAACCTAATCCTAAACAGGAAACAAGGGATAAACCTCTACTCCTCTATTCACCCCAAGCAAGGTGATAATACCACTAAGATGCAAGGGACTACTGGGAGGAAAGAGAATGAGAAGACTTTAGAGAGAACCGGAAACCCAATCCTAAACAGGAAACAAGGGATAAACCTCTACTCCTCTATTCACCCCAAGCAAGGTGATAATACCACTAAGATGCAAGGGACTACTGGGAGTGAAAGAGAATGAGAAGACTTTAGAGAGAACCGAAACCCAATCCTAAACAGGAAACAAGGATAAACCTCTACTCCTCTATTCACCCCAAGCAAGGTGATAATACCACTAAGAAGCAAGGGACTACTGAGAGTGAAAGAGAATGAGAAGACTTTAGAGAGAACCGGAAACCCAATCCTAAACAGGAAACAAGGGATAAACCTCTACTCCTCTATTCACCCCAAGCAAGGTGATAATACCACTAAGATGCAAGGGACTACTGAGAGTGAAAGAGAATGAGAAGACTTTAGAGAGAACCGAGAAACCCAATCCTAAACAGGAAACAAGGATAAACCTCTACTCCTCTATTCACCCCAAGCAAGGTGATAATACCACTAAGATGCAAGGGACTACTGGGAGGAAAGAGAATGAGAAGACTTTAGAGAGAACCGAAACCCAATCCTAAACAGTAAACAAGGGATAAACCTCTACTCCTCTATTCACCCCAAGCAAGGTGATAATACCACTAAGATGCAAGGGACTACTGAGAGTGAAAGAGAATGAGAAGACTTTAGAGAGAACCGGAAACCCAATCCTAAACAAGAAACAAGGGAACTCCTACTCCTGTAAATTATAATTCTACTTGTCTGTCCTTTAGTTAGCATGACTGTTACGTCCTACCAATACCTCTTAAATAATAGAATATTCTCTTTTGATCATGTGGAAAGAGAGAAAATATGTATCAGAGAGGTTACTTGGTTTCACTGAGAACATGAAAGAAGGAAAGGGAAAACAGAAATGTTTAACATCTGTTTCAGTGACATGGAAAAAGTTGTCAATTTTAAATCTTTTCATTTGTACCCACTTACTTAAAATTTTCTAGTGATAAATAATAAGTATTGTACTGTAGTTGGTTCACATATTCTTATAAATTTATAATTTTGTAAATAAACAATCGCTGTTTAGCATATTTTTATCAATCCTTGAAAAAAATACATAAATCTACAGGGTGCCCCACCATAAACAGGAAATGTTACATTTATTATATGATGAAAATAATTAACTAATAAAAACTTTTAGTTTGAATACCACATCTAACATTTGTGTCTTTGTTCTGTTTTAAGCAACTAAATTTCTATCCTTTGTTTTTGTTTCAAATAACTGTAACAGAAATTCCAAGAATTAAATAAACTGTACCAAATTTCCTGTTTTTTTGTGGGCCACCCTGCAGTTTCATATTTTGGGGTTTTCTTAAAATTCCAAAACTAGTATTTTAAAATGGTATATATTACCAAAGGAAGGAGTATACAGTAATAATGGTGTCAAGATAAAAACCGTATTTTCACACACTATTTTTCTTTCTTGCTTTTGTTTTTGTGGATACATTCATTTGTTAAACTTCACCCCCAGCCCTTCACTAAGAAATAAAAGTAATTTTTCATGAAGATTAATTTGTTTTCTACAGATTATCAATCTTTTGCAGGTTATTTAAAGCCAGAAAATATTTTTTGACTGTAAGAATTATTTTGGTTTAGCAATACGAGTCTTAATAATTAATCCATAGCTGGGGGGAGAAGAAGTTGATTCATACCTTTCCTAAAGAGTTTGCACATAAGGGAATATAATGAACACAATGGAAATTGAAACTCGGTTACCCAATTAAAAATTCTGCACAGCTATTGTCAAGTGGTCACCCATCACCAGGTATTGATCAGGCTTGATGTTGCTTCCGGTGTTTCAATGTTGATGTGGCCATAAGCCTTTTCATAAGAAGCTGAGTAATACATTTAATGAAACCAAAAGAAAAAAGTAAGGAAGACAATCTTCTTAAAAAGGAAAGTATAATTGTTTTGTAGTAGGATTAGGTCGTAGTAACACCATATGGAAATATACACTTTCCTTTTCACTAAGAGAGTGACAAAGAAAACTCTCTCTCTCATACATACATACTTTCTTTCCCTTCCTTCTATTGTTCCTATCCTCAGTTACTGACAGAACCCAGACATAGTTTATGTGGGTCAGTGAACATCATAAAAAAAAAAAAATTCAACCAATGACAACACATCCCACCAAAAATCAAACGGAAAACACAGATGTGTCAGGCCCAATAAAAACAAGAAAAAAACCATGTGCGAAAGGAAAGAAGCAGGAAATTGGTTCGATGTAGCAGTTCGAGACGTTGGAGATTCATCACCTATGAGTTTGACTAGATGTAAAACTCCAGAAGAAAAAGAAGAGGAAAGGATGAATTAAACGAATTAATTTCTGTCAGCCCAAAACACAACCCTGTATGAACTCTCAAATCACAAAAAGGACTAAGACGATTATCACCCACTTTAACCACTGTAACCAAATGGAGCCAACAATAAAATGGTACTATAAACAGTAAATTTGGCCTTTACTTATGTATTAGCCCAACCTTCATCTCGATATACCATAGCTTATTAAAACTTAAAATTTTTGGAGGAAATTTGTAATCAGTTTGATTGAGTGTGTAATTTATTCGTCTCTAAAATTATGTTTCCAAGAATTAAATTGCAACTTTCAAAGTTGATACTTTTAAAGTCAGAACAACATGGAACTGGGAGAAATATTTTGATTTTTTTTTTTAACTTGCCTATAAACGTTAATGTTGTTGCTAAGCCTGGAGATATAAAGAAAGCTTGTATAACACATTTAATGTAAAATGGATCAATTTTAGAAATAGAAATGCTCAAGGGAAAGGAATTAAGCAAAAATGAATAATAATAAAATAATTTTATCAAGTAAAAATGTCAGAAGTCAAAAATGTTAAATGGAAAACTTTGTTTCCGAAAGAATTCAGTTCATTTCACAGGAAAAATGTCTATTTTTTCACATCCAAAACTAATACACAAGCATTTTAAAATAAGTAACTGTTCGTTTTTGGTCAATTCTAAATGCGACAAAAGTAAAACAAAACTTACACTGAACAATTTTCTTACAAAAGACATCAAAATGTATATACTTGTCTTGGATATATTTCTTTTTCCTTTTCTTTTTTTGATATTATAAAAAGTTCTGAAAGTTTTTCCTTTGATTATTCATTATTATTGCATAATTTTAATTAATTTTCTTATTACGTTCGATTTTTTGTTTTACTTTATTTGTTATTTATTCAAACTTTATTTAATCCATAGTAAGATTTTAAGTTTGAAATCTTTTGAATATGTTAAAATTTTTATTCAAAAGATTTCAAAAAATTCTTTACATAAATTAAAAATGCAATAATTTTTCCATTTATCTTTGATTTCTTAAGGGCTTTTTTAATTTTGCTTTTTTTTAATTATGTGTTTTCAAAAATAATCTTTTAAAAACAGTTGCTGTTCCAAGCATAAGGTTATGTTATATGAGTTATATATGAGTATTTTGTATTGTAATTTTATTAATGATTATGCACAGTTCCAGTATTTAATAAAAAAAGCCTTCAGATAAAACACTTTAAATAAAATTAAAAAATGGCATAGTTTTCTGTTTTTTTAAACATTTTTTCAAACTTACATTTAAATTTACATTTATTTCAAGTAACACAAACATTGAAAAAAAACCAAAAGAATCCATTTAAATATTTTCCAAAGCACGCATAAGACAGATTTATCAAAACTAAAAAAAAAAAAAATCAATAATCACATAGTTGCATATTTTGAAATTAGATCAACAATGAATTTTACTTATTTCCTTTGATATCTGATTGTTTTAATTCATAATTACTAATTATCTCACACACATACATACATACATTTATATTGTGGGGAAAATGAAATAAAATCATTAAATAAAATAATAATAATGAATGATAAAATCGAAGAAAAAAAAATATTTTCCCATGATGCAAATAATAAAGGAACTGGAAATTTTATTACCCCACTTGGCTTTGTCAAACGCCCATTAGGGGGCACTGTTTAAGTCTGTAAATAGACAAACATTACTTCCTCTTTCTCCCTATTGCTCCAGTATGTAACACATGTGGAAAAGGACGCCCCCCCCCCACTAGGGTACTTTTGTTTCTCAGGTCCACTGACCCACTGAACTATGTCTCTCCACTTTCCAATGTGTAGCATTCACACGTGTCTTCCAAAACCTCCGCTTATGAAGTAAATCAACATGTTCTTGCAACTCATTGAAAGGCTAACTTGAGCTTGACCATTGTAACCATGTGACCTTCCAATGACGAAGCAATTACAAACTTTTCTTTGGTTGTCCCAACATTGTGCAAAGCTCACTTTAGTCATTATAATGATGCTTATCCTTACTTACCCTAATTTCTGGATCAGAAAAGAAACTTTGTTTCCCTACAACTTATACAAAAAGAGAATAAACATTCGACGGTAGAAACACAAGTTTTTGCATGCTTCTTCTTTATTGTGTGTGCATGTTTGCATGCAAACATACACACACAATACACACAAACTTTTAAGTTTTATAAAGGAATAGAATGCAAATACTAGCTGGTGCTGAAAGGTTCTCTGCCATAAGCCTTTTCATAAGAAGCAGAGTAATACATTAATGAAACCAAAAGAAAAAAGTAAGGAAGATAATCTTCTTAAAAGGGAAAGTTTTATAGTAGGATTAGGTAGTAGTAACACCATATGGAAATATACATTTTCCTTTTCACTAAGAGAATGACAAAGAAAACTCTCTCATACATATACATAATTCCTTTCCCTTCCTTCTATTGTTCCTATCCTTGGTTACTGACAGAACCTAGACATAGCTTATGTGGGTCAGTGAACGTCATAAAAAAAATAAAAATCAACCAATGACAACACATCCCACCAAAAATCAAACGGAAAACACACATGTGTCAGGCCCAATAAAAACAAGAAAAAAACCATGTGCAAAAGGGAAGAAGCAGGAAATTGGTTCGAGACGCAATGGTTGGAGATTCATCACCTATGAGTTTGTCTAGATGTAAGTCTGTAACTTTGCATGATCTGACAATAGCCTCTTTTCCACAGTCGAAACTTCACAAGCCTATTGCTATATCCATGGCAAATGTTCAAATGAGTTCCATTCTTTAGTTCCACCACTTCAGACCATTACAAATAAAACTCACCATGTGAAGTTCCCTCAGTTATTCTGTAATCCAATTGGAAGAACAGAAGAAGTTCCACTGGGGAAGCATTTTTCTCAAGAATTGATGCCTTGAGAAAGACTCCCACATAGATACTTCCACAAACAGTACACTCTTAACTTCAATATTAGTCAAATGTCAATCATTATCTATCTTCATGAACCTCACTTCCTCTTACATTCATATCTCACCTCATTCAGTAACACTAACTTGAGTGGCTCTTAAGCCATGCATTTAGTGAAAATTAGTAAGAAAACAATCTATTTGTGTGTATATTATATAATATCAAATCCGTAAGTGGAAAGGATGATCCAAGTAGGTCTTTTTAATATAAAATATAAAAAGATAGATCCATGAAGAATGCTCAATGTACTGTATACGGAGAAATATGATATACATCAAAGGAAAAAGTTTAACACCTCATCAAAAAATCCTGTAATAAATTTATTTCAGCAGATAAGTTTTTAATACCTGCCAAAATTAAAAAAAAAACATCAATTTATATTATTGAAGTGAGGGAAATCTTTGAAAAAAATTTTTCTAGGTCAAGTAATATAAACTTTACTTCTTGCGCTCTTGCAATTTTTTTTTAGAATAATTTTAAACATATTGTCTGGATAAATTTAAACCATTTTGTAATTTTGGTCTGATGAGGCAGGTATTAAAAACTTACCTACTGTAATAAATTTATTACTGGATTTTTTGATGATGTGTTAAGTTTTTGCCTTTGAGATATATATATATATATATATATATAATTATTTATTTTAAAATATGATTCCAACGCTACATAAGAGTTCTCATGTTTCAAAACAAGAGCCGAAAACTTCAATATAAAGTACTAAGCTCTGTTCCATCTTCAAGCGAAATTTCTTTTGAATCACTTGAGGATGGAACAGAGCTTAGTACTTTAATTCAATTTAATTCAAATAATTATATTGAAGTTTTTCGCTCTTGTTTTTAAAACATGAGAACTCTTATGTAGTGTTGGAATCATATTTTTAAATAAATAATTATATTTATGTTCTACTTTTGTATCAAGCACTACTTTTTAAAAATAATAACAAAAAATACTAAAGAACTTTGGATTACTTACCTAACGAGTTCTTTCCTATTTTCTATATATTTTACACACACACACATATATATATATATATATATATATATATATATATATATATATATATATATATATATATATATATATATATATAATATAATAGAGTTTATGCTGGTGGTAATGAAATAGTGCTCAATGTAAAATAACAGAGCTAAAATTTAAGAATTTATACTAATAATAAATATACATTTGTTTCTCACTGTTTGGTACAACTGTGACTTACATTCAGTCTATTGTCTTCACCTTTGTTGTCATCACAATGTTCCAGGCATTGCGCCCAGAAGCTTTCTTCACTTCTTCAGACAAATACACCTTTTATCATTAGTATTAAATTCAACAGAGACAGTCTGTCTGTTTAAATTTTTTTGTATTTTCCCAATTTTTGATTAATATATTGTATATTAGGTTGAAATTGTGGATAAATTGTCCAAGGTTCATGTTTGTTCTATTCTTTTGTTTTCAAGTATATTTGATCATTTCAGTCGTTATCAAGACTGGCTCCCTGTACTGCTCCTGTAAGTACCCGACTCCTCAAGCTATCCTCTACGTTTGACAGATGAGGTCAAAAATGGAGTACTGTTGCCATATTTAGTTGTGGGCATGCCCAGTCCTCACTTTCCAGTCTTGATAGAGTTCAAAAGCATCTCCAAGTCTTTGCTGGAGAAGAATTATTTTCCACCCTCCAACCTCTCTCTCACAGGTGGGATGTGGCAAGTCTCTCACTGCTTTATTACTGGAAAGAGCTCAGACAAACTACATTCCCTGGTTCCGTCAGGTCTAACTCTCATAGCAAGGACTTACCATACCATTTACATCCACCCACATTCCCTCTGTATTTCATCAAAAAAAAGCAAGTTCCTTCTTCCCATGAACCACTACCCTGTGGAACAGACTCCAAAGAAAATATTTTCCCTTATCATTATAATCTTAACCTTCTCAAGTCTAGAGTTAACCATTATCTTACCCTCCTATCCATATAAGCTACCCCTTATAAACTACCGTGAATGGCCCCTGGTCCTTGTACAGTGTGAACCTTACTATAAATAAAACAAATGTGAGTTTGTGTAAAAATATCACATATAACTAAAATACCTGTAGAAGGACAATATGAATAAAGACAAAAGGAAAACATCATAGCTGAGAATGAAGATACGCATTGGCTTATAAGTTTTCTTTTCGTTTTTATATATATATATATATGTATATATATATATATATATATATATATATATATATATATATATATATATATATATATATATATATATATATATATATATATATATATATATATACTAGCAGCATGGACGGTGTTGCCCGTGCTTGATTCAAAAATCATCGACTCATACAGCAATCGCTATCACTTGACTTAAAAGTTTTTGCCCTTCCTTGCCTTTTAAAGGAGTGCCCTTTGCCGTGCTGATGTTGCTACATGCCTTACTTCTTGCCTATCTCACACTGCAAATTTTTCTAAGCTCTATACTAAATATTAAATCTGTTATGAAAAAAGAACTAAACAAAAGGAACACAAAACGATCAGCTTTAAAAAAGGACTCGTAACTGGAAAAACTGAATGAAAAAAGAATGTTAAAAACAAATACTTTTTCACACCCAACCCAGTTCTGCAGAATCAGAATCAACGTTGAGTTTAAGCAAGTGAATGAGCCAATTGGAGTAAAGTGCCATGCAGATTTAAATTTTTCCCACTTGTGACGAAGGCAGCTATCGATTTTTTTTCATGCTAGCATGCTAGTTAACATTCATGGCAACCAGCTATTGGCTCTCACTCTGGCCAGTACAAAATGGCCGCAAACTACATGAAAACTGCCGTAGAAGCAGGAAAAAATCGATTATTTTCACTATTGATGGGAGTTGGGAAATGCAAAGTCAGTCTTGGCCTTCCCGCTAACCTGGAGCATGTGCATGTAAATTTTGGTGCAAATCTGTTGAAAGTTGCGGCCATGCTTTTGTTATACACACACACACACACACACACACACACATCCTGCCTTTTATATATATATATATATATATATATATATATATATATATATTGGTGTGTTACCTAAATTACTCAAAAATAAAAATAATATTGACATCTCATTTTGACATATATATTTACCAAAATTACACAAAAATATCTGTAAAATACTAAAGAGTAAATTTATTCAATAAAATCGCCAGTGGCTTCAACCACGGCTTCCAAACAACTTCAAAATCTCTTGCATCTCTTCTGGATGGTCTCCTTGTTTCATTCATGCATGTTGCCATAATCTTTGGTGTTACAGAGAGTTTTGTTGGTCTCTCATTCAATTGCACCCCACACATAATAATCAAGGGGCTTACAGTCAGGGGCGTTAGGTAAGAGGTGATGTGGTTGCAGAAATTGTCTTGACTGGGTTCTCCTACTTGTGTGGCATGGTGCAGAGTCCTGATATCAGACAAAAGGGTCTACCTTCAAAGGGGGTTGCAATCTAGGGAGTTAGGCAGCCAGATATAAGGGGTGATGTGGTCACAGAAATTGTCTGCCAGACATGATTAGGTTCTCCTGCTTGTGTATGGTGCAGAGTCCAGTTACCAGACATAGGGTCATCCAGTAGTCACTTCTTGACCCAGGAAGCACTACCTCCTCAAGATAGTTGATGTAGCTCCTTTGGGAAGATAAATGGAGGTATAATATCGCCATCACTAGTGATCACTGCAAACACCTTCATAATTACCATTAGACTCATCCAAATCTTTGGGAATCCTCTACACTGTCCTCAGATTGAAACAAAACACTCTGAAATGTTTATATTGGAGCTTCTAGTGTGAATGCCAAGCAGTACAGCATGCCATTTACAAATTTCTGGCAGGGTGAATTGCGTCAAAGTGCTCTTTTTTCATAGTTGATACCAAACTGACCCTACTATACTGTGCAGTCAACAAAATCAAAAACAAACAACACATATGCACAAATTTAGAAATATAAAATGGCAACAATTTACCCATCACATAAAATATATAAAAATAGTATAAAATTCTGGTGGTAAAATAAAGTATTCATTCCAGGATACTGTCAATTAATCAAGAAAAGAACTGAATATATATTAGCCAAATTTTTGGTTTTCAACTTTTTAAAATAAGATTATTTTCATTAAGAGGATATCTTTACTGCAGAAATTTTAATATTAATCAATTTTTAGCATTGAACAATAGGGTTAATTGAATATTGAACCTAAATGTCATTTGGCTCAATTTACTGGTTTTGCATGGAGACGGTGCCCCACAAAAGCTGGCAAATATTTGTCAAACAAATTGATAATTAAATGAAACTGGCCAATAAAATAATTTTAGTCTAATGTGATATGCTTGTTATTAATTTTTTTTTTTAATTCTTTCCAATTAAAAAGATCTTGTGATTCTTGTCAATTAAAAATATATTGTGACTCAAATCATTAGTGAGTATGATTTCAACTTGTTAAAACTTTTAATAGACTGTCTTTATGGACCACAGCCCCATCAAAAGTGTTTCCTTCAGAGCTTTGAAAAAAATAGATTTCAACTATAGATGGCTTACAAACATCACATTTAAACACCAGTTCTGAAGTTAATCAGTGTTAAGTCTCGTTAGTAGCTAGATGGGTGACTGCTTGGGTATACCAGATGCCAAGTGGTGTACTGAATAACCACCAGTTGGAGAGCCAAGTTTCAATTTCCATTGGTTTTATTATATTCACTTATGTTCAAATACCTATGGGAAAGATATGAATCCACCTCTTCTTCCTCCATCTATGGGTTAATTAGTCAGACTTGTATCAGTAAATCATTAGTAACTCAAAAAAATTCTTACAATGTAAAAACGTTTCCTGGCTTTAAATAACCTTCAAAAATTTGATAAACTGTAAAAAAAAGTCAATCAAATCAAAATTCAACTACAGATGAGCTAATTATTAGAACATTGGAATGAAAGCCATTGATCTAATTCAAATAATTGGGATTACTGCGATTTTGGTGATAGCTGAGGTGTTAGAACAATAATGGTAGACTACAAAATATGAGGTTCAATGCAATTGAGATATAACTTTTGATAATTAAGAAAGTTCCGCTATATATCCGCTTAGACATTACAAAGTATTAGTTTCTACTAACCAGAAATAATTACAATAATAAATGAGGATCTGAGAAATAGCTAAGTGGTAAGAGTATTGCACTGAAGGATATTTAACCTTTGCTTCAATTTGATTTAAAGAACTAGATGCTTAAATGATAGGTAATAACTGGCCCACTGGTGTTTGAAGAGTTAACTTTTTAAATGAGAATATAATACATATATTCTGGAATACTGTCAACTGCATATAATTCTTTTAGTTAGACTAAAAGGAAGCTCTTTAATATAGCAATTATTGTTGTATATACACCAACAGCACAGAGTAAGAAATTGGCAACTCTTGCAGCTCGCTCAATGGAAATCAATATCATCATGAGAGACCTGAAGATTGAAAAGGCATGAGCTGGTAAAATAGTTGGCAAGTTCAGACTAGGAATCCAAAATGAACATTATTCATTACACCACCTGCACATCCAAGCCTACAGGATCTGGTATTCCCAAGAGGTCACCCATCAACTTAATGTTGCTTAACTTCAGTGATCATTGATCGTATGGGAACCAATGCTTCAATGTGATGTAGCCATAAGCCTGAAAGCAAGAAGAAAGGACTAGCTTTCAGATGTAAAAAAAAAAAAACAGCAAGTATTGTTGTCAGCAAGAAAAAAGCTGAAGATACGAAGTACAAATTGGAGATGTCAATATCAAGCAAGTACAGAAGCTTAATTATCTGGGAAGGGGTTTAACAGGGGGTAGAAAATGTAACACCAGAATCCGGAAAAACAGTTGGATAGTGAAAGATACAACCCGAAAGCTAAACAAAGTAGTAAGAATGCTGTTTCTTTTTTTTTAATCATTTCACCACAAAAAAGGCTATAAAGTCACTGAGACATAGCAATACAAGCCATTGGTAGTTGATCTCTCATCTAATCTTGCTCTAACTACTCAAGGGAGGAAAAATTGGCTGGTTACATTCAATGACTCAAATACGAAAACTCATTACATTCCATCATCACCAATAAGATCCTAAACTACCACCAGTTATAATGAATGTATGCCCCCACTTGCAGAGGATCCATGTCTCAAGAGACTATTGGGACTTAGACTGATCCCTGACTTCAAGGAGAATTCATATATACAATCCATTGCTAAAGATGCAGGAAAAATGGTCAGTTCCCTGATTATATTATCCTCTACCTTTACAAGAGCCAGATCAGACCTAAAATGGAGTAATGCCCAGTCTTCACTTTCCAGTCTTAATAGAATCCGAAAGAGTCCTTGTATGTGACAAAATATTTTCCACCCTCCAACCTCTCACTGCTCTATAGCCACTTTCATGGAAAGTACTCAGATTAATTGCATTCCTTGGTTCTGCCAGTTATAACCAACCTGCAATGCCACTCACATTGTATCAAACCACAAACATTCCTTCTGTTCTCCACTAATGAGAAGTTTCACTCAAACAGCTTCTTCCAGTGAAACATTGCTCTGTGGAACTGACTGTCAAAAGAATGTTTCCTTGGTCACTTAATCTCTTAAAGTCTGTAACCCTCTACCTCAAGTGGCCTCACAGGGTGAACCTTCATGAAAAAAAAATGCAAGGCAACAAAGCCCCTAAGAGCATAAAAACCATGACAGGCATTTCTGAAAATTCTGACTTATATATATATATTACTTTTTATATATCAGGTCATCCCATAAGTTGAGTCCAGATTTTAACTTTTTGTTAAAATGAATGAAATTTAAAGAGTATTTTATAATGTCTAATGGAGCTGAACATTATTTTTATGTTTAGATGCATTTAAACTGAACAAATTTTATTTAAGAGAACAATAAAATAAAATTTTATTTTATTAAAACCCTGCTAACATGGAAGTACCTAAGAATCATTTGAGGCACATAATGCTTTATGAGTTCAAGAAAGGAAACTCAGCTGCCAAAGCAGCTAGAAACATTCACTCAGTTTATGGAGAGGAATGTGGGAATGAAAGAACTTGCAGAAGATGGTTTGCAAAATTCAGAGGTGGAGATTTCACCCTTGAAGATGAAGATCGAACCGGACGTCCAGTTGAGTTTGATGAAAAGCTTCTTGAAGCAGCCCTTGAAGAAAATCCTGCTTTATCAGTTGAGGAATTGGCAGTGGTTCTCAGTTCAAACCATACAACTGTTCATTGTCATCTTCAACAACTTGGAAAAGTTCCTAAACTTGGAAAATGGGTGCATCATGAATTGTCTGAAAACAACCTCAAATCCCAAGTTGACATCTGCTCTTCTCTCCATTCTTGCCAACTTGTTTCACCTTTTTTGGATAGACTTGTGACTGGCGACAAAAAATGGATCTGTTATCGAAATGTTAAGCATCATAGACAATGGCTTGGTAAAGGGGAAGGACCCCAGCCACAGCCGAGAAGGGAACTTCATTGACAAAAGGTTCTTCTTTCAATCTGGTGGGATCACCCAGGAATAATCCACTTTGAATTCTTACCACCTAATGCAACAATTAATACTCAAATATACTATCAGCAATTAGAACGTTTGAACCAAAAAAAGACCTGCTCTAGTGAATTGAAAAGAGGTGATGTTTCATCAGGACAATGCATGACCCCACACAGCAAGAATCACGTCACAAAAGATTGAAGAACTTGTTTGGGAGAAAATTCCTCATCCACCTTATTCTCCCGATCTTGCTCCTTCAGACTACCATTTGTTTCGTAGCTTACAGAATCATTTGAAAGAAACAGCTTTTGTAAGACAGGAAGAGGTTAAAACTGACATTTGTGAGTTCTTCGAATCAAAGCCAAAAGAATTTTACAGTAATGGAATTAGTAAGCTTGTTAATAGATGAAAAGAAGTCATAGATAATCAGGGAAAATACATTGTTGATTGAATCTGTAATTAAATGTAACATTTGGTCACTTGTTTTCTTTATTCAAAATTCGAACAGAACTTATGGGATGACCTGATAGAAGAAAATAGACAATCAAAATGGACGCATTATTTTCCCTTTTTCACTCACCTTTTTCTGTTTATAAGCAAGTGCCATGTTGATAACTGGCATAGAGCGTTTGAACCAAGCTTTGAGGAAAAAACACCTGCTCTAGTGAATCAAAAAGAGGTGTTGTTTCATCAGGAAAATGTGCGACCCCACACAGCAAGAATCACGTCACAAAAGATTGAAGAACTTGGTTGGGAGAAAATTCCTCATTCACCTTATTCTCCCGATCTTGCTCCTTCAGACTACCATTTGTTTCGTAGCTTACAGAATCATTTGGAAGAAACAGCTTTTGTAAGACAGGAAGAGGTTAAAAGACTTGGTAACATTTACCAATCTAGTACTGTGCTTAAATTCATAGAGTCTGGGCACCAAAGATGAAATCGCATAAGAATAACTGCCATGAAAATATTTATATAAAATGCAAAGGGAAGTTACATTACAGCAGTGGGGAAAGTGACTGAAGACA
Organism: Acanthosepion pharaonis; assembly: GCA_903632075.3. Lineage (NCBI taxonomy): Eukaryota > Metazoa > Mollusca > Cephalopoda > Sepiida > Sepiidae > Acanthosepion > Acanthosepion pharaonis. Next base: position 1,048,866 of record CAHIKZ030001802.1, read on the forward strand.
AGATATCAGGACAGGACCAATAACATTGCAGATTCTTCCTTGGATTTTATCAAGAATCTCTAAATATATAAGAGATCAGGTGACATTTGTGAGTTCTTCGAATCAAAGCCAAAAGAATTTTACAGTAATGGAATTAGTAAGCTTGTTAATAGATGGAAGAAAATCATAGATAATCAGGGAAAATACATTGTTGATTGAATCTGTAATTAAATGTAACATTTGGTCACTTGTTTTCTTTATTCAAAATTCGGACAGAACTTATGGGATGACCTGATACATACAGAAGAAGTACTTTGCTGTAATTTTCCCTTTCGACAACTTCACAGATCCATGGTAATATGTCAACTTTTCAAGGGGTTAATTCATATATTAAATATTTTAAATTGTAATAAATATCCATTTCTTTTCATATTTGTGGCCTTTTTAACTTTGTTATGGATGCACAATATGTTGTTTTTTACATGCGCTCACATGTTCCTTCATAAATGTAATTGTTTTTTTGAATTGTATATTTTGTAATTTATAAATGTATATTTATTCAATTGTATATTTCGTAATTATATTTTTCATTGTTATTTTTGTTTGTATGTATATCTATGATTGTTTTTATATATATGTATGGATTTTATTGTGTAGTGGTTATTATATTATTATTTAATTTATATTATTTTCTGTTTTATTTATTATATTATATTAGTATGTAAGTTACAAGGTAAATATTTATTAAAATGTCTGCATTTACCCATTAAATCATTTCTCTTGTTTGATAATTTAATTTGATTATTGAAATTTATTATTTAAATTTTTTTTTTAAACACAGTCTACATTTTCTATTATTAATATTATATGGGGGTACTTTTTTTATAATTTCCCATTTAATTTTAGTTGATATATTTTTTTATTTTTGACTCCAAATATATTTTGATAATGTGTTATTTGCATTTGTCTATTTTAAATGATATTTTATGATTATTAAATCTTTCTTTAAAAGTTGTTTCAGTTGCTCCTATAAAATCTTTTCTTCTGTGTTATTTGATGCAGTTGCTTTATATATTATATTATTAGTTAGACATTTAATATTAAGTGGGCAGTTGTTTTTATTTCAACAATTACAATTATTGTTGCTATTTTTCAGGTTTTTGTTATTGTAATTGCCATTATTTTTGCTTAATATATATATATATATATATATATATATAATATTATAAATTATTTGATTTAAAATATGTTTTTTTCATTACACAGTTCTAGTTTGCTATATATATATATCGTTAGTCAGGAAGATAAATTTGAATATCTCATTTTATTTCTTTACTATCAATGTTCTATTTCTTAATACTGAGCTCTTTAATTACAAAGACTCCCACTCACCCAAATCCAGGTAGGTTTAGTGACCTGTCAGTCCAGAAGCATCTCCACGTCTTCTGTTAGTTTAAGTAGTGAGATTGCATGCATAGTGTCAAAGGACAAAGAGTTATCAAACAGCAAAATGTCAAACAGATTAAGTATTGAACAAACAAAATGTCGAATGGACAAAGTGCCAAACAGAAAAGATTTGAACTGACTAAATAACAGAAGCCCAGAATGTATGCCTACAAATGAATACCTTTTACTTAGCACACAAGTATCTTGCCGGTAAATAATTATTTTAAAATTTTAAACTAATATAATAACCTACAATGAAAAAAAAAAAGTTTCTATATAAATGCTAATTTTTTTTAAATTTAGTAAATAAACTGCATTGTGGGGTTATATTTATAATCCCTAAGATTATATATATATATATATATATATATATATATATATATATATATATATGTGAAAATATATAGAAAATAGGAAGGAACTGGTTAGGTAAATAATCCAATTTTACTTTTTATTTTTTAAAAAATAGTGCTCGATACAAAAGTAGAGCATAAATATAATTATTTTCCAACAAAAATTTCGCTTGAGGATGGAACGGAGCCCATTTTACTTTCAACTCAATTTAATTTAAAGGATTATATTGAAGTTTTCGGCTCTAGTTTTGAAACATGAGACCTCTTATGTAGCGATTTGGAATCATATTTTTAAATAAATAATTATATATATATATATATATATATATATATATATTTTTAAAAAGTTTCTCAATTCATTTTTGTAAAAAAAATAGAGCATAAAAATCAGACTGTAAATCGATGATTATGGGGACTTAATCACTTTTAAGGCTATTATTTATTATTGTCAAAGCTAAGCAATAACAAGTTTAGAATAGCTAAACTGGTTATTTGAGCCAAGTTTGTAAAATAATGATAATATGTTCATTTTCACTCTGTTCAACATTTTGTCATTTTGAAGTTTTGTATTTTTGACATTATGTTCATTTGTCATTTAGTCACCTCGATTCTTCTTTCCATTCAACACTTTGTGCATTCAACACTTTTTCATTCAATACTTAGTCTGTTCGACACATTGTCTGTTCAGTATTTTCTCCATTCATCATTTTGTCTTTTGACACTGACCTGAGATTGTATCTGTTGTCAGCTTACAACATCTGATACTCCCCGAGCAGGGACTCATCTGAGTACTGATCAGGCTCAATGTTGCTTAATGTGTTCAGATGAAAATTAGTGTTTCAACATGATATGTTGATAAGCTAGAAAGATTACTTGTCTTAAATGTGTTTACCTCCAGGAATATACCAGTCAACTATTTTTTTGTAAAATAAAATCTTTGTTTTATATATATATATATATATATATATATATGTGTGTGTGTGTGTGTGTGTGTGTGTGTGTGTGCACATGTACATGTTTGTGTAAATATTTTCAGATGGAGTATATCTGTAGAAGAGACAAAATGAATGAAAAGACAAGGAAAACTGATATTCAATTCTGTTACGGGACCTTACCCATAATAACATAATGGACTATTCCATATGTAATAAATACTGCACCTCAAGACAAAGCAGAGAGTTCAGTCTGAAGTCTGGAGTGAAGTCCATCAGGAGTCTATCAGTCAGTCAGAGCCAGCAAGTCAGAGGCAGTCCGAAACAGAGTTGTGTTCAGACAATTACTACAAGACAATGGAATAGTGATACTGGTCGAGACTACATTGTTCTCTCTACTAAACCTGATTGTTCGTACTAACACTTTTCTTCTTCTCTGTATATATTCCTGTTTGTAATATATCTGTGTTATTCCATATCCATGTTTGAGTTCTTCTTTATTGGTTCTACCTTGGGCTATCACCGTGGTACAAGGAACTGGACCATAACAAATTCAAAGTTCACCTTCTTCTAGACTAGTTGCTAAGTAATGGTAGAGAGCCCAGTTTGCCCTACTATTAAGCCCAAAATGAATTCATACCTTTCCATATATATTACTTCAAATTAATTCATACCTTTCCATTATATATATATATATATATATATATATATATATATATATGTGTGTGTGTGTGTGTGTGTGTGTAAACATTCTCAGATAGATTATATTTGTAGAAGAGACAAAATGGATGAAAAGACAAGAGGAAAGCTAAACATAGTTTTTAGCCAACGCATTTTGTCATCTGACAAACTTTATCAAGGCATATATGATGGTTTTATTTTGCAACAGTTATATATTTGTCAGTTATTCAAAATTTTTAAATTTAAAAACACTCATAAATATTCATTAGGCTAACTGAAAAGTTTAAGTGTTAGAAGCTAGATTATATATAGCATCTTTGAAAGGAAATTTTAAAATTATAGACGCTCATAAATATTCAACAGGTTAACTGAAATGTCTATGCATTTAGACTTTAGATTACATCATGTGGCATCTTTGAAAAGGAATTTTTAAATTTAAAGATGCTCATAAATAATCATCATATTTGCCTTGATAAAATCCATCAGATGATGAAATGTGTTGGCTAAAAAAAGTATAGTTTTCTGTTTTCTTTGTCTTTTTTATATATATATATATATATATATATAAATATATATATATATATATATATATAGGCACATGGCTGAGTGGTTAGAATGGAAGGTGACTTCCCAATGTTATCTGGAGAGGTCGAACTCTGCATGTGGCACCTTTGGAAAGTGCCTAAAAACCATATCATGGGTTGATCCAAGGCTTGTGAGTGAAATTGGCTAGACTAAACCCTTGGGCCCATCAATAGCTGTGCTAGTATGAAGTCACAAGTCATCATGGACGAAGCCTTGAGTGTGCTGGCCTTGTTCAAATTGTTGATCATGCTAGATAACACACTCTTTCCCAGAAACTGTAACTAAGGTCTGCTCAGCATAGTTGCAGTGTAAAACCACAGGTGGGCTCTGTGGATGTTGAATAAAATATATGATATATATATATATATATATATATATATATATATATAAATTTATCATATATATATATATATATATATATATATATATGGTAAATCAGACAAAGTGTAATACTTTATTTTTTTTCATCTCTGTTAAACAATAAAACAATTTCCCATCTTGTGTGCTTTATCAAAACTTTTGTTCACATGCTATATCCTACTAACACATATGTATATATGAGGACAAGGACTATTTTGTAATTTTTATTCAGTTTTGCATTATCTTTTGTTCCTATTTGTTCTCTATCCTATCATTCTGTCAGATACACTAGGCCTACCCATAATGCATCACTGACCAGTATATACAAATAGTTGAGACATGGCCTGAGGATTACATTTAAGCATGAAAGAAACTGTTTGCTAGGTGTGGACTTCAATGTTCTCTTTATATATGATAAAATATAATTTTAAGCTATGCCATATTTATGGATTAAAATGCTCAATATCAGTGAAAGCTTATATAAATATAAAAGTGGACATTGAAGTCAGCACCCAAAAGCAAGAGTCTGTGTCATACTTATATGCAATTGTTGGTCAATCGATTGTGTATAAACATGAAACAGACTGTTATCAATATATGTGTGTGTGTGTGTGTGTGTGTGTGTGTGTGTGTGTGTGTGTGTGTGTGTGTGAATAAAATTTTTTTATTTATATATTTGAATGCAACAAAAAAGGATTATTTTGTTCATTTTATCTACTTTCTCTTGTTTTTGTAGAATGGTTGCTTCAAGACTAAACAGTTATTTTTTCACAGTTCTTTTCCTTGGTTCTAGAATTGCAACAATTTTCTGGTCTTCTACAAGAACAAAACGTAGGTGTTATTTGTTCAGATGAGAGGATGAATTCAGACTGATGTCATTGGTGTTTCTGTTATGCTATCATGTTTAGTTCTTCATCTCATGTTCTCTTGAAAAAATAACACCTATGTTTCGTTCTTGAAGATAACCAGAAAATGGTTGAATGTGTTGGAACTGAGAATAAGAAATAATGATAATCTTCAGGAATTTCAAACCCTTTATTTAATCAATGGGGGCAAGGGTGTTCTCATTCCGCTGTCCATATCTAAAGATATAGTGTCTTCTTATTTAGTACTGTTCAATTATTGCTTGTCCTCTTTTCACTTTAAATCAAACCTACCTGAGCCAGATAGTGCAGACTTAGATGCACTGGAAACTGGAAAACAATAACAGAGCAGAACTAAAAAGAACAAGACAATAAATAAATAAATTTTATTTTTTTATTTAAAAAATATATAAAAATAAAATATAAAATAAAAAAAAATAACCAAATAAAAAAAGTAAAATAAATAAAAATAATCTAAAAATAAAATATTAACACTATTTACATTGTTTGGACTATTATCTCCATCTTTATTGCCATATTCACAATGTTTTAGTTGTTCTATTCTCTGACCTTTTTTCCTCAAGAACACATGACCCGGTGGATAAAATCATCATCAGCTTAATAATCAAAAAGAATGAGTTGACCCAAAGTGTTTTGAGTTTGAGTTTACCAGGTCACAGCAACAGGAAACAAAAACTTGGAGAATTGAGTTACTAAAGGGAATTTACTGATACTGAGATATCTAGAAAAGGAATGACACATGGAATTAAAACAATCTACCCCAGTGGATGAAATAAAGGGTTTGGTTCAAAATTCTAGCGTATATCTCCTGAAGAAGGCAAGAGCATACAATGATTGAAATGTTGGAAATATGACAATAAAGATAAGGACAACTGTCCGAACAATGTAAATAGAGTAAACACTGTAGCAAAAATATTTTGATTGTTAATTCAAATAACATTGAAAATAATTAACCCAAGAAAATAACCAGTAAATTTGAATATTGTGATAATTTAAAAGTATAATATTTTAAACTTCATGACTCTTGGCAACATTTGCAAGGTTTCTTTACCAAATAGTTTTTTTTTTTTTTGCATAAATACTTTTATTCAGGCTTCCCTAATCTATAAATGGAGCAGACAATCCCGCAGGCAAATTTTGGTTCACAGAATGATCACCAACAGATAAGAATTTTCATTCTAAAAAGAAATATGCTATACTCACCTATACACACACACACACACACACACACACAAACCAGCACCCACACACACGTACAAGCACAAGCTCACAAAAAAGGTCTTTTCTAGGAAGAAATTCATATAGAAAGAGAAAAGCACCTTCATGCTTAATATCAAAGGGTTATCAATTAAGCCATGGATATTCCAAGAGAAAAAAAAACAAACTCTGAGTTAACCTTTGAAACACCTATTGATCTAATTAAGAAAATCTTATTACAGGATAATGCGTACTCAATCAAAATATATAACTATCCAACTTAAATATGACATTGAATAAGTTGATAAATAACCACCCTTATATCTCTTTCTCTCTATATATATATATACATACACACACACAAAGACAAAAGAAAAACCTATCTTAGCCAACGTGTTTTGTCTTCTGAAGGACTTTATCAAGTCAATGGCAAGGATTTTATTTTTTAACAAGTATTTATAGACAAGTGCAAAAATGTTAGTTTTCCAAATTTTTAAATTTACGAAACGCTCATAAATATTCATCAGATTAGCTGAAAAGTCTTTTACACACACACTGATATATATGTGCGTGTGTTTTTTTCTCCATTGCTATTAATTCTTAAACATTTAACTTAAGCTTTCTCTCCCCGACCACAACTGTTTAATTTGCTCCATTCAACTGTGTGCCCATTATATATATATTATTTGAAATTTGCCATTCACTTGCGTCTGACTTGTTGTTTTTGTGACTGGAAAAACTTGAATTCCTTTGACTGAGCCCACCCCCCAAAAAAAAAGGTAGATTGTTAAGTAAGAGACCCTTCAAAAACCCACCCACCCCTCCCTGTATCATCACCACCCATCTCAAGTGAGAGGTAGCTGTACGCTTTTGGACATGGAAATCAAAATTCATTTCATAGTCATTGTAATTTTACCATGGCACCATTGAAATTAAGTCAGCCTGCTCTGTCTGTAAAAACTGTTCGATTTAAATATTGGAAAGAAGCAAATGAAGTGTCTCTTGTAACTAAGTTAGAATGCCTCACGCTATCTTGTTGTTTGTAAATTTATAAAAATCTTTTTTGGCTTTGTTTCTGATGTTTTCACTTCTCCTTCCTTCTTTGTCAATTTTTTTTTCTTTTTACCATTGATACTAATTCTTAAACTTTTAACTTCAGTACCACCCCAACTTGTTTAAATTAGAATCTGTTTATCTACTGTTATCAATGCTGAAAATTTGATGTGACAAGAATGAATTCATTTTACCATCCAAAATTTTTAGTTGGTGGTGGACATCAGAACATATACAAAGTCATAACTTATTATGAATTCTTTTGTACTGTGTGCTTTTTTTTACAGTTTAATAGGAGTCTGTCTATATTTCTGAGATGAGGTATTATGTACATTATTTACATTATTCGGACTATTGTCCTCATCTTTGTCGCCATATTTATCACAACGTTTCAGCCGTTGTACACTCCTTCCTTCTTCAGGTGGTTGGAATTTCGAACTGAACCCTTTATTTCGCTCACTGGGGTAGGCTGTTCTAGTTCCACGTGCCATGTTTAATGGATGTCAGTTATCAGTTATCTCCGGCTAATTTCCCTCTGAAAGTTCTCCACTGCCTTAACCAGGTATTGAACTCACACTCTTTGGGTCCTGTCACTGGATCTAACCAACGCCTTTATCCACTGTGCCATGTGTCCTTGGGCATGTGGAACTAGAACAGTCTACCTCAATGAGCAAAATAAAGGGTTCAGTTCAAAATTCCAACCATCTGAAGAAGGCCGGAGCGTACAATGGCTGAAACGTTGTGATAAATATGGTACAAAGATGAGGACAATAGTCCGAATAATGTAAATAATGTAGTTTAATAGGAGTAGATAGGCTCACCTATCATCTGGCTCACACTCCTTCCATGTCTATCGAACAGGAGGTTTATCTCTTGCTCCTGGTTCAGGATATAGCTTACAAGTTCTTTCTTTCTTTCTTCTATCAGGGCCACAATGATTTAAGTCTTAACTTTTGAGGGATTAAATTAACCAATGGCTGTGACTTTCAATCATGAGGGTACTGAGTTGGGAGCTTGCCAGCTGCTGCTGCTTCCAACTGATCATTAGGAGCCCAAACTCTTTGGTAGAGAGGCTGCTCTGATCAACAGTCATATAATATAGGGGTATGTGAAGTGTCATATCATGCATGGGTAGATGTCCTTGCATGCATTTCTAGTGGGCAAC
>CAHIKZ030001802.1:1062500-1067500 GCA_903632075.3 Acanthosepion pharaonis
AGGGGGTGAGAAAGGCTCTCATCTGAATAAGATGTGGCAATCATACATACACACATACATATATATATATATATATAAGTATTACACAACAAAATCCAAAATTACCTCATATGGGGTGTAGATATATTTCAACCAATGAAAACTTTATTAGCTCCGTTATAATAAATACATTTAGCTCTTTTTGTGGATCAGTTTTAATATCTTATATTACTAGGATCCACTTGCATAGAAGTATAGTAATCTTATAAATTATTTGATTGTATACTTTTATGACCAAAAACTATGTTTCTTTATATATATATATATATATATATATATATATTCACATCAAAAACCATGAGAAATATACAGACAAATCATTGAGAAATCCAAAGATCTACATGTAAGAATACAGCAGAGACCTTCCAGTGGAATAACCTATTAAATTCCTTACTGTCATACAGGAAGAAAACCAACCATAATTTTGATTTAAAAATACCTCAGTAAAGAAAAAAATGAACACAACCCATTATACATTATTTACATTATTCGGACTATTGTCCTCATCTTTGTCGCCATATTTGTTACAACATTTCGGCCGTTGTATGCTCTGGCTTTCTTCAGGTGGTTGGAATGTCAAACCAAACCCTTTATTTCGCTCACCAGGGTAGACTGTTCTAGCTCCACATGCCATGTTTGATGGATGTCTGTTAACCCCTTATGCTGTCTCAAAGCCTTTCAAACACAAGAGATGTGGCTACATAACTTTATCCTTCCCCCCAATGCATGCTGAAAGAAATATGTGTCAGCAGCTTCAAATGAACCATCTCCAATAATAACAGCTTGGGCAGTTAGAAAATCTTTGCTGACAATTAAAGTCTTTTCTAAGCCACAAGATTTTTGTAAATACAAATGATTCATTTAACAGGAATACCCTTATTTTCTTTATTTTTATTTTATTTTTGTTTGGAATTTGAATGTTCAGATTTTTAATATAAAAAAATCTGAACAATAGAATTTCCTACATATGTGCATATGATTAAATAAGGAATAAATGGGAAAGCATTTAAAAAATTTAACCATTACAACATTTATTTAGCTTCATCAGAAATGATATGCTTATAATTATATTCCTCTGTTAGCATTAAAATAGACATTCCCCTAGACTCTATCCTTGGACCTCAATTGTTTCTGATTTATAGTTTAATATTTATGCTAATGACACAATTATTTACTCTTGTCTTAATAGTAAGTCTGATTGGCCTGATAAGGTGAAATTGACAGCTGAGCTCCAAAAATGACATATAATCAGCTGTTAACTGGGGCAAAGAATGGCTTGTTAATTTTAACTCCTCTAAAACAAAACGGCTCTCTTTTAATCAATTTAGAGAACCCTATCTGCTTGCCATCAGTATGGCTGATGCTAACACCCAGGTGAGTGACATTTTCTACTGACATGAAGTGGAAAGATTATATTGAATCAATTACTAGATCTGCTGCTAGGAAAGTTAGTACTATATATATAATATTATTTTTAAATTTATTTTTGGAGATCAGCTGCCAATTTTCTCTTATATATAAAATCATCAAAACCAAAACAATTAGTATAATAAAATATGTTCAGCAGATGTTCACATTTCAAATTCCTACTAACAGGCAAGCACTCAGGTGTTTTTTCCACTCCAACGCCGATTTTGAATTCAGACTCGTTTATATCTGTGCACTGCCAGTGACATTCTTTCAATTACACTTCAATTGTGATTTAGAATGCATTTTTATCTATCACTCTAAAGAAAATTCCCAGTGCAAGTGATAATGCTAAGCATAAAGCTATATTGCTGGAAGATAAGGTAGAAATTAATTATTTTATTCAGAATATTGTACGTCCATATCATAAATACTGTAATAGGCAGTAGGGAGTGCTTATTTGTGGTTTATAGTGTGGTTGTTTCAACTTAAGTCATTTTTCAATCTAAGTTGTGACCCCTGGAACTAATTAACTATGTAGGTTGAGGTCTACCAGTACTTGTATAGTAAAATTATGAATATAAAGTTAATCAAACATTACTCACAAATGCATTCACTTATTTGTTACTGTTTCTCAGGGAACCCCTAACATTCTGGGGAACACTGGTTGAGAAAAATTACTTTTGTTTAATGCCTTTAATCTTTGAATACAAGCATAATGAATCACAGCCTAAGCTTTGTAGGAAACCCAAGATTATTATTTAGGGTGATAGCAAACATTGTATTAAACTTGATTTTGCGAACAGTTTATGGAACAAAGTTTTAACCTTTCAACAATAACAAAAATGAATGAGAAAACAAATTTGTACATACAGTAAATAATAATTTATTTTATATACTAACAATCAAACAAAAAAGAAAATGTGCACAAATGGGTATTTACAAAAAAGGTATAAAAAGGTTCTGGAGAAGTATTATTTAGAGTTGAGAGTTTTAAGTTTGGTTTTAGATCAATTAAACAATTAGAATTCTGTAAATTCTGTAAATATGTATGTATGTGAAAGAGAGAATATATATACTGATAAGAAAGAGATTTGTTCATGTAGACACATTCAGAAGGAGAGATATGATTAGCATTGGCTGGAATTTCTGTGTCTGTTTCTGGCAGCTTGCAAACAAGAGTCAACTGTTTTTCCTTGAAGTTGCTGCAATACCAAGTTGGTCCTTTTGATAGGAGTGAATTTTCTACTACTATCTTTTTCAAGTTGCTGTTTCACTTTTTATTTGTTTCAACAATTGGCTCTCAGGATTTCAAGATTTTGGAAAAATTAATAATAATCATTTGATTGGTTAATTATTCTATCTTCATGGAGGCAATAGAGTAATGGATTGCTGCTCAGATTGAGGAATTGGAGAGCTAAGTTCAAATTCAAGTCGAGTTCATTAGTTTACTTAAGTGCTAATACACTTGGGAAAGGTATGAATACAACTCTTCTCCCCCTCCCCAGCTATGGGTAAATAGTAGGATAGGCTGGGTTGCCTTGAGTGACAACCAGTCTAGGAGATGGAAAACTTTGAATTCAAAATTGTATGTAACCCTGGCAAAGCACATATGTAGCTCAATGATACTGACTATGGTCGATTCTTTGTGTGTTCTCTACTATATCCACCAAATTCAAACTGTTTCAAGTGAAGTTGACTTTCTTTTTGAACTAGAAACAAAACTTAAGTATATTTTTTTGAGCTCTCCAGTTGGATGCTAATTGTTTGTGATGTCTCTTACCATTGGTCAATTGTTGCGTGGAGATGTGCGTCTATTTTGCCCACAGCTGTAGACACTGAACTTCAAAGGAATATTGGTGCCATCTGGACAAACAAAATTTTCCTCTGAGTGACAAAGTTAAATTCAAAGCAGTTATAAACTAATGCATCATTTTTCCCTGTCAAATGTGCTTATAAACTGAATTAGAAATTCAAATTTCAAGAATTATTCTATGGAATGACAGTTTCAAAATTGTTTTATTTGTAAAATTGGTGATCAATCATTGTAAATATTTATTCTGAACAAAATCATTAAGTTTTCCAGAAATATATTGATACAAAAACATTTTTTCTCTCAATTGTTTAATTTCAAAAGAAAATTAATTATAAAATATAAACAAATTTAAATTTGCATAAATCTCAGTAGAATTAAATTTATCATTCAGGCGTTCAGTAATGGTACCAACGTTTCTACTCTGGCTTCTATCGTCATGGTCCATTCAAGAACCATCAAGAGAACAGTAAATAAGTTTAAAAAAAGAGCAAACAGTAGTGAGGAAAACTGGATCAGGAGGTCCCAACAGAAAGAGGGATCACCATTTCAGCTTAGAGCTGAAGAGATCAATTTCATTTGACACATGTGAGAGAAGTTTCAGCTATGGAAGTCCAAAGAGCAGTAAAAAAAGATTTGAAAATGAAATTGTATGTCAAAACTGTGAAGTAGCTTGTTACTCCAGAACAAAAACTTAGATTAAATTAAGTGGGTGAAGGTCATCTCAAATAAGTTGGAAAATGATCCTAGAATAATATATATATATATATATATATATATATATATATATATATATATATATGAACTTTATTTCAATGTTTCATGAGCTTCTGATCATTAGCTATGATTAATAAATGATGAACATGTCATTTTTGTTTATGATCAATTTCATCACAATTCTTCTGTTAAGCTTGGAGAGTAATTATACATTCTTATTGCTCAATTGTGATTTAGAATGCATCTCTCCAAAGAAAATTCCCAGTGCAAGTGCTAATGCTAAGCATAAAGCTATATCACTGGAAGATAAGGTGGAAATTAATTATTTTATTCAGAATATTGTACATCCATATCATAAATACTGTAATATGCAGTGGGGAGTGCTTATTTGTGGTTTATAGTGTGGTTGATTCAACTTAAGTCATTTTTCAACCTAAGTTGTGACCCCTGGAACGAGATATGTATATATATATATATATATATATATATATATATATACAGAGAGAGAGAGAGAGAGAGAGAGAGGGGAGAAAGAGGTGTATATATATATATATATATATATATATATATATATAGAGAGAGAGAGAGGTGTGTGTATATATGTATCTAGATGTTGGATGCTAATATGTAGGTTGAGGTCTCCCTGTAATTGTATAGAGTCCAATAGTGTTATAAAAATTTCAGAGAATTCCAGTAAGATATATCCAACCATTTCTAAGATACAACACTTCAAAGTTTAATCCAACAAAAGTACAATTTTGCTTTTACCCAATTTGGAAAATTTTGCTATTACACCTGCTATATATATATATATATATATATATATATATATATATATGTGTGTGTAAATATAAATAAAAAGAAAGTATAGTAAGATAAATAATCTGGTGTTCTTATAGATATTTTTATTTTTACAAATTAGTACTCAATGTAACTTTACAGAGCATTAATAATATAAATTAACTGATTTAAAATATGTTTTTTCACTACACAGTTCTAACCATGTTTCAAAAATGGAAGCTAA
>CAHIKZ030001802.1:1072500-1150000 GCA_903632075.3 Acanthosepion pharaonis
TTAAATCAAGTTTCATATGCATTCGACTTTTTAAACCAATATAGTATTTGGAATGCCACAAATTATACTAACAGTTTAAAATATCAAATGTATGCAAAACATGATTAACCAATGAAAAATCAAACAACACAAAAGTAAAAATACCAGAAACATGTTAGATTGATAAACATTTCTTATTTATTATCTATATTATCATTAGCAGTAGAGATAAAAAGTTCAGTATCCGGTTAAGGCAGTGGAGAACTTTCTGAGGAAAATTAACAGGAGATTGCTGATAACTGACATTCATTAAACATGGCACGTGGAACTAGAACAGTCTACCCCAGTGAGCGAAATAAATGGTTAAGTTCGACATTCCAACCACGTGAAAAAGGCCGGTGAGTACAACGGCTGAAACGTTGTAATAAATATGGTGGCAAAGATGAGAACAATAGCCTGAATAATGTAAATAATGTACATATTTCGATTTTCGTCTTGCATATATATATATATATATATATATATATATATATATATATATATATATATACTAGCAGTAGAGCCCGGCGTTGCCCAGGGATGTAACAGTGAAAGATAGATCAAGTATCGACTATCATAAAGACTGAAAAATAAAATTGACAAAGATTATTGTTTAAGGTTGACAGATATGCATGTCTTAATTAGTCTTTTTTTGTTTTTTGGGTTTTTTTTTACTCAAACAAAAACATTGTTTTCAATCGCTATGAGTCTATCGATTGAATAGAATTTTATTATAAACAATTGTCTTGTAAATGGAATTTTTAAAGCATTCTGAATGTAAAAATAAAGAAAAAATTGTGCAAGACAATAAGAAACACTACCTGCCAAAAAAAGTGAAGTTTTGTTGAAATCGGTTGAAAAATGTAGGAAATCCGATCCCATATAAAACGAACACACGCACACAAACAACCTGGGTTTTATAATAAGTATAACTCGATATGAGTTGTCCCCCTTTCATTCTGGCGACAGAATCGTGTTTTATCATGTTTTCAAATTAATTTCATGCAAAAACAATTGTGTTTTTCCAATTTTTGGTGCTGTCAGAAACACCACAAGGTAATTTTACACAGTCCTGTGAAGTTTTGTTGAAATGGGTTGAAAAATGTAGGAAATCCGATCCAATATATAAACGTACAGACACACACACACACACACACAATCTGCGTTTTATAATAAGTAAGATATATATATATACATATATATATATTATTTGTTATTTATATTATCATATATAAATGTTATTGTTAGTAGTACTAGTGCTTTAAAGATTATATTTTAGTAGACACATGGGTTTTCCCAGTTTGAATTGCATCTACACACCTGTGCAGTTGATAATCTTAATTTAAACAAATTGTACCTTCCAGTAGGGTTCAAACCTGCCACCTAATCCCATATGCATTAGACTGCTTGACAGAGTAGAAAGATACTTTTTAACCTTTTAAGGAAAGCACATTTCATTCAGATCTTCTGAAAAGCTTCTATCTGCTCAAAAAACCTATATGTTGTAACTTTATTTTCATATCAGAAGTGTAAACAAAGTAATTTCTAAAGAATTAATGGATTTTATTTTTCATCTGCTATTATTTCTTTTTACTTTAAACATTATATTTGAGTAGGTATCCTGATTCATGTGTGTGTGTGTGTAGAGATGAGTCATAGTGGAAAAGTTTTTATATGGCAGATTTTGCTGACATGGTGTGTGTTAGGTTTGGCTTCTTAAGATTGGAATGAATGTCAAAACTTGAAGAAGCCGAACCTAACACACATTACATCAGTGAAATGCGTCATTTAAAAGCTTTTCCATTTTATCTCATTATCTCCACTTTTATTCCGGATACTATTATACATATGTACATATGTGTGTGTGTGTGTGTGTGTGTGTGTGTGTGAGAGAGACGTTCCATCATAACTGAATTTTCACCTATTGCAATGAACAAGTGTTCTTTCAGGAAGGATTCATGCCTTGAGTGATTATTGGGATTTATGTTCAACCCAGACCTTAACAGGAACTTGTTCATACAATCCATCATTAAAGACACTTCCCCGTACCACTCCAGTAAGTACCTGATTCCTCCTGTTATACTCTAAGCTTTACAGGATGGACAAAAATGGACTACTGCTGCCATATACAGCTAGGAGCTGTCCACTTCTCACTTTCTAATTTCGTTAGAGTTGAAAAGTGTCTCCATGTCCTTGTGGGTGATGAATTATCTTCCACCTTAGAATCCCTTTCCCATAGATAAAATATTGCAAGCCTCTCATTTGGTTTGGTTGGTTTTGTTTTACGTCATATCAACCTCAATGGGTTATTTAATGCTGACAATATTTTTATTGCTAATAATGTTTTTTTTTTCCAGAATTGTATTGCTGGAATTAATTTTTTCTTCAAAAATTCATTACTGGTAATAATATTTTACAGAAATGTATTGCTGGTATTAAAACCTATTTTTACACTTTCACAGTGTTCTAACCCCAGTTCGGGGGCCAACCACTTGCCCATAGCTTGGACTCCAACAGGTGCCACCACCCCAGGTCAGGGTGGACCTGGGAACACAAGGAACTAAGAAACCTCCTGATCAAAGGCCTGCCACTGGATGTATTTTATCGTCTTACCGAGGATGCGGATGTAGTTTATCATTTTACCCAGGAGGGAATCCTCTCGTTGTTGTATCACTATTTTCAGGAACTATTTCAAATGAACTACATTCCTTAGTTCCATCACTTGTAACCTTCACAACAGAGTCCCACTATATGGCACATTCGTGAGATGTAACTTCCACTCAAGCAGCTTCTTCACATGAACAGCTGCTTTAAGGAACTGACTTCCAAGAGGATGCTTCTCCATTCACATTCCAGCTTAACCTATTTAAGTTTAGAGCTAACCATTATCTCACCATATTTCCCCATAAACAGTACCTCTTACTCTGTAAGCCTTGTACAGAGTGAACATCATTGTAAAAAAAAAAATGGTCAGCAACCGCTTATTATGTTTTTCTTGTGTGCATACATGTGTTCTTTTTTGGAATTAATTATTGTAAAATTTGTCCAAAAGTTTGTTGATTCTGAGTGCTGTCAGACATACTTTTTTTGTATATAATGCATTTTTCATAACAAATTTTCATCTTTATTCTTTTCAGAAAGTAGAACTCTTAATTATTTGATGGTCCCTAAAATGCTATTTGTTTAATTTAATATATGATTGATTGATTTATTCATTTTCTATGACTTATCGACCCTCTACAGGTTATTTAAAGCCATAAAATATTTTTAGATTGTAAATCCAAACCGCTATCCATTACTCCACCGTACCTCCTCTCACATAATATGACTGAGTTTAAAATAAGATATTGGAATAAAACATTCCCCTCTCACTCAACTCCTACCCAGGGCTAAGCAATAACCTTATTAATTAAGACAAGAAAAAAAAAATCATGTTTTTAATCATGTCATGTTTTTAAAAAAATCACATAATTATAAGATTTTATTGAACTTTTCAGAAATTATATGGTAATAAAGAGAATTATGTTTAAAAATTTTTTCTTTTAAATTTTGTAGAAATAATTTTTTAAGTTGGTCATTGAATTAAAGTATGTATATGCATATGCAAAGCATACATACATGCACATTTAGGATGAAAGTGAAATGGACATCTGTATCAAGATGTCTAAAACATAGGCATTTGATAATTACAATTGAGATAATTTTGAGAGTAAGGAATTTATGTGTAAATCAAAATTATCACAGTCTTAATAAGTTGGACTAGTGGAACAATATACATCCACATTATTCTTAATGGATTCCATATTTAAAGTGTATGGCTTCAACAAAAAGATAAAGTTGTAATGCAAAATAAATACATACCATATATTGGCTAATGAAGTAGATATTTCAGTCAGTGTTTTGAATGTTGTAGATAAGAGGAGACATGGTAGGGTAATGGATAGCAATGTGGATTGAGGAATCGGAGAGCCAAGTTCGAATTCCAATCGAATACATTACAATCATTTATGTGCTAATACCCTTGGGAAAGGTATGAAGCCTCTTCTTCTCCCCCCAGCTATAGGTAAATAGAAGGACAGACCAGGTTCTATAGCTTTGGACCTTGGATGGTAACTTGTCTACTGCAGAAAGAAATGGCAACCTACTGTGAGAAAAAATCTGTCTCGTCAGTCATGTATTGCCTAAACATGTATCACGCATGGCACATAACTGACTGAGATAAGAGAACAGAACATTTGTAATATTAATAAGTATGTGATCAGTACTCTACCCTTTTATGCAAGATGCTCAACTAATTGGATATGGACTTAATCAGCTCCTGATACCAAATTTAATACATTTGGCTGCAATATATTTTAGTACCATGACTTAACCCTTTTCAGTAAAATGTCCAAATAACCAAACATGATCTTAATCAGCTCCTCCCAAGAAGCCTAATACATTAGACTATAATATATTTTAGTACCATGACATTTGACATAATCCTTTTAAAAAGGTGTCCAACTAATCAAGCATGATCTTAATCAGCCCTGACCATAAAGCCTAATACATGAGACTATAATATATTTTAGTACCATAACATTTGGCTTAACACTTTTAAGCATGATCTTAAACAGCTTGATTAGACTTGATGTCTGCTTCTAATTATGACCATGCTCAATTAGTTGTGCCTCATACTTAAAAGGGTTAAATCAAATGTTCATTTTGTTATTGCTAAAAAAAATCCCTTTTCTCATGAATTGTTTCTGAGATACAATCCTAAAATATTTTACCCTAAAAAAGATGTTGAATTAAATAAAAACTGAAAATAAAACAAAGAATGTTACTACAAAAATTAAATGACATCTCCTTTACATGAAACTGACTTTTACATAAGTATACACTGTATGTAAATTAATTAGATGCAAGAGAAAAATTGAATGTCATCTGGAATTGTCATGTGTAATTACCTGATTTTTTTAATCTTATAACAAGTCAGGTGCTTAAAACATGACATTCAAAATTGTTCTACCGTACCAAGTTGAACTGTCATTGAAGGATACTGAGGTCAACATCAACTAGATATATAAATATATATATATATATATATATATAGATAGATAGATAGATAGATAGATAGATAGATAATATTAGTGGTTAATATACACATACATATATGTACATATATCTAAAACACGCAAATATATATACAAACTTACATACACATACATATATATATATATGTGTGTAAAAAAATTCCAAGAGGATAGAATCCAGGTAGAACTCAATGTCCAAGACAGAGTAAGGATATAATAAAAAGGATTAAACACTAGTACCCCATGGTCATAATTTATTACATTGGAATCATAAATTTTTGAATTTGTAGGTGTGATGAATTGGATCGTATTTACAATTCCAATGTAATAAATTAAGACCATGGAGTACTAGTGTTTAAGCCTTTTTATTATAGCCAAACTTTCCCTGACGATCCGTTTAGGTGAAACCTAGGTAGGTTTGTCTGGCTCACTAGGTGTATCTATATATATAGATAGATAGATATAGATATAGATATATATATTTCACTGGTACCACAACTCAGAGTTTCATGCACAACGCAATCTTCAGATGCTGAGTAAAACCTGACTATTACATCTTTAAAGGGAAATGATCACTCTCTACTCAGCACCTGTAGATTGTGTTGTGCATGAAATTCCTAGTAATGCTACTGGTAAAAAATAATATGTATAATTATTAACGTATAACTAATAGCTCTGTTAAATTATATTGGGCTCTATTTTCTTAACTCAATGTACAATATCTTACTCCATTGTCTGTAATGATTGTCACAAAAAATGCATAGGAGAAATCTCAAGGAATCTAAACAAAAGATTATATGAACACAAAAGGGACATGTTACAAAATAATACATCAAATGCATTGGTTGCCCACCATAACAAAATTGACCACAACTCTGACATTATATATATATAGTTATTATTATTATATTTTTATTATAAGAGATTATAATAAAAACATTTTTTAAGATATTTCATTATAATCTTTTATAATAAAAATATAATAATAATATATTGCTCTACTTTGTATTGAGCACTTTTTTAAAAAGTAAATGCTATGAACTGTGGATTTTTACTCCATTTGTTCTTTCTCTCATTGGGATATATATATATATATATATATATATATAGGAAACCACTATACAACTTTTTATATATCAAGAAAAATTTTAGGGAAAACTTATCATAATGGAGGATATTTAATAACAAACCAAATGGAATTTGAACTCAGCCCTACTATGAGAATTTCTCATTCCAGGCCACTATCCATTATGCCAACCACACATCCATGACCAAAGGAATAGCTAGCTATCACAGTGCTATATAAAACCTACAACTTTATTGACTTTTTTTTTTATCTTGCTTTAGCATGGCAATAAACTCTTGCCTTAAATCATAGAGTCACCAACTTAATATATGTCTAGTGCAATCCTGAGGGCTTTTTTTGCTTGTCTCCTGCATTGTATGAGGATGCATGTAACAGATGTCAATAATGCACAGACAGATGTAATATCAAAGTTTTCTCTTTCTTTAAGAGCTATGTAGTATCAATCTCCCTATATGGCATTCTGTCTGTCCATCCATCATACCCTCTAAAATAGCTATACATTGACCAAATGAAACCAAATTTTGGGGAGAGATGCAAACAAGGGAGTACAAGTACAATTGGTTTTACTCGGGTGTATAGCTTAGTACAATAAATTTTCATTAGTTTTTTGAAAAATTAAAGGTTTTATTTTTTAACATAGAAAATACATTTAATGATTAAAATAACTAATACTTATTTCATAAAAATGTAATTTTGATTTTTGCATATCTTTTTATATGTGCAAGAATCCAGTTTCTAGTATGGTCTGCATCCACAAGAACTATAATCAAATCACAAAGCCTAATGCTTCAAAAAGTTGAAATTTGGCTTCAGGAAGAAATATTTATGCATGGCCAATTGTATGTTGCATGTTCAAGAGTAAGAAATCCTAAGAATATATTATTCACAGTTAAAAAGAAAATGGAAAAAAATTATTTCAACACATGAAAACAAAATGTGTTACTAAACTGGCTTCTATTCTCTCTAAACTGTACAATAAATGCCTCACTGCCTCTTGCTTTTCTAATGGAAATCCTCTTCTGTTTTTCCAGTATTTTAAGATCTCATGTGAACTGCCCGACTCTTCTATCAGTCTGTTAGTGATCTATCTCTTTTTGGCAAACTACTACAGGCCCTAATCAGCTCTGAATTGGTTAATCATCTCATCTCACAAGGCTTTCTTTCAGAAAAGCAATATGGCTTTTACTTCTCTAGGTCAGCTGCTGATGTATTAATGATTATTGCTGAAAGAGTCTATCAAGACTTAGATAAGAAAGGTGAATTGCTTTTGACATCTCAGAAGTTTTGGAATACTGGACATCTTCTCAAAGTGAAAGGTTATGGTATCTCCTGACAAATTTTGGAACAGATTCAGTCTTTCTTATCAAATCACAAAATGAAAGTTGTCCTGAATGGCCACTCTTCTAGATCTTTTTTTACTAATGCATGTGTCCCCAGGGCTCTATCCTTAGACCAAGTTTGTTCTTAATTTTCAACAATGACCTTCCTGATGGCACCAGTTCTCAATTTGGCATCTATGCTGATGACACCACCATTTATTCCCACCTCGGTAGTAAGTCTAATCAGTTCAATAAAGTTAAATTAGCAGCTGATCTCAAAAATGACCTACAGACTGTTGTTAACTGGGGAAAGGAATGGCTTGTTAATTTTAACACCTCCAAAATGAAACTGCTCTCTGTTATTCATCTGAGAAATCTCTTTCTGTCTTTCATCAGCATGGCTGATGCTAACCTCTAGGATAGTGACTCATTGTTCATTTTCAGACTAATATTCTTGGCTGACACAAAGTAGAAAGACTATATTGAATCCATTGCTCGGTTTGCTGCTAAGGAAGTTGGTTCATTGTGTGGCACTAGATAATTTTTCTCTCCAGAATCTATCTTATATATAAAAAGTCTACCATTCGTCCTTGCTTTAAATACTATTGCCATACATGATCCAGTGTTCCTTCTATATATTTATAGATTTTTGATAAAATCTAAATAAGAATCAACAATTTTGTTGGTCTTGACATGGCATCTTGGCTTCAGTCACTTTCCCACCACTATAATGTAGCTTCTCTCTGTACTTATTCTATAAATACTGTCATGGTAATTGTTCAAATTATTATTCTAAGACTATAAATTTAAACACAGTACTAGATTAGTAACAATGTCTCATCAATTTGCCATTTAATTGGCTAGATGTAATCATAAGCTCTATGCTAAGTTTTTTGTTCTCACACTTCTTGCTTGTGGAATTCTCTTTCAACTCCATGCTTTACAGTCAACTTTGATTTTCAAAAATTTCAATGCAATGTCAATCGTTATCTTCTGTCTTCTTGATTACTGTTCCATAGTTATCTTGCTCCTTAATAATATCCTTCCTGTTTTCTTATTCTTTCACATTCAGTCACTCCTTGTATCTTTAATGGCTTTACTCCTTTACATGTGGTGAAATGATTAAAAAAAATTATCCATAAAATCAAAGATGGTTGAAATTTCTGGGACACAAAATGAAGAAAGAAAGCTTGTAGAATTTAATACTCACAGGGATATAGAAAAGCATCAAGTAACCTATATAGTGAGCTTGCATAAATAGATGGCAGAACAGGAATGGAAGAGATAGTTTCATTTGGTTGCTTTTGTTTAGCAACATATCAACCTCTATGACTCTAAATGCACAATTTTATGGCTTCAACTACAGATATTTTTTACATAATTTTATATTTTCAGCATAAGCATATGTTTTATAGATATATAGTTTGTAGATGATCTATTGTAGATATTATATGTTTTAGTATAAACCTATGTATTTCTTTAATGTAGGATATTATGTTGCTGGTTTTAGCATTTTCAAATAGTTTTCTCATATTGGTTTCCTTGTAGTGTTTGTGTCTTGCAGGGGCTAAGTGAATACCTTCAGTTGAAATTTGCTCCACCATGAGTGCAGCTTGGCACATTGTACATGTTAGTTGATTTTCATTCTTCAGCGAGTATGAATGGGAGACATATATATGACCTATATGTAGCCGAGATAGTGTTATTAGTGTTATTGAAAAGACAAACATTGGGAAGTTGTAGAGAGCCATGAGTACTCAAATCATGAAGGGATTTGGCACACAGAAGATGAATAATGTCTGACTTTGGTCAGTTAAAATACATAATGAGGAAAGAAGGCTTGTAACATTTGATACTCACAAGACATATTGCAGGCAAGAGGGGCAAAAGCAAACAATGAGTAGCCTACCTAACAAGCTTATGGAAACAGATGGAAGGAAGTTGGTTGGTTGTTTTGTTTTATGGCATGTCAACCTCAGCAGATCATTTAATGCCAACATAATTTTGAAATAGATTCATAGCAATAGTTTGGTAAAAAAAGATATGTATGTATATATATATATATATATATTTGAACCATTTTTCAATCACTCTTATTTTTGAGTATATTTTTCCTTCAAAAATTATTGCTGGTAATAATGTTTTTAATTACAAAGTATTTCTAGTATTAAAACCTATTTTTACACAAGTTTGGGTGTTAACTATTTGCCCATAGCTGGGATCCTAATAGATGCTTCCGCCCCAGGTCAGGGTGGACCTGGAAACACCAGCAATTAAGAAGGGGTTCCACGCTCCTCAGAGACCTTGCTGTTGGACATAGTTTATCATCTTACCCAGGACACGGATGTAGTTTATCGTCATACCCAAGACAGACAGATGGAAGAACAAGGAGGAGGAAGGATAATAAAATGACAAAGATTGCTATAAGCTATGAAGTATAGGAAGTTGTGAAGCGCCATGATTGCCAACATTTTGAAGGGACATGTAAAAAGAAGATGGTAAGGTTTGCATAAAACTTGATTACTATTTAGAATGTCTGAGATTGTGAACATTCCAAGCATTATTCATATGTTCATCTTCACTTTTATTCTTTTTATTCTAACATTATGTCTAACATGTTCTGTGACTTTCCTGACATGTGTATCACAGACAGCAAGGTTTGAGTGTCATCATCCCATTCTCAATCTTTCACACCCTTATACTTGAGGTGCTATTGAAAGGTTTGCTCAGTATAAGGTATAACATGGCTTCCTGAAAGAGAGAAAAATTTAATAGAAAATGAAGTTTCCTATTTTTGGGTAGAGTGATTTTGGAAGATATGTACAATGTACAGCAGAAAACACTGGATAACTTGACAAATTAAACATGCTCACACACACTCACATGATGGCTGTTGATGCATTATATGAGTACAATCATTGCAAACATTACTTCCTTCCACCCAGGTTTGTGAATTCAGAATTGTCTTCCTCCTCAACTGGTTGCCAAGCTAAAGAGGTTAGTCTTCTTTACTATTTAACCCATAGCTGGTGAGTGAAGGGGTTTGTGTGAAAGTGAATGTAAGGAATCAGTGAAATTTGAACTTGGCTCACTGACTTCACATTTCAAGCCACTAAATCTGCGCACACATTGCTTCATACACATATGGATATACATATACATACATATACACACACATATCTACATGCATACTGATGCATGTGAACACACACACATTTATATGCAAATGCATAGACACACACATATGCATGCATGCACAAACACATATATATATTTATATATAGATATCTCACTAGATATGTTATTAGGTATATTCGTGTAGTACTGGGTTGGACTTACTTTTGCCTTTAGAGCTATCTCAGTCCTTGTTGGCATTGCTTTCAATATTCTGGAAGCATTCATGAAATTTGGATCCATGCTGTTATTATGGCATCCCAAAATTCTTCTCAATTTGTTGGTTGCTCATACCAGATCCCAATCTTACTTTCCACTGCATCCCAAAGGTACTCTATGGAACTGAGATCCAGTGACTGCGGAGACCATTTTAACACAGAAAACTCATTGCTGTGTTCCTGAACCAATCTACCCCTATTTTTGATTTGTAACATGCTACATTACAGTACAGGCTGCTCGGTCAATGAATACCAATGTTTCCTTTTAGGGATTTTGGATCCATGCTGTTATTATGGCATCCCAAAATTCTTCTCAATTTGTTGGTTGCTCATACCAGATCCCAATCTTACTTTCCACCGCTTCCCAAAAGTACTCTATGGAACTGACATCCAGTGACTGTGGAGACCATTTTAACACAGAAAACTCATTGCTGTGTTCCTGAACCAATCTACCCCTATTTTTGATTTGTAACATGCTACATTACAGTACAGGCTGCTCGGTCAATGAATATCAATGTTTCCTTGTAGGGAAACAGCTAATATTACCACAATAATCATACCTGAGGAATGACATTTGGTGAAATGCAATGAAAAAAATTAATACAGATACAATTAAAGATAAATTGAGCAATAAGACTATCAGAACTTTGAATATCGATTATATTTGCCTAGAATGTATGGCAATTCAGAGATAATAATGCAAAAGAATCTATGGAGAGTCATGATTCCAGACATCCCAGAGAGCCATGGCATTTTAAAGAAAAATAATTGATAAAGAAAGATTCAAATTTACATTGTGAACTGAATCAGTAAAGGTCAAGGACACTCTAAAATTTGTTTTGTCGGTGTAGAAGTAGAATACACACATTATGATCAATGATTTATTTTCACTAGTATCTTCATACTTGTTGTTTTTATCCAAATGTCTACAGTAATGAATTCTTCAGCTTTCCTCCAGTGTATAATTGATTCATTTTGTTTCAGAAATGGGAATCAAAGTTTCTTGACACAAACAATCCTAAAGTCCATCTGAAAATATCCATGGCAACTGAACATGAAAAAATGGATGTTAATTTTTATATAACATGTAAAAAAAAATATAAAAAAATAACAGTGACATTTTTTTTCTGTAATGGAATGTTGAGCAGTTAATTTTTACTTCACTGTGAACAGGTTTTCGCAGAATATTGAATCTGTAATGGGATTTCATATTTTGGTTGAATTACATAGTTGTGAAATAAGGAAAAATATATCAGGAGGAGGATCAAAGTTTGAACAGCAAAGCTGAAGAAAGTCAGTCACTGATGAGCATGGATATTCAATTTCAGACAATGTGAAAGGCCAACGAATGAATAAACAGGGACATTGGGGTTTAAACAACAAAGCTGAGGTCATTTAAATGAGAAGTTTATGATATTATGGGCTTCGATCTTCTTAGAATTACAGACAATGAGGAGGGCCAGCAAAAATTATGAGCAATGATGATATCACTGGTCAGAATAGCCCAGGGAATAATGATTATGACTTTTCTTAGATACAAGACAATATGAAAAGCCAGAGAATACATCAGCAAAAACATTGTAATATAAGCAACAAATATTAAAGTGCATATAAGGATGACTCACAGAATAATGGTTGTGATTCTTATTAGAATTCTACATATTAGAGAAGGTCAAAGAATACATCTGCAGAATAAATGTACTTATCTTAATACTTCATACATTAAGTGTCATGACTGAAGTCAAATTTTACATCATATTAATTGTAGTCATTACACATTAACTGGACAAAATAAACTTGACTGACAAGTGTTAACGACAGTCCTCAATTTGATTTATCTCCAGCTTCCTGTATTATAAGTCATATATATATATATATATATATGAATAAGTCAAACTATGAAACATTATTTGTTTCTTATGATGTGTTTATTTCCTGGAATTGTCTAAGTTCAAAGTTTCTTATTTCCTCTAACAAGCACCTGCTGCATAACTTAATTTTTACTTATTTATTGCAATGCCTTATCTTTAACAGAGGAACATTTTTCCATTTTTCACTTCTATTTTATCAAATTATTCCTTAATGGCTAGCAATATTGTTGACGTTCAATCAATATATCTTCCTCAGTTATCTAATGACTAGACAGCCTCCCTGGGGCATGATAAGGCAGTATCTACTTTCCCATGGATCTCGTTTAGATAAGGGAGGTCAAAACTTGTGCATCGAAATCTGCAAGCATCCTCAATGAGATGAGGTATAATCTCTTTTGAATAAATGTTACATAGTAATGTATATAGAGCATTGAACAGAAAAGCATATTTATCATATGCCTTATATTTTAAAACCAATACATACTGATAGCACATATAATAATTACTTAATGTTCACAAAATAAAAATAGATATTCAATAAATTTTGATATAATACATCTGCTTGGTTGATAAAAAAAAATTTTAAAAAAACACTCAACAGTGGATTCACCATATTTCCTGATATTGAAAATGTTACTTTTTGCTTGAAATAAGTTTTTAAAATTTACCTGGGATTTTGTGGTTACTTTTTATTCTACTTAATTATATATTTATTTTTCATTTATTTTTAAGGGATGACTTAATGAAAGTTAAGCAAAGTATTAAAAAACAAAAAAGAAAATTTCACTGTTACCTAATATTAGTACTTTTATATGGCAGTGAATGCTGAACAGTTTTGATAATAGACACAAAGTAAACTGCAGGAACTCTTACAGAAGGAAAGTGAGAAGAAAGGAATAAAAATTAATTGTAAGAAGACAGAATGTATGGTTGTCATGAAAAGGAAAACTTCAATATTAAGTAAAGGTACAAGTCCAAATAACTAATGGAATAAATATAATGTTTGGAAAAAGCATCAGCCAAAACATAATGACCAAAGCAAAAAAGGTTGAGTTATGAGTTCAAATAATTAATGGAATAATAACAGTATATATAATGTTCTGTCCATTTCACTAATTAGTACTTGAAATGGCTATATGAAAACCCATGCTAATCAGTAAAAATACCATTCCTCCAAATTATCTATTGGGTTTTATGTTCTTACTACAACTACTACTATTATTGATATATTTTATTTTAAAGTATAAATAAGTAAATATAGAATAATTTTGATTTGGCTTTTAATAAGTATTGAATTACTGTGAGTAACAAAATTAAGTATATTCCTGTTATTTATTATGCAATAAGGAATTTATCTCTTGGAAAATCTACAAGGAAATAAAATGAAGAAGGTGGAAAAAAGCAAGAAGAAAGGACTAAACATCAATTGCAAGAAGATAGAATGCATAGTTGTCAGCAAAAGGAACAACCTAAATTACAAATTGGAGATAGCAAGATCCAACAAGTACGACAATTTAAATATCAGGGAAGTGTTTTGACAAAGAACAGAAAAAGCAGCACTGAAATCCAAAAGTGCATTGGGGTAGTGAAAGATACCTTTCAAAAGGTGTGTATTAATAAATAGGAAAATTTCATTAAAAACAAAGAAATTATTGGTCTGTTATGTAATATCAGTCTGCCTATATAGCACTGAATGCTGGACCATCTAATCAGAAATGAAGAATAGGTTTGAGATAACAGAAATATGAAGAATTCTGAGGATACCATGGACTGAACACATAAGCCACAACAAAGTTTTAAAGAAAATTGATACCAGAAGTTCATCAGATAGTTGAAATTTCTAGAGCACATAATCAGAAAAGAGGGCTTGGAAAATCTGATCAAAAATGGACAGAGGAAAACAGCACATAATCTAACAAATTTGAGTAAAAGATTGGTAGACAGGGACTAAGAGAGATAGGAAAAAGACAAATTTTACTAAGGACTACAAAAGACAGGAAGTTGTGGAGAGCTATGATCGCCCATGTCCTGAAGGGATATGGCACATAGAAGATGACATTATGCAAGAGGTGATTATCTCCCTATTTATAAGAGAAATTTACTTATGTCTTAAGGAAACTTTGAGAATTATGTAACAACCTGTTGTTGAGAATTGTCAGATTTTTTCGGATGTCACACTTCTGGTTTGTCCTAAAACGAAACCAAAGAGATACACCTTTGTATATATCCCTTTAAAAGGATGGAAAATTCAATATCAACATCAGAACATGCATTGGACCAACAAAAAACAAGCAAGGTGCTGAGAAACAGAAAAATTTTGTTAGAAACAAAGAAAAAAAGAGAAGACCAAGATATTTTTCACTTTCCAAGCACATCATTTTTTTAAAATTTTCCAAATCAAAAGTTGGGGTATGAGTGTTTTTACCACTTGGAAAGCTTTGTTTATGCATCACTGAGATATCAAAAATTGGGGGATCATGGCTCTCCACTACTTTCTATCCTTTGTAACACCAAGCAATGTTTTTTCTTTTACTAGTGCCTGTCCCACAAACTACTTATGCAAGTCTGTTTGGTAGATTACTCACTGTTGCTTTTAATATGTTGTGTGAGTGTCAAATTTCCCAAGTCCTCTTTCCTCATTATATGTTTGAGACGTTTCAACTATCATTTTCTGATTTTAAGTTTCCTTTTTGTTGCCATTTTCTTTAAAACTTCCTTGTTACTCACATCTTCTGTGGTACTCTCATCTCCGTTTCTTGGAGTTTCCTCTCAATCAGTAGAACAACTGTTATAAAAAAAAAAAGAAGACTTTCCAAAGCAAATAGACCCAAGATCAAATCTGACGAAAAGATTGTGCATTATTTTTGATCCATGTTGTTTGAGCAGTTGTGATAAGAAACAGCTAAAATTAAGAAATACAAGTGAAAACTTAAATATGTTTAACAGTGTTTCATCTAATAGAAAAACAAACTTTCCAAAGCAAAGGAATGTGATTGTGAACATTTACTTATCTATTTCTAATTTATACAGCTGTTGGTTACAATCTAATGAGAGTGATAGCTAAAACCCTCCCATCCCTAAATTTATAGACAAATCCTTCAGACATACACTGAGATTTCTTTCTAACCAATAAAAAATGGACAACCATATCTTATAACCACATCTTTGTTCTTTCTTGCCTTGAAATTAGAACTTTTAACCACTTGACTGTATCCCTTTTTACTTGTGAACACTGTTCCTACTTTGTGGACTTTTGGTTTTATTACTGTTTTATTGTTGCTTTATTTTACTTTTGACTTGCATTATATATATATATGTATATAGATAGATGTGAGTTTGTGACCCTGGGTTTCACACTTTAGCGATCATCAGACGATTGCTAAAGCGACAAACTCACATCTATCCAACCAAATATGTTAGCTCTATCTCTGATATTGAGCGCTTTCTAATAAGTACCGCGCATATAATATATAAATAATTATATATATATATATTTATTTATATTTACATACACACACTTTTCATATATGTATATATATATATATATATATTAATAAATATACATATACCTACATTTGTAGTGCAATTTAAAGTTTTATGGTTTTCCCAAGTCATCAGGCACAAACTGGTGAATGAAATACTTATTACAGTTGTTTTTTAAAAAAATACAGGGTCCCATTCTTCATTATGAACTTATGATATGTAATCACAGGAAAAAAAATCTCCCAAAATATTTCAATTCTGAATAGATCATTTATCCAAATATTACTTGCTCATTGTATATTTTAGGTTAGATATTGATTACCCCACCCTTTAAACATTTTAGCATTTATTAATGCATAACAACCCACATGGAGACCCTCTTTTCTTATTTAAATTTTAAGCTTGCATCTTTTTCCAGTATCCCCCTACCTACACTCTACATTTTGAATTTACACCCCAATAATATATTAAGTTTATATTAACTTTGAGCTTTGAATCTGCATTTAATTTAGCGCCCCTCCCATGAGACCCAGTATTTTTTTAAAAAACAACTGTAATAAGTGTTGAATCCTCATGAATTGGGAGAACCCTGAAACTAAGTTACACTACAAACATAGGTATATATATACTTCTTAGCTATGTCTAACTGCATTGAGTACTGTTTTAAATTAAATATTTATTTGCTTATCCGTGTATGAATGCTAGCACACACATATACAGTTACTAATATCTAATTATAGAGTTTATATCCACACACATCTCTCTCTCTCTCTCTCTCTCTCTCTCTCTCTCTATATATATATATATATATATATATATATATATATATATAGTCTTGTATTATTTTACCTATTCTTTTTCCTTTCTCTTTTATTGCTACTGAGAATTTTGTCACTTATGCTTAACCATAGCCAATTATTCTACAGGTTATGAGCCCAGCCTGTCCTGCTATTCACCTATTGATGGGGAAGAAGAAAAAGATTCATACTAATAGCTGTAGATTGGTCATCCTTAACATAGTGATGATGAGCGCCTAAAATTAAGATGAAATAAATACGAGCCAAAAAAAAATTATAATGGTCGACAGTGCTTTATCAAATAAAATCAAGACAATGATTCAGCTTATAAAAAAATTCAAAACAATGCTTCATAAAATAAAATAAAAATCCCTAACAATGATTCAGCTATTAAAAAGTTTCAGAACTGTATCAGCTTATAAAAAAGAACTCAAAACAATATTTCATCGAGGGAATTCATAGACTATTGTAACAATTTCAAAGTTTTATTTGTTAAAAGTAAGTAGAAAGATCAGTATAGTAGAACCTTTCTGGAAAGGTGAAAAGGTCAGTGTGTTTTTATTTAATATAGATCTTTGAGGATCAAATTCATTGCTGTCAGGAATATTCTTCAAGAAGAAGGCATCAACCATTGCTCTACAGCAAGTTCTCTTATATATATGTGGATTGTAAATACCTGTCAAAATAGCCAAGATAGTCAGATTTTGAGGTTGGTGGGGACCTTCCAAAAGCTAAGCAAAGTATTAAAAAACAGGAAAATTTCATTATAAACAAAGAAAAGAGTATTGAATCATAATGTAATATCAATCCTCCTATATGGCAGTGAATGCTGGACAATCTCATCACAGATGAAGAAGAGACTTGAAGCAACAGAAATGTGGTTCTATAGAAGGATGCTGAGAATACAAAGAAAAGGGAGCTTAACTGCTATGTAATATCAATCCTCCTATATGGCAGTGAATGCAGGGCAATCTCCTCACAGATGAAGAAGAGACTTGAAGCAACAGAAATGTGGTTCTATAGAAGGATGCTGAGAATACAAAGAAAAGGGAGCTTAACTGCTATGTAATATCAATCCTCCTATATGGCAGTGAATGCAGGGCAATCTCCTCACAGATGAAGAAGAGACTTGAAGCAACAGAAATGTGGTTCTATAGAAGGATGCTGAGAATACAAAGAAAAGGGAGCTTAACTGCTATGTAATATCAATCCTCCTATATGGCAGTGAATGCAGGCCAATCTCCTCACAGATGAAGAAGAGACTTGAAGCAACAGAAATGGGGTTCTATAGAAGGATGCTGAGAATACAAAGAAAAGGGAGCTTAACTGCTATGTAATATCAATCCTCCTATATGGCAGTGAATGCAGGCCAATCTCCTCACAGATGAAGAAGAGACTTGAAGCAACAGAAATGTGGTTCTATAGAAGGATGCTGAGAATACAAAGAAAAGGGAGCTTAACTGCTATGTAATATCAATCCTCCTATATGGCAGTGAATGCAGGCCAATCTCCTCACAGATGAAGAAGAGACTTGAAGCAACAGAAATGGGGTTCTATAGAAGGATGCTGAGAATACAAAGAAAAGGGAGATTAACTGCTATGTAATATCAATCCTCCTATATGGCAGTGAATGCAGGGCAATATCCTCACAGATGAAGAAGAGACTTGAAGCAACAGAAATGTGGTTCTATAGAAGGATGCTGAGAATACAAAGAAAAGGGAGCTTAACTGCTATGTAATATCAATCCTCCTATATGGCAGTGAATGCAGGGCAATCTCCTCACAGATGAAGAAGAGACTTGAAGCAACAGAAATGTGGTTCTATAAAAGGATGCTGAGAATACAAAGAAAAGGGAGCTTAACTGCTATGTAATATCAATCCTCCTATATGGCAGTGAATGCAGGCAATCTCCTCACAGATGAAGAAGAGACTTGAAGCAACAGAAATGTGGTTCTATAGAAGGATGCTGAGAATACAAAGAAAAGGAGCTTAACTGCTATGTAATATCAATCCTCCTATATGGCAGTGAATGCAGGGCAATATCCTCACAGATGAAGAAGAGACTTGAAGCAACAGAAATGTGGTTCTATAGAAGGATGCTGAGAATACAAAGAAAAGGGAGCTTAACTGCTATGTAATATCAATCCTCCTATATGGCAGTGAATGCAGGGCAATCTCCTCACAGATGAAGAAGTGACTTGAAGCAACAGAAATGTGGTTCTATAGAAGGATGCTGAGAATACAAAGAAAAGGGAGCTTAACTGCTATGTAATATCAATCCTCCTATATGGCAGTGAATGCTGGACAATCTCCTCAAAGATGAAGAAGAGACTTGAAGCAACAGAAATGTGGTTCTATAGAAGGATGCTGAGAATACATGTGAACAACAATAAAATGTTATAGGAAATGGAAACATAAAAGGAAACTTATACTTAACAACAGAAAGAGAAAGTTGAAATTTCTCAGACACATAATGAGAAAAGAAGGTTTGGAAAATTTGATACTTACAGGACAGACTGAAGGCAAGATAGACAGAAGAAAACAATGCATAGCCTACTAAGAAAGCTTCTGTAAATAGATGGCAGAACAGGGTTTAGGAGAAATGACAAAAAGACAAAATTTATTAAGAGCTAAAATGGATAAGAAATTGTGGAGAGCCATGATCGCTAACATCCTGAAGGGACAAGACCCATAGAAGAAGAGGAAATTTTTAGAAGCATTCTAGTTGTGAAAATCCATACCAATCTCAAAATTCAATATGCATAAAGACATATAGCTGGCTGATTAATGCACAAGATTTATCCAAACAATATCCATACTGTTACTATGTTAATGGAGCAAAAATATGAGTGAAACTACTTTACATAGATTGACCTTGAACTCTGTCGCATATGCACACTAAGTTATAACATTCTCATTCACTTTTCTTGTTCATAGCATTGCTTAGAAGGAAAGTGTTTACATTTGTGTTTGTTCAAAACCTCCAGAGCCCACCTGTACTTTATACTACAACTATGCCTACTTAAAATACTTTCTTTGTTTCTTTGTATTGAAAATTCTGGCCTTGATTGTTTTTAACAATAAAAATTCTACCAAAGAAAAGAGTGTGTTTTTTTTTTTTTCTTGGGAAAATTAAATAAAATATTTTAACAAATCATCATATACCGAAAAAGTCTTTATGATTTTTATGATATTTTTTAACATCTTTATGATTTGCATATGAGGTCTGATCAAAAAGTATCAACTCTGGTGTTATAAAAAGAAAACTACAGCACATTTGGCATTTAACCTCCTTCAAAATAGTTCCCTTCTGAAGCCATAAACATTGTTTCCATTGATTGAAGCATTCTTGGAACTCCTTTTTTTTGGATAATGAACAGCTGCCTCATTGCTTTGTTTGGATTTCCTCAATGTCTTAATATCTTGTTCCTTTCAAGTGGGATTTTGATTTTTGGAAAAAGGAAAATGTTGCAAGTAGACAGTCTGGGGAATGTGGAGGTCATCAAACCTGGGAAATATTGTGCTTGGCCAAAAACTGCTGCTATGGTGACTGATGGAACCTCTGTTGTGTGGTGAGATGACCACACTCTATTAATGAATTAGCTAGCCTCCCGAGCACACAGGTACATCCAGAAAAAGAAGAGATGGCAATATAATGAATCAGTCTTTAGATAAGCTGACCTAGAAGTTTTGTTCAATACCACAAGATGTTACAAAACCAAAATATTAATCTAAGAACAGGAGTCACATTCTTAACCCAGTTTTAGTTACATGGGGTGTTTTGTTACCCCCAAATTTTTAAAGTACTCATAATTCCTAGTTGGCAACTTGTATTCTTTGCTGCCATACCCCCCAAACTTAGTGAGGTTGCGCAGTTTTATCTCACTTGTTGTGGGAGGCAGACATTGATTTAACTTTTGCAGGCTGTCCTGTCACCGGGCCTGATTAATGAAGGTAAGCTTTCATGTTTTTTTATATATATATATATATATATATATATATATATATATATATATATATATATATATATATGTATGTATGTATATATATATATATATATATATATATATATATATATATATATATATATGTATATATATATATATATATATATGTATATATATATATATATATATATATATATATATATATATATATATATATGATAAAAATATAGTGCTAAAGTACTCTATATTTATAAGTGCTTGATATCAGGAATAGAGTGCAACTAAATATACACACAATTGTCAACCTGATGACTGCGTTTAAGCAGGAAACAAACTGTTGCTGCTGAATGTTGACTTCAATCTCCTCTTTTTGTACATTATATATATATATATATATATATATATATATATACACTCTTTCCATCCTATAATTATGAGTTTAGCTAATGTAATATCTTTCTGTTCCTGGAAATATAATGTGGTTATTTTTGATGAATAAAAACTTTCTCTATTATTGTATTGGTGTGTTTCATCTACAATTTACAATGTATGTTTAAGCAACAAATTTATTACAATTTTTATTTCGATGAATAATTATATCTTCATTTCAAGTTTTGATTTAATGCATATTGTAACAAAGATTGCCTGTTATGTTATTTTTTCAGCAGTATGACAATATTTTACATAATTGTAACATTATAAGCATTTTTGTATTGGGATGTGTAAACACGATTATCCATTTTAGGAAATCCAAAGTGATTAACACAGAGTTAAATAGACTTATAAATTCTAGACTCTCATGCATAGCATCCAGCTCATTCAGAAATGTATAAATTTTCAGCTATATATAATCTTTTCCACAAATAAATGATTAAAAATGACTTCAAGCAACTGAACACTGTAAATCTTAAAGAAGACTATACTTTGTCAGAAGCAGAAACAACAAACTTTACCAAATAATGAAGCCCAAAACACTTGAAGACTTCCAAGCACAACAACTACTAAAATGGATATCACATGTTGTTAGAAGGGGAAATAATGATATAATTAAGATGGTGACTTTCCACACTATTTTAAACAAATGGTTATGAAACTCATATCAGTGGCAGACTGGTCTAAAAATACTGGTTGTTTGGATACAAAGTGAGCCCATCCACAATTACAATGCTATCAATTAATTTACATGAATAAATAAATACAATT
Organism: Acanthosepion pharaonis; assembly: GCA_903632075.3. Taxonomy (NCBI): domain Eukaryota; kingdom Metazoa; phylum Mollusca; class Cephalopoda; order Sepiida; family Sepiidae; genus Acanthosepion; species Acanthosepion pharaonis. The sequence goes on from CAHIKZ030001802.1 coordinate 1,094,694, forward strand.
TTAAAAAGATACATATTGAAAAAGTGGTACATTGAAAATTTTTGTGGAAAAAAAATGTGTATTTCTTAGTGTTGTACATATTACTGGCAGTAGATACCAAATGTAAATACAGAATGTTATAATTTAAATTTTATTTACTTTTTCAGTTTTAAGTTGATATTTTTAGTTTACTGCACAATTTCCACATTAACAGGTAGTTCAAAAGCACAATGGAGCCTTGCATGCAGTCCACCATATTAAGAGCAATCGTTTGTCTTCACTCGATTATTTGAATTCACCAATAATTGCTTCTGTGTCCAATTCATCTAAGAATTCCCTTTCAGTGGATAAAAATATGTACAATTCCAAATTCTCCTTAGACATTTAATTTATCAATTTTGTCTTTAGGATCTTTAGCTTTGAAAATGTCCTCTCACATTGTTTTTATTCCTTTTTATTACTAAAACAGTTTGTTTCTTTATTGAATTTTTATTTGATATAGTGGGGCCCACTTACTATTGGACAAACTGACTCCCTGGCCATTCCCCCAATGATTCACATCAGTATTAGAAGGAGTGGTAATGATTAGCAAGCCTCAGAAGCCTATTTTCTTGAAAAAAATGTTTAAAGAGAAAGATTTTATACATTTCAACTAGCAGTAACTGTTACTTGAAATTTATAAAATCTTTCTCTTTGATGAATACTGAATGTTTTTGCATGTAAACAGTTAATCTCAACATTACTATTGCCGTTAATCTAATAATATTGTGATAATATGATACATATTTCATTACAATTGGTTCCCCAAAAGGAAATTTACTTATGACAATGTATACTGGACAATCTCATCAAAGATGAAGAACAGACTTGAGACAACAAGATTGTGATTCTACATAAAGATTCTGGATATACATATGAACACTAAAGTCCCAATCCTCATAAATACATTGGACACTATTATAAGTGGAGGTAATATAATTTCTAAGTAGTCCTCTACTAGCAGAAGTTTACCTACTTCACACCACTGGTAAGTATTGTATTTTGTTGATATTATAAAGATTATCATTTCATTCCCAACCTTCATTTTGGTTATTCCTCATTCACTAACCTTTTCTAGGTTATGACAAAATGTTAGGAGAAAATTTTAGAGAAAATATAAACAAAAAGAACAATTATACTTAGTATCAGAAAGAGACAGGTAAAAATTTCCAGGGCACATAATGAGGAAAGAGGGCTTAGAAAATTTGACACTCATGACATCCATTACAGTGTTGATCAAGATCCACTTCCAATTTCATAATTAGTTCTGCCATATTCAGCATTATTTATTAAACTAAGTTTAATAAATATCTAAGATCAACTCACCATGGAACAACTGAGTTTCACAGGCATTACTACTCACAGTGAATCCTTATTATTTATAGCCTTATACCATACTTAGTTGAGTTGCTACCTTTCATCAGCATGGCTGATGCTAACCTCCAGGAAAATGATTCATTGTGCCTTCTCAGGCTCATGTTCTCAGCTAACATGAAGTGGAAAGAGAATATTGAATCCATTGGTAGATCAACTGCTAAGAACGTCAGTGTGTCGTGTGAGACAATTTTTCTCTCCAGAATCTATCATACATATGTATATCTGCCATTGATCCATACTTAGAATATGATCCAGTGCCCCTGCTATTTACCTCCTTGATAAGATTCAAAAAAGAATCAGCAATATTATTGGTCCTGATCTGGCAGCTCATCTTCAGTCACTTTCCCACCACCATATGGTTGCCATTTCTATAAATACTTCCATGGTAATTGTTCAAATGATCTCTTCGCTATGGTACCTATACTTTTTGAATTTAAGCACAATACTAGATTGACATTGAAATCTCAATTTACAGTTGAGCTGGCTAGATGTAACCATTCTATGCTAACAGTTTGTTTTCTTGCATTTCTCACTTTTGGAACTCCCTTCTGGCTCCATGCTTTCTAGCCACTTTTAATCTACAAAAATTTAAATGCAATGTCAATCACTATATACTGTCCTTCTGATTACTCTTTCCTCTTCCTGCTCATTATTAATGCTTCTGTTCTTAATTTTCCACACCCTTGTGTGCCCCTTGTGTTTTAGTGCCTTGCTTGGGGTGATATTGATAAAAAAAAAAAAATATCAATATAAAGTTAAATATTTCTTATTCATTGTGATTTTCTTTTAAGAGATGAAATCATTACTTAGCATATAATCAGTTGTTTCTCAACAATTTTAGCAATATTGAAAATCCATTATGAAGCTTTTTCTCTAACATCTAATATTTATTCAATAAGGTCCTGAAAAGACTGTCAAAACTTTTTAATAAGTTGTGTTTTATTAGATGATGCATGTTTAAAAAAACAAAACGTTTTTATTGATCGAGTCAAAATAACGTCTTGACTTACATCTTATTAAATTACAAATTTTCAAAGATACAATTTTGCTGAAATACAAATTTCAAAGCTAAATAAAAGGAATGTAAAAAATTGAAGGAAAATAAGAATTTATTTTTTGTTAAATTTGGCCGAGCTTCAATATAAGACAAACATCAAGAATGGAATTTGTTTTGCTTTTTAGTAATTAGAAAATTTTTTTTAAGATTCTAATTGACGTATCAGCCATGTTTGTTTGCCATAAATTATTATATACAAAAGATTTAATTTGCTAATGCTTTCTGAGAAGCAATTATTTTTTTATTAACAGGAGTTAAACCAAAAGATCCATTGGCTTCCATTCATCATGTTAAAAAAAAAAAAATAACTATTTCTCTTTTATGCTGCAACAGAGTTAAAAAAAAAAGTAAAGAAAAACAGAATAAAATACTAAGAATCTGTTTGTATCTGTTTTTATTATAAGTTTATTTATAAGTAAAAGCATAAAAACCAGGGCTGAATTTAGAGGAAGAGAAGCCCTAGGCTATTCAACTTGTGAAGCTCTAGGCTATTCCATTTGTGAGGCCCCCTCCAAATCCCCAATTCTCATGAGCAGAGGGAAAATGGAAGAGTGTTAAATTAAACAATTTGAGTAAATCCAGGGAGGAGGGGGGATGATGATGATGATGATGATGATGATGAGGAGGAGGAGGAGGAGGAGGAGGAGGAGTGTTTAAACTTACTGAAGAGTTATTTAGAGTTTAAAATGTGTTATTTGCAAAAAAGGCCTATGAAAGTGTCAAAAATATTATACACCTTGGCTGGAGGCCTCCTAGATTTTGAGACCCTAAGCTTCAGCCTACTAAGCACAGATAAAAACCTTCAATATGTTAATTACATTATGGTTTTTCATCAAACTAAGACATTGGCGATAATGGCTATCCACAACTTCCTACCCTTTATAACACTAAGTAATATTTTCCCCGCTTTCTATCCCTCCCTGTTCACATTCTGTCATCCATTTACACAAGCTCATTAAGTATATTATTTGCTGTTTATTTCTACATTTCAGTGTGCCCTGTGAGTACCAAATTCTCCAATCCACCTTTCCTTATTAGGTGCCCCCAAAATTTCAACTCTTTCCAATTCTAAATATAAGTGTTCTTTTTGTTCTCATTTTTCTTAAAACTTCCTTGTTAATTAAATGTTCCACGCATAAGAGGATTGATATAGCATAATATTTTATCACTCTTGTCCTTGTTTCCCACAAAATGTTTCTGTTTCTTAATGTTTTGCTTAGCTTCTGGAAGACATCTTTCATTATTCCAAAATGCTTTCAGATTTCAGTTTCACATTTTTTCATCTTGCAACTGATTTATCATTTCCTTTCACTTTCCTTTACTAACTTGTTCAAAAGTACCTACAGTTTTCTTTCTGTATATGCTTCTTCTTCTGTGAACAGATTTTCAGCATTCACTGCCATATAAGGGGTTTGATATTACATAACAGTTTATCACTTAGCTTTGATTGCAGCAACATTTTTTGTTTCTTTATATTTTGCTTAACTTCTGGAAGGCATCTTTCATTATTCCAATGTATCTTCAGATTTCAGTGGCACATTTTTTGTTGTGTTTCCAAATAGCTAAAATTCTTTATTTGCCCTATTTTGATGTCTACCATTTCTAGGTTGCATCTTGGGCTGCCTGTCTTGATAATGACCAGGCATTTTGTCATCTTACAATTGATTTACCATTTCTTACTTTTCTTTACTAATTTGTCCAGAAGGACCTACAGTTTTCTTTCTGTATCTGCCATAAATTTGGTAACACATGTACATCTTGAAGTCATTGTAGAGTAATGGATGGCAGCTTAGATTAAGGAATTGGAGAGAAATGAGTTTGAATTCTAGTCGAGTTCATTACATTCACTTATGTTCTTGGGAAAGGTATGAATCCATCTCTTCTCCTTCTATCTATGAATAAATAACAGGACACACTGGGTTGGCAACTGGTCTAGGAGAAGGATAACTGAATTCAAAACTTGTGTATTTGTTTAATTCATTTTCTATCTGTATACAGTCAATTTGTTCTCAGTAAATATTCTGGATTATTCTATCATCTTTCCCAAATCATTCAAGTTTTTCTAGCAATTCAAATACATCTTTGTGACATACATTTGATGATTCCATACAATCAGTCAGCCAGTTATGTGCCATGTGTGATGTGTGATACATGCTCAGGCAATCATGTATCTTTTGATACATGACTGACAAGGCAGATTTTTTTCCACAATAGGTTGCCATTTCTTTCTGCGGTAGACCAGTTGCCATCCAGGGCTATAGAACTCAGTCTGTCCTGCTATTTACCCATAGCTGGTGGAGGAAGGAAAAAGAAGTGGATTCATACCTTTCCCAAGGGCATTAGCACATAAGTTAATGTCATGTATTTGACTGGAATTTGAACTCAGCTCTCCAAATCCTCAATCCGAGCCCCTATTCATTACTCCACCATGCCTCCTTCATACAGTATAGTATTGTAATTATAGTTAATATTTTTAAGGAAAGAGTGTATAGGGATACAGAAGACACTTGTCTCCCTTTGGTAGAGATAACTGCTAGTGACAACACTCCATACAGTGATGAGAGTGGCAGTCAATTTCAGTTGGTTTACAGTAGTCAACAGTAGTGGTTGCTTTATTTAGTCTGGGCTCTCCCAAGGACTAGGCAGAGGATAAATCTGGCTCCCCAATAGGCTACAATTTCATGATGGGGGAATATATTTTTCCCAGCTATACAAAATGAAACTCCAGCTTGCAGTCCTCAATTTGGGGGAAAAAAATCAACACTCACTGTTATCACTCTTTCCAGTACTGATAGGAGCTTCCTTCCTAAGATTTTGTCTGAAGTATTGTGGAATGCCAACATCATTATTTTCTTTTCGAGTTACATGTGCTGTCTATTTTAGTCATTTCTGTTCTTACTCAAGTGATGTGGTTTCTGGTATTTTGTACAGTTCTTGTGATTCTATAGTGCCAGTTTATAATATTTAAAGAAGGATGGTTTTTGCTAAGACCTAAGGTTTCATTTACTCAAAGCTCTTTTTAACTGTTGATCTGAGAAAGCTGTTGTATACAACTGATAGTTTAAATATTTCTAAATGAGTTTGGCACTTCTATGGAAGTCTTGATCTGTCATGACTAAGAACATAACCTGAGATTTTAGGTTAATATTTGCTTTTGTAGCAGCTTGTGGCGTTGAGAAAAACTACCTGAGCACCACCTATTCTATGTCCTTTTCTTTATCTCATATATTAAACTACCTAGTGAGCTTGTGTGAAGGGACATGGCACATGAAAGGAGAAGAAATTTTTTAAAATAAATCAGTGTAAGAGTAAATGGTAAAATTTGATAATTTTTCAGTTTCTTCACCACTAAACTTATCCATTTTCACAACTTATTTTCTGTTTAAATATTCAAAAATAATTGAAAATATTGATTTCACTTCTTTAATAATGAATGTGTCTTGTGTATTTAAAAGGAGAAAAGAATTATTATTTCTATATGTTTCACTCTTAATAATTAATATTGCGACTTTTTTTTTACATTCTAACATAATACATAATAGCCACCCAGAAATAGCTCACAGGCTAGAGTATCAAGCAGATAGTTAGGTGTTCTATGGTTCAAAGTCAAATATTATTAACGAGGTTTTACCCAAAAGTTTTCAAATATGCAAAGTAATTTACTGATGAATTTTTGATCTGGTTTAATCATTCTTAGCAAATCGCAGAATAAAAGCTCAACTCCAGATATCTTCATTTAATATCACCTCAAATGAGATATTCATCTGAAAAGTGGACCTTACATATTCATTTGTGATGTCTGAGAGAGATTGTTCACTAACTGCTGTTTGCATATATATGTATGTATGTATATATATTTTATGTTTATACATTCTTTTTATAGATACAAATATTTAAGTAAATGCTCTGTTTATAATAAACAGTATTAAACAACATTTACCGGCCTGAATGTCTGAGAAATTATTCTCCCCTATTCTCACCTTTCCTCTCCCACTCCTCACTCTTAGGGGGCTTGGAAATACTGTGCCTAATCCCTTGAATGTTGTTGCCGGTTTAAATTTTTTCGGTCAAGCACCTCAACAATCCTTCACCAAACTGATATCAACAAGCACTGTCATTTCACTCTGGCACCCCTTTTGCCTCCCCTATTTTTTTCTTTATCCTTAAACATCCCCTCTTAAAATGTATCTATTTCTTTTTTTTACACAAATAGAAAAAAGGAAGTGATGTTCCATGTATGGCCTGCTTACAAACAGAATTGTTCATAACCATTTTGGTTCTCACCAGTTAAGGCACAACTAAATGCACCGAAACAAAGTTGCATCTTTGCTGTGAGTAAATTGTTTTTGTCTATATGAAAAAATAATAAATAATTATTGCTTGATCAGTATTGAACCCCCTCTTTTGAATTATGCTGTGAATGTTAGAATTTATATATTATTTTGTTATCATTACATTTGAATATATATATATATATATATATATATATATATATATATATATATATATATATATATACGTATAAATATAGATAACTAGACTCGTTAAAAACCCTCAATTTTTTTATTTGCTAATCAAATCAATCTCGAGGGAAAAAAGGCTTTAAAAAAAAGAAAGAGCTACAAACATGAACTTCTGCCGACAAAAAAATTGCACAGATGCAAGTCTGAAGCCCAAAGAAAAAACCCCGATACGAGTAACAACTAACTAACAAAAGAGCTCAATACAACCGTAGAGCAGACCTAGATACACCTAGTGAGCCAGACAAGCCTACCTAGGCTTCACCTAAACGGATCGTCAGGGAAAGTTTGGCTAACGAGGCAAAGAGAAACACATATTTATAGGTGATAGCTAAAATCATACCACGTGACAAAAAAAAACCAAAAAAACAAACCTAAGTGGAGGGGGGTAAATATTTATTCAACAACAACAAAAAAATCCTCAGTGGAAAGTCAATAACGGGAAAACGTCTAATTTAGTAGCCAAGATTTTTTATGTTTTTTATTATTTTTTAATGTATGTAGACATTATGTGTGCAGAGAAACATTTGGAAAAGTGTGTACTCTTCTTGGTTGGTCCAAGAACTTTTCAGATCCACCTACCTTCTCTTTATAAATCTTTCTTTTTCTTTCTGAATAATATATCTCTTTCTCTTACATGATATATTTTCTAATTACTTATCTCCCTCTATTTTACTCTCTTGTTATCTCTCTCAATATCTCTCTTTTTCATTATTCATTTATCTTACACTTTAACATTTCTTTCTTTCTCTCTCTTTCTTAATATCTGTCCTTTTCTCGATTTTTCATTATTTTTACTCTATCTTCTATCTCTCTCTCTCTCTATTAATATCTCTTCTTCATTATCTATTTATTTTACACTCTTGGTATCCCCCTCTCACAGTGTCACTAACTAATGATTAATTCCTCTTTCTCACTCAGTAATCTCTCTCCTCCCACTATTTTAATAGTGTTTTGCTCCTAAATACCTGCTCAATTTAACTTTGAAATTCAAGTCAATTTCCAAATCTCTCCAGCTGAGAAAAAGCAAGAATACTTAAAACATGCTTTTCTCTTTCCAACATTGGTTCCGTAGTAAAGATTAAAGGATTCTGACTTTGATGTTCTCTTAGCAAAGAAAATTCTAAAGTCAAGCTAATGAACGTAGACTGTGAAAGCCTTCTTCTGTATGTTCATGCTAACTTCCGATCAATCAGAATGCCAGAGGGATCAATAACCATTCTTAATAATCGCAAAGTGATTAGAAAAAAGGACACCAATGGAAGGTCATCAAGGGCAAGTGTTGACTATACAGGGATTGCAATTAATTGGGGGATGTTGTATGTACATCAGCTGGGCTCGCTTCTTTGCGTAACCACAAAAGGACCCTTTAGAGCTAAATATGCACTACATATGTGGACACTCTTTTGAAATGCTGACAATTAAAGAATGGTGGAAACAAAAAAAAATGGCAGAGGAATCAAAAACAAGCAACAAGGTCATTTGTGTTAGACTTAACATATGTCTCCATTGGGGCCAGGTCTGTCCTGCTTTGAGAAGTCTGTCTCCCAGTGATATAAAGTATTCATGTCAGCACCAAAATTTAAGGGATATTAGGTTATTAACATATAAGAAAACTAAACCTACAATAAGAAATAAAAACTGTCCAGCTTGAAGCATGGAATTTATGGAAAGACTATTGTTATTGAAACAGTTTTATTGCTATGAGTTTTCAAACATGAAAATCTCTCTCTTATCTTTATATATATATATAAATATTTATTAACAATAATAACAAAAACAGGTTATAAACCATGACATAAAAGCAATTTATGTAGCAGTTTATAACTTGTTTTTGTTATAATTGTTAATAAATATTATTATTAAGCTTTACTCTGTATTGAGCACTTTTTTAAAATATAATATCTGGTCATTGGTACTAACCTACCTTAAACTTATATAATGCTATATATAGTTATATATATATATAGTTATATATATATATACACATCACATAAACACTGTTTTACTTAGAAGTTAAAGTAAAAAATTAATGAGTTTTTGAAGAAAATTAAATAACATCTGTTAAGATATATATCTGTAAATAAATTAAATTTTACTATTTCATCTCTCACTGCCTGACAAGTTGATACCATTTCTGCAAAACTTTCTGTAAGGAAGATAAACTGAACATTTAATTTTGTTTCTTGATTGTATCATATATATATATATATATATATATATATATATATATATATATATGGGGTATGATGGATAAATGGTAGTCTAAATTATGTAAAAATAAAAACAACACTGACATCTCATTTTAACAGATATATTTACCAAGATTGCACAAAAATATCTTGAAATACTAAAGAGTAAATTTATTCAATAAAATTGTCATTGGCTTCAGCCACAGCCTCCAGACAAATTCAGAATCTCCTGCAACTCTTCTGGACAGTCTCCTTGTTTAACTTGGTGAATGCTGCCATAATCCTTTCCTTCAGTTCATCTTTGGTGCTACAAGAAGTTTTGTTGGTGTCTTTTTCAACTGCATCAAGGTGTAATAATAATCAAGGTGTTTCAGTCTGGGGAGTTAGGTGACCAGGTCACAGAAATTGTCTGACGGCCATGATCGGTTCTCCTGGTTGTATAGCATGGTGCAGGGTCCTGTTATCAGGCATAGGATCTTCCAGCAGACACCATCTTGACCAAAGGCAGCACTAACTGATATAGGCCTCCATGTTGAATCTGAGGTCATGTGGGAAGATGAATAGAGCCATAACATTGCTATCACTAGTGATCACTCTAAACATTATCTATAATTCTACATAATTGCCATTAGACTCATTCAACCTTTTCCAAATTCCTCTGCACTGTCCTCAGACTGACACCCAAAACCTCTGAAATGTTGATATTAGAGCTTCTGGCATGAATGTCAAGCAGTGCAGCACAACATTTCTAAATTTCTGGCTGCGTAAATTGCATAATGGTGCTCTTTTTCTCACAGATGGTGCCCAAATGACTTTACTATAGTGTGCAGTCAACAAAATCAAAAACAAACAAAGTTAAAATTATAAAATGGCATTAATTTACTGATCACACTTTGTATATATATGTATATATGATTTAGTGGCATGTAATGAGTTTTGAGTTCAATCCTCATTATATGGCCCATCCAAAATTAACATAAAATAATCCAGCAATGATTGATATGTAAAATCAAGCATGTATACATATATATATATATATATATATATATATATATATATATATATATAATATATATATATATATATAATTAGGTTTACATCCTATACATTCTTAGTACAATAATAGACCCTAAACAGATGAGTCTATATGGAGATTATGATCTTATTTTCATACCAAACACCAATGATAGTTTAGACATTTCTGAATGAGTTGGACACCATGCATGACATCCATTGGACAGTCTAGATCCAACAAGGCTATTTAAGAACTCAAAATGAATTGGTTGTATAGAGATGATAGTTTAGACATTTCTGAATGAGTTGGACACCATGCATGACATCCATTGGACAGTCTAAATCCAACAAGGCTATTTAAGAACTCAAAATGAATTGGTTGTATAGAGATGATAGTTTAGACATTTCTGAATGAGTTGGACACCATGCATGACATCCATTGGACAGTCTAGATCCAACAAGGCTATTTAAGAACTCAAAATGAATTGGTTGTATAGGGATGATAGTTTAGACATTTCTGAATGAGTTGGACACCATGCATGACATCCATTGGACAGTCTAGATCCAACAAGGCTATTTAAGAACTCAAAATGAATTGGTTGTATAGAGATGATAGTTTAGACATTTCTGAATGAGTTGGACACCATGCATGACATCCATTGGACAGTCTAAATCCAACAAGGCTATTTAAGAACTCAACATGAATTGGTTGCATTGAGATAATAGTTTAGACATTTCTGAAAAAGTTGGACACCATGCATGACATCCACATGAAAGTCTAGATCTGACAAGGCTATTTAAGTACATGATTCAAGTTCTTAAGTCAAAACATTAACTTTGTAGTATCTTGGAGAGTTGTTGAGACTAACAAAAATGATGAAGATATTAGTTCAACTGTAAATAATGTAAATAACGACTCCTCATCCCAAATAACTAAACATCAGATTTTTTGATGGTGTGACATTCTTAGTCAAGACAATAACTTTCCCTCACTTCCTTGTATAAGCTTTAAAGAGAGTGATTAAATCCTTCTAAAATACTTTATAAAAAAAGGGAAAAAAAAAGATTTACTTCTGTACTGGAACCATCAAGATATGTTACTTATGTGGATGACTGCAGACATGGAAGAAAAACTATGAAAACTTCTAAAGAATATAAAAAATGAAAGTGGCAAGAATGAATTAATCATTAGCAGGAAATATTTGACATTCATTGACCAAGCAACCAATACTACTACTTTGGATTGAAATTTATAAAATCTTTCTCTTAAAAGAATTTCTCAGGAAAACAGGTTTCTCAAATCCAGTAGATGTTATCACTTTTTTTTCACTATTGATGAGGGTTTCCTTCCTAAACTTTTATTTGAAATAGTGTGATATTCTAACATTTTGATTATATTATTATTTTCTCTCCTAGTAACATGTGCTATCCATTTTAGTTGTTGCTGCTGTTGGTAGTCCTCAAGTGATTTAGTTTCTATTATTTGCTACAGTTCTTTGTGGACCAGTGCTACAGAATCACAATGTTTAAAGAAGGATGAGCTTTGCCTAGACACTCAGGCTTCACTTACTCAACACCATTTTTCATAATTGATCATAGGAAGTGATTGTATACAGCTGACAGTTTAGATATTTCAGAGTGGGTTTGGCACCATGCATGACATCTATATCAAAGCCTCAATAGGAGAAGGCTATTTAAGAATGTAACTGAAGGTAAGACAGAATGTATGGTTGTCAACTCTTTCCAGTATTGATGGGGGTTTCCTTGCTAATCTTTTATTTGAATTAGTGTGGAATACTGAAATCTTGATTATGTTATTATTTTTTCTTCAAATTATGTATGCTGTCCATTTTAGTTTTTGCTTTTGTTAGTACATCTCAAGTGATGTGATTTCTGTTATTTGGTACAATTCTTTGTTTTTGAATCAGAAGCATCATTTCACAATGTTCAAAGAAGAATTGTCTTTGTCAAGACCTTCAGGCTTTACTCACACAAAGCCATTTTTCACCATTGATCTTAGAATGTAGTTGTATACAGCTGATATTTCTGACTGGGTTTGTCACCATGCATGACATCTATATCAAAGCCTCAATACGATGAGGCTATTGAAGGACATGACTCAAGTCATAATGTATGATTGTCAACAAAAGAGATAGCCAAAGTTTTGAAATTTTAATTGGAAATATTAGAATCAAATGGGTACAGAGATTTGATTATCTGGGTAGTGTATTGACAAATGGCAGAAAGTATGACACAGAGATCCAAAGGCATATCAGAATAGTGAAAGAGGTACTCTATGGAACTGAGATTCAATGACTGTGGAGACCATTTTAACACAGAAAACTCATTGCTGTGTTTCTGAACCAATCTATTTTTGATTTGTGACATTTGGAAATGATCACAACAGGATGGAGACACCATAATCATAAACTGAGATACATCGTCAGCCACAATAACTAGCTAAGCTGCAATATTTGAACAATATATTTTATTGGTATCAAGGATTCCAAGAAAATATTCACCATACAGAAAAAGTCACTTATTGTGAACACTTTAGGACTGACTCTTTTAGATAATAACATTAAACAAGGGATATCAAAATTAGAACAATTTATATTAGTTTTTATGTTATTAAGTTAATAAATAGCTTAACATTATAAAAATTTTGCTTATAAGAAGATGGTGAATTTTAATACATTTTATATAAAGTGTTTAGGACCTAGTAATTTTGATAAGCATGACTATTTTGTTAACATTATCCATGTTTTTTTTTTTATCATTTCACCTCAAGCAAGACAATAAACCACTAAAACACAAGGGTTACTAAGTGTTATAGAATATGAGAAAAATTTACTATTAAGGAGAGAAGACAATAAAAGAAGAATGAAGACAGATAATAACAATTGACATTGCATTTAAATTTTTGAAGATCAAAGTTGACTGAGAAGCAAGAAGCCAGAAGAGAGTTCCACAAGTGAGACAGAAGAAACTGTTAGCATAGAATTTATGGTTAAAGTTAACAATTTCAACTGTAAAATGATGAGATCTTGCTATTAATCTAGTACTGTGATTAAATTCATAAAGTGACTTTTGCACCATTCTTTGATACTAGCTAATCTGCAATATTTGAACAATATATTTTATTGGTATCAAGGATTTCAAGAAAATATTCACAGAGATCATAGGAAGTGATTTTAAGCATCTAATGTTTTTTTCTTTTTCTTCCAGATTTAACAACTTGAGTTTTTTGGCAATTTTAACCATAAAAAGATTAATCCAATTTGGTTTGCCTGGTAATTCTTGGTAAATAGACTTTGGCCCTGTGCAGCCATTATAAATGTCTTTGCCTCTGTTTTTAACCCTTTTTAAGCCAATGATGTTTTTTCTTTGTTTCTCTACATCTGCATCATTATTTCAAAATGCATCTTGGCCATGTAAGAGTTTTTGTTTCCACTTGTTTTTTTTTAATTTGATTAAGATTTGTGTCTTAGTATTCTTTTTTTTATAATTTCAACCACATTTTTTGGCTACATTTTTTTTTTCATTTCATCCTAAGCAAGATAATAATGTCAGTAAGAAACTAGGGGTTACTGGGTATGAAAGAATACGAGAAAAAGAAAGACATTATTAAGGACAGAGAACAATAAATGAACATGAATTAAGAAGACAGTAGATAACACTTGACATGGAGAGCCATGATTGCCAACATCCTGAAGGAACACAGCACATAGAAGAAGAATCTTGTATATAAAATAGATACATGACATTTATGGCTTCAAAATTATATCCAGTGTTTTGTGAGCACATTTCAGCACAAGACTATATGGAGCATGCACTGAGGATCAAATTTACTGTTCAGTAATAATGATATATAAAGCAATCTCACTAAATATTCCATCATACTCTCCTTATAAAGGAGAGTTCCAATAACTTGGACCAATTTTAAATGCAAATTAATTTTAAGCATCTAATGTTTTTTTCTTTTTCTTTCAGATTTAACAACTTGAGTTTTTTGGCAATTTTAACCATAAAAAGATTAACGATCAAACAATGTGTTAAAGTTTCAAGAGTGCAATTGGAAAAATTGTTGTAAATTCAAACAAACTGGGTCGGTGGCAGATTTGAAAACACTGTTGCATGCTCATTTACACCGTTCAGCTGAAAACATTGCTGCAGTGTATGAAAATCCAAATACCTCTATTCGTCATCATTCTTAGGAATTGAACCTCTCCACAACATTACATCATTTCCAATTGCATTCTCAGTTGGTCGATTATGTTGACTAAAAAAAAATTGCAAAGTTCATGAAATGCATTTCTGTTTGAATGTCCATTTTTGTAATTGGCTTTGCTAACTTTAACATGTTGTTTGTTAATCTTTCCATGGTTGAAATTGCCAAGAACTCAAGTTGTTAAATCTGAAAGAAAAAATCATTAGACACTTAATCCACATTTAAAATCAGTCCAAGTTATTGGAACACCCTTTATTAACCCTGCAGATTCCCCCTATGGAGTATAGAGCCACAGTCTCACCGTGCTATGTATTGCTGTTGGAGTTGCGATATCAAGTAGGTTTATATAGGGTGAAGTTATTAGCTTCTCAATCAACAAATGATTTCTTTTTTTTTTTAATCATTTCCACCCAAGCAAGGTACTAAAACCACTAAGATGCAAGAGGTTACCCTAAGATGCAAGAGTGTTAAAGAATATGAGGGAAAATAAAACACTATTAAGGAGAGGGGACACCAAAAAAAAAAAAAAGAATTAAGAAAACCATAGATAATGATTGACATTACATTTAAATCTTTGAAGATCAAAGTTGAATCGGAAACAAGAAGCCAGAAGAGAGTTCCACAAGTGAGAAGTGTAATAGAAGAAAACGTTAGCATAGAACTTACAGTTATACTGAGTAATTTCACTGTAAAATGATGAACGCTAGCTGCCATTATTATTATTATTATTATCATCATCATCATCATCATCATCATCTCTAAATTATTGTCCCAGATATACTACTCTAGCTGAAGGAAAAGAGAACAGATTAATAATTTTTCTTCTTTATTCTTTTTATTTTCTTATTAATGGAAATGACTTTCTTATCAGCAGTTAATTAACCTATCATCAGTTCATATAGCTGAACGTTTTTGTTAATTCATAATTAATTTGAAATTACTGAGAAACCAGTTGATTAGTTTAGAAATAAATTTAAGTTAGAACATTTTTAATGGTATTGCGCTAACAAAATTTGTGCAATGATGTGCTGTTTTTGCTGTGACAAACATAGTGATATAAACTTTAGGGTAACATACATACATTAGATTATTATCATAACAAATCTGTTTTATCAGCTCCTCATATATAAACCATGGGCTTTACAAGTCATTATGTTTCAATACAATAACTGGTGATGGAAGGTCTAATTTGAATAAAAAGAAATGTACTTGTTTTGTAGATGAGGGAATTTCATGTTATGGGAATTGATTGATATTTGTTACTATTTTTTTATTTTTATTTTTTTGCCAGATGAAAGTATACCTGATTCCGAAGCCACTTTGACACAGGAAGCAGTTCAAATCTTAGAGAATTGTCTATATGTGTCTCTAAAATCCTCTTATGCAGTTTTTATCCTGATTCAGTCTGTCATTCTAATAACCTCATCTTTATTCATCTAGTCATAACAAGTGCATTCTTAAACACACTGAATTGATAATCTACATCTGCTTGCTATGATCAGTTGTAAATAGAGAAGACAGATTCTCTATTTCAATTACAGAACTACTCTTGAATATGAATATTAAATTCGATTTGATAAAACAATGGAAAAAGATCAAGAGTAAATTAGGATTTATCTCAGTTCATAGAGTGATTTAATTTTGTTCAAATTATTTTGAGTATGACAACCAAATTTGATAAATTTTTTAAAAAAGTAATTTTTCACTTAAATGAAGAATATGTAATATTATTGACCCTAAAGAAAGCAGACAGATTAATGATTTTTTTTTTACAATTTAGGAAGCTCTTGCAAATTCCATTTTCTTGTTTATTTTAAAGCCCATGGTTTATATATGAGGAGCTGATAAAACAGATTTGTTATGATGATAATCTAATGTATGTATGTTACCCTAAATTTTATATCACTATGTTTGTCACAGCAAAAGCTTCAGTCTCTTTCCAACCACCATGAAGTTGCCTTTCTGTGCCTTTTCTATAAATATTTTCATGGCAATTGTTCAGATGAGCTTTTTGATATGGTTCTGAGACTCTTTGAATTAAAGCAAAGTACTAGACTGACAATACGGTCTCACAAATTTACAGTTGAGTTGACTAAATGTAACTGTAAATTCTATGCTAACAGTTTCTTCTCTTGCACTTCCTCCTGTTGGAACTCCCTTCAGGCTCCATGCATTGCAACCAACTTTAATCTGCAAAAATTTAAATGCAATGTCAATTGCTATCTACTATCCTCCTAATGACTCTTCTTTTGTTCTCACTTCTTGATAATGTTTTTGTTTCTAATTCTTTCACTCCCAGTAATTGCTTTACCACATTGCTTGGACAAAATTGAAAAAAAAAATAAAATAAAATAAATTCTTTAAAATTAAAAAACTAGTTTTTTTTCTTTTTTTTTTTTACAATTTAGGAAGCTCTTGCAAATTTCATTCAATTTTTGCATGCATGCAGAGCTAAATTTTGCAAATTTTCATAAAAGTTTTCCAAGACTACAATGAACTATAGAAAATGGGATCATATTTTTTTTCAGAGAATTGCAAATTTTCTGCACATTTACAGAAGCAAATATGAAGAATGTTTTAAAAAGTTGCATGAACTGAAGGAGAATGATAAAAATAGGAATTATTTCAGAGTTAACTCTAAGGCCTGTTAAATCATAAATGCTCAAGATTATAAATGGATCAATTTTCTACCCTTTTAACAATGACAAACTATCAGAGTCAGGGACTGACACATGAGTCATTGAATTAATATTAACATATACAAATGAGTAATAAAAAAAAAGAGAGTCAAGCATTGATTTTGTGCCTTTAAGATATTCACTGCTACTTTGGATATTTGAATCAAGATACCATGTATGTTGTTGCTTGATGTATCTGTGGAAATTGCTATTTAAGTTTCTTTATTTTGGGAAATAAAATTAAATTTATTAACATATCTACTGCTATGTTGGATATTTGAACCCTTATATAATCTTCTATGTTTGCCATTAGAAATTAGGCAATGCTTAAAATGTGGTAAGTACCAGAGTGTATATTTTATTTCAAACTTTGGAATACAATGAACTAACTCAGGGGTATAAAATAAATATACATTTATTTATTTGAAATAGATTAGAGTAAGTTCTCTGATATTCGGGTTAACAAAATGTTTGTTTATAAGACAGATCTTAGTAGCAATCTAAAGAAAGTCCATATCAGCTTGGTAGCGGGTAGTTTTGGCAGTTGAGACATCAGATCTTGATAGTAGTAGTCATCTTAGAAATAGATCAGCATCAATATACTGTGTTTTTCTCAGCCCTAAGAACGGCAGGAAATATCATAGCAGAAATTATGCATGGAGCCGGTCATATTTTGGTAGAGTTATAGTCATAAATAAGTAGGCTCTGATCCTGCAAACTTCTGGCATTTTTAGGCTGGGTTTAGTCTTTTTTTTATGGAGGGTTGCCTTCTTGTTAATTGAGAGAGAAGTTTAGAGAGAGAGAGAAAAAAAAGATATAATGGTTTTAAAGGAAAATGCAAATGCCTTATCTTAATTTGAAGTCTTTCTTTTTTTTGTTTATATATATTATTTTTATATTTTATTTTTAACTTGACTTACTACAAACTCTTCTCAAGGCAAAATCAACTTCCATATTAGTATCTGTTTTTCAGTGCTCTTGGAGAAGATTATCACATCCAGGTGAAGTGCTACTTCTGCAATTTATTTTATTTTTATTGGGACAAAACTTTGTGCCCACAAAGAAACAGTGTGTCAAAAGAATGGTTATTCCCTTGACACAGATATTACTGTATACACGTTTAACTCTCTCATCAATGTTTCTTTATAACATTATAAAAATATGTGAACCAAATAGAATGCAATATTCATTATTTATCTTTTATAAAGATTTTTATTTACCATTTTATTAAGAAAGAATTTTTTATTAAGAAATTTATAAAAAAATTACAAAATTATCAAAAAATGTAAATATGTAAATGCAATATTTATTATTTAATATTTTATAAATAATTATGAAAACAAGTTTTTGTTCATAATTTTATAAAAATATCAATGAATTAATATGGTCAATTCTCAGAATAAAAAAATTCCTTTCATATGTTTGGGTTTTATTAAAATTCTAATTATCAGTTTTTAAAACAAACTTTGCTGAGGGAATTGAAAGTGTATACAGTAATAGCAGCAACAACTGCATAAATGTCATTTTGACACACTGTTTTTTTGCAGGCATAAACATTGCCAAAAATTGCTGTTTAAGAATTATATTCTTTGTTTTGGGAAATAAAATTAAATTTGTTAAACTATAAAGAAGAGTGCTAATTTATTTCCTTGTCATTGGTACTTTTTCTTCCTCCATAATGCATTGTGACGAAAATCAGTTCTACAAATCATAGGAAAAAAAAATCATAACTTATAAAATTAAATTTATAAAATATATTTCTTCTAAAATCTCAATTTCATCATAAATAAAATTAGACTAGAGTCACCAGAAAAGTTTCTTGTGAAAATACTGAGAATGACATGGGCAGAACATGTGACAAATGAGAAAATTTTAAGAATAGGAACTGCAAAGAAACTGGTGCTAACAATCATAAAGAGACAGGCAATATTTTTGGAACACATAATGTGGAAAAAAGGTTTGAAGAATTTAACACTCAGAGGACAAGAAAAGCAAAGGAAAGCAGTGAGTAAACTCTTTGACAAGTTTTTGCAGGAACAAGGATCACAAAGACAAAGGCTGGTCATCAAGGAGCAAGTATGGATGAAAAAAGAAAAAGAAAACCCTGATTTTCAATATTCTGTAGAGATATGGTGTGTATGTGTGTGTGTAGATATATATGTGTGTCTGTATGTGTATATATATATGTGTGTGTGTGTGTATATATATATATATATGTGTGTGTGTGCATATATATATATGTGTATATATATATATATATGTGTGTATATATATATATGTGTGTGTGTATATATATACGTGTGTGTGTATATACATATATATATATATGTGTGTGTGTGTATATATATATATATATGTGTGTGTGTGTATATACATACATATACATACATATATATATATATGTGTATATACATATATATATATATATGCGTGTATATACATATATATATATGTGTGTGTATATACATACATACATATATATGTGTGTGTGTATATACATACATATATATATGTGTGTGTGTATATACATATATATATATGTGTGTGTGTGTGTATGTATATATATATGTGTGTGTGTGTGTGTGCATATCTTCGGCAAAAAGCGAATTGAGTCACTGTCGGTCACTGTGTGTGTTTATCTAAAAATAAAATACGCTAAAATTCATCTTCCTCCCTGCAGTGCGCTGACGGCTTACTGGTAGAATCTCTGACTGACACCAATTCAGTCGGGTTTCATTCCTAGCTAGAGGCAACCGGACGTCTACTAAAGAGCTGTGAAAGAAACAGTCTGTCTGTGGATGACTATATATATATATATATGTATGTATATATATATATATATATAAATATATATATATTACTGGTAGAATCTCTGACAGACACCAATTCAGTCAGGTTTCATTCCTAGCGCAACCGGACGTCTAGCCACACTAAAAGAGCTGTGAAACAGCGAAACAGTCTGTCTGTGGATGACTATATATATATATATATATATATATATATATATATATATATATATATATATATATATATGTATGTATATATACATACATATATCATATTAAAAAGGAACGCTGATCTTATAAAAAAATTTCAGTTATCTGTTTGGATTAGTCTTGCTCTTGTGTATATATATATATATATATATATATATGTATGTATATATGTATATATATATGTTTATGTATATATATATATGTATATATATATATGTATGTATATATATGTATACATATATCTTTATATATATATATATATATATATATATATATATATATAGATGTATATATATATATATATATATATATAGAGAGAGAGAGAGAGATATATATATATATATATATATATATATATATATATATATATATATATATATATATATATATATATATATATATATATATATTTGCCTTTCATGGTGCAGTAATTTAGACGTAGGAGTTTGGGGACATAGCTGCTTTTGTTGTCACCCACTTCTTGCAAAAGGCAACAGAATTTTGTTGACATTGCTTTCAAGTTTCTAGAACCATTTTTTGTTCTAATTACTCTAACATACAAATGTTTCTTAAAGGTAATACAGTAATTAATGACATACTATATTTCTCACATATGCTAGGTTGGGAGATAAAGTGAAATGATGTGAGCTTCCCTCTTAACTACCAACGTATCATAAGCACTTTGACATAAGTTTGTGCCATTAGACTGATGATTTGGCTTATTTTCAATATTTTATTATTAATAACACAATTTGCTGTAATAATTTGGCTTATTTTCAATATTTTATTATTAGTTACAATTTTTATTCCTAGTGGACTCAGGCTCATCAAAAGCCCTAACCTTACCAGTGCAGCAGCCAGTTGTTTCCCAATATGGCTGTATTAGGTGTAGGGCAGTTTTAAAAATAAAAAATGCATTTTATATGAAGGCAAATAGGGTACATACATAAAATAAATGTGTTTGTATAATTATCTCTGCTCTGATTTTTACAGAATTACATCTATTCTTTAGGAGACTTGATGGATTTAATTCCATGAAATCCAGAGGAGAGACAGATGTAAAATAAGTGAACAAATTTAATCTCTTTTATTAATGTGCTATAATCATGATATATCTATATATATATTCTAAAACTGCCCTACACCTAATACATCTATATATATATATATATATAGATCTATAGATCTATCTATATCAATATATATCTATATCTATATATATCTATATATTTAGGCAGAACTTTTTCATTACTGCACGTTTCATTAAATAATATAGACATAATATAGTACTGGATTAAATGGACAAAAGAGTAACTAGACATATGTATACACACACATGTCATATTCAAGATTACCATAATATTATCAGAAACCAACTGAACTAATATATACCATGTGTAACAGCAAAATTGTCCAATTGTTAGATTAATCTTTGAACTGTTGTATTTTATAAAGGATTAAAGATAACTAACAGGAATTCTTCAAGGTTTTTTATAGCACTATTGCACTCTACTTTGAGCAATAAGAGCATATAATTACTCTCAAAGCTTAACAGGAGAATCATGATGAAATCGATCAGAAACGAAAATGACATTTTCACCATTAATTAATCATAGCTAAGGATTGCAAGCTCATAAAGTATTGAAATAAAGTTCAAATATATATATATATTATTCCAGGATTAATTTCCAACTTGTTCAAGATGATCTTCACCCTATCTAAACTTCTAACTTTCTGTCCTGAAGTAACAGGGTGCCTTATATGTTTCATGTACGATTTCATTTTTAAGTCTTTTTTCACTGCTTTTTGGACTGTCATAGCTGAAACTCCTCACAAACATCTTATGCATTCAGTTGCATCTTTTCTAATTGGTTTCTTTAGCTCTAAGTTGAAATGATGATACCTCTTCCTGTTGTGACCTTCTGATCCAGTTTTCCTCTCTACTGTTTCCTCTTTTTTAAACTTATTCACCATTCTCATGATGATTCTTGAATGGACTTTGAAGATAGAAGCCAGGGTATGAATGCTGGAACCATTATTGAAAGCCTGAATGATTTTTTCCTCTCATCATTGCTCAGTTGAAAAGAGAGTCAGGCTGACACAAAATGATTTTAACCTTTTCTCTTTTTAGCTGAATAGGGTTTTTCAGTGATTCTTACAACAAATGGCATCAAGGTGGCTAAATGTCTTATCTGAAAACCTGGAAAAAGAAACTCCATTAGTAAAGTGTTTTTTTTAAATATTAAACATTTTGGGGAATGGACAATAATGCTGTGACATGATTTGGACAAATATATATATATATATATATATATATATATATATATATATATATATATATAATATTCTGTATATTTTGGCAGCATATTTTCATTTATGCCTGATTAAACAATTTAGACATGTATTTGTTTTTCAATAATATCCTTTCGTGATCACATAAGCTTTGTTGTTTCATGATTAAAAAGAGTTGTATTTATTCATTTTTATTTTTCCAAGTAGTTACAATATATTCCAATATCATATGGTAGCTTTCTTTTTTTCTTTATTCATGAAACAACAAAGCTTATACATGATTATAAATGGATATTATTGAAAATAAACACAAGTCTAAATTGTTTAATCACGCATGTTTAAATATACAGTCAAAATTATTCATACACCCATTAATTTTGAATATTTTTATCCATTTCTCAGAATCTAATGCCCGTATAATGCCAGGTTTTTTATATGTTAATAAGCACAAAATAGGAATATAAGACTCAATTTTCAGAAGAATAGGTTAAAAACAACAAATTTGACAGGCAAATTATGTAAAACAGGAAAAGACTAAATTATTCGTACAGTAGAAATTATCAGCAGTGTAGCACATCATTCTAATTTATGGCTGATCTCTTTAAGTATGTATTCTTCGTATGAGATAGATATGAGTTAGATGCTTTAAGGACGGATTCAAAGAAAGATGATGATGTAATCTAATGTTTTAGGTATGTGTTTACATATTACATCGCCATCTTTCTTTGAATCCATTATCTATGATTTTAATGCACATGACATATGACTGAACAATGAGAACTGACCCGAACATAATTGAAAATACAAGAGTTCATCTCCTTTTGCCTGTTTTTTCTCAATCTTTGACAAAGCTTTAATACAAGTGAAATATGTTAGATTGATATACATTTCCTATTTGTTCATATCCCATATATATATATATATATATATATATATATATATATATATATATATATATATATAACAATTTATAAATTTACACATTGTAGAGTCATCGTCAATTAAACAGGATCCTTTACCAGACTTTACTGGTAAGGAGGAGGGTGATAGACACTCAGTAGGCTTAAAAAGGGTGTATGAACTTCTTTGTAAAATAAACAGTCATCTGGCACAAGATGGAGGATGCCCCCCAGTGGAATCAATGGACATATCTCCATGTCCAAAGCAAACCTTCAAATTAGAATTGATCAGCTCTTTGAACTGGATGGGATCCACCTAGTATAATTACCCAAGACACACTATACATGAATAAGTACTTGTCAGGCTTTCAACTCAGTGGTAGTAAATTAGATCAGCTTGATATGGTCAAATTGGCAGCTGATCTCAAAAATGACCTACAATCTACTGTTAACCATGGCAAGGAATGGCATGTTAATTTTAATGTCTCCAAAACAAAACTTCTCTATTAATCAGCTGAGAGACCCCATTCTGCCTCACATCAGCATGGATGATGCTGACCTCCAGGAGAGTGACTCATTGCACTTTTTCTGGTTAACATTATCAGTTGATAAGAAGATTATATTGAATTAACTGTTAAGTCATCTGCTAAGAAGGTTCATTCACTGTGTCATGCTAGACAATTTATCTCACCTGAATCTATCTTACATATTTATAAGTTTACCATTCATCCATGCTTTGAATATTGCTGCCAAATATAGTCTAATGATTTAGAGATTCTTGATAAAATCTAAAGAAGAATCAGCAATGTCAGGATTTTAAACCATTTAATCCAGTACTATTTGACACATGGTAGATTAATCAATCGTTATCTACTGTCTCCTTTTGTTTTTGCTCCTTAATGTTTCTCTTTTTCCTTATTCTTTCACACTCAGTAACCCTTTGTATCTTAGTGGCTTTACTGCCTTGTGTGGGGTGAAATGATTAAAAAAAACATGCAGGAGGAAGAATTGATCAGGTGCTCTATTTCACAGTGACCTTATGACCATCCAGGTTATGGGAGTGATACTGATGATGGGATGTAAGTTATATTTCATTACAAAGAAATTTGAATAAAAACAATGAAAATAGAGATATTACTCTAAAGAATGTAATTTCTTCTACCTATTGCTGATGAGAGCTTCTCTATGCTTGAAATGCCTATAGGTTGCTTGCATCTTAGCACGCTCTCCCTGCACACGTAGACTGCCAATAATCAACCAATAGAGAAGATACACCAACAAGGAATATTGACTTTTCAAGTCAGAAAAATCAATCAAAAGCACAGTGTTTACATCATTCCTGTCTCCAGGGAAATTTCGGATTTCACCAGGAAACTCATCTCCAGCTGTGACCAACTACTAAACATTATTATTTTACTGCCACATAGCTACTGTGTAAATTCTTGGGAACTACAAATATTTTCAAGAATATTGCACAATGGTTCTTTAAGACTAACACAGTTATTTTTTTTTACAACATTTCATGTGTGTGTCTGCATCAGGCACACTTATGATCAATGTCTACAGCTTGACACAGTTATCAGCTGAATCCTGATCTGAAATACTCATTGTATATTGTTCAATCTATGCCATGAATAGAAATGTTGGATTAAGTGCACTGAAAAGAACAAAGAATTTTGCAAATCAGATATCTTTTGTGTAAAATACCTATTTTATAATCAGGTTACTGACTTATTGAAATGCTTATTTACATGTTTGTGTTTTTTTTTTATATACTAAATTTATTCCAATACAAGGGTCAAGAGTCACTCAAAGTAGAGGATTACTATCAAAATGGTAATTCTGACTAAACAAGGTTCAAGAGCCACTTGAAGTAGAGTGTTACTGAAGGAGTTGTGCGAGCAATAATAGTAACAAGAGGCATGGGATATATGGAAAAAATAACAGTTAAGCTGGTAACCAGTCTAGGGTGAAAACTCTGAATTCAAAGCCAGTGGAGCATGGAGCTGGCAACTCCACCTGATAAAAACCTACTTGCTATGGAAACCAGAGCAGTGATAGTTTGTTTAAGGCTGTGGTCATAGACTCTAGAGCGGAGTCTGGTGGTATGATGGAAGATAAAGGAGGGCATATTGTTTCAAAGTAAGTATTACAACATGTATATATTCCGATAATTTTAAACAAGGGTGATAAATTGCAATATCCAAATGAAGCTATATATGCAGAAATAACTGATGTTAGTATGTAACCAAGATTACTAGGAAAAATTAGAAATGGCACTATTTATGATCACTGTGACATTTTCAATCCTAGTACTCCAAAAGAGTTCAACAACAAATTGCCCGGGCCTGGATTTGTTTTATGCACTTGAACTCAGAAATATGAACCAGTTCAGATGAAATAGAAACAAGAGTAAGTAAAGATGTTCTTCCATTTGCAAAAGAAGAGAAAAGAAGCACCTCTCTGTGAGATAACAGAAGAACCTTGAAGCAACCATAATATAGTTCTAACAATGAGTTTGATGCTCTGCTATATATCTGGAGATTCTCAACAAAATCTATAGAAGGGTCTGTGATTTTATCAGTCCTGACCTGGCATCTGGATATCAGCCACTTCCCTACTGCAATGATGTGGCTTCCCTCTGTCTTTTCTATAAACATTTTTATGGAAGTTGTTCTAATGAGCTTCCCTTCTTAGTACCTTGATATGAATTTAGGCATACTACTAGAGTGGCAACTAGCTCTCATCATTTTAATGTTGAAACAACTAGATGTAACCATGTTACATGCAAGAACAGAAAACCCTCTCTATTTGAGAACAGAAGAACCTCTCCATGCAACAATCTTATTCATTTAGTCTTTACCTTGAGTGGCTCTTGAGTCTTGTATTGAGTGCACATTTAGTAAAAAAAAAAAATGAAAAATAAGACAAAAAAAGTGAATGTGTTTTAATAATTAATTTAAAATATTAAACCTTAAAATAATTGTTTGCATATCTTTTCATCAGTTAAATAAATAGGTATATCAGTCAGTTATGTGCCATGCATGATACACATATAGGCGATCATGTATCGTTCAATACATGACTGACAAGCCAGATTTTTTCCAGCAGTAGGTAGACCAGATGCTATCCAAGGCTATAGAACCTGGTCTGTCATGCTATTTACCCATAGTTGGAGGGAGGAGAAAAGGATTAATACCTTTCTAAAGGTTATTAGCATGTAAGTGAATGCATTGGATTTGACTGGAATTCAAACTTGGTTCTCTGATTCCTCAATCTGAGCTACTATCCATTACTCTACTGTGCCTCCAAATAGGAATTTTTTTTTGTAATCATTTCACTCCATGCAAGGCAGTAAAGCCACTAAGGTACAAAGGGTTACTGAGTGTGAAAGAATAAGAAAAAAGAGAAACATTATTAAAGGGTGAGAATAATAACAATTTTCTTGCAAAAGGAAAAGTTGATGTTCTTCAATAAAGAGAAAGATGATGAAAAAGAGAATTTGGGATTGTTATCTCAATATTCCCCATTATAGTGGTGTTGACTTTGTAAATACCCAAGATAATCCATAAGTGACAAGAGTTTGATGAGATGGCTAGGAATATTCAAAGATGCAAGTCTCTCAGAAATAGGATGATCTAATCCATAAATGTTTGCTCCTTAGCATAAATAAATGAATTTGAGGGAAATAAATATTTTCTTTATAATGAGGAATATATGTGTGTGTGTGTGTGTGTGTATGCATATTATATGTGTGTGTGTGTGTGTGTGTGTGTGTGTGTGTGTGTGTGTGTGTGTGTGTGTGTGTGTGTGTGTCTTTTTAATCTTATCATCGTATGCAAGAGAGTTTAAGGAGTTACTGAGTTTGAAAGAATAAGAAAGGAAGGGAAACATTGCAAGAACAACAGAAGCATAATCAAGAATATTTTATATAATGATTGACATTATGTTATGATGTTGATTTGGGGTTAGTAGAGACAAACGCCAAATAACATGTAACAATAAAAGGGTTTTAATAGGTTGGTAAAAAGGTACATAATCGCCTGAGTAGTCAATAACTAGCTCAGCTAAGAACTTCTCTGTCTATCTGTCTTTCCCATGTCAACTGACATGCCACTATTTATAGTCTTTGTTCACAGACGCAGACAAGTTCATCTTCAAGAGGGGTGGTAGGTTTCCGACACAACACATTGCATTTAAATTTTTGCAGATTAAAGTTGGCTGGAAAGCATGGATCCAGAAGAGAGTTCCACAAGCAAAAAGTGGGAGAAAAGAAATTATTAGCATAGAACTTAGTTACATCTAGCCATTTCTCTGAACTAATAAGACCTTGCCAGAAATCTAGTGCTGTGCTTAAATTCATAAAGTCTATGTACTACAGTGAAAAATTCACCTGAACCTCTTGCTCGACATATGCTTTAAAGGAAAGGTTGGTTTTACATATTGTTGAGAAAATGCCCCAATTCCCCAAATGAACAGAGACTGGTCAGATCATGAAAAATAAGCAATAGCACTTATCTTGAGTTGCGAAATATATTGCCACTTTTCCATGATGTATAAGTGTCTGATATCATAGAAGATAAATTTAATAATAAAAGATAGATTTTTTTCTCCTTTTATGCAACTTCAGAGATCAGATGATAATCTTGTCAAGTGATCACTGTAACTATAAAGGGTTAGTACAGAAAATAACAAGCTTTTGTTTAATAAGTATTACAACAACTCAAGGTAAGTACACTGCTCCTTTCCTGTCTGAACAAGAGTCAATTTCTCCACAATAGGCCCTGAGTAGGCTGCAACCAAGAGCTCCTTATTCAACCATTCCTACTTGTCTTCATAAATGCACTTACTTCCATTTCCAATGTCTATGTTATTTTTTCCTGTTTTTGTTTATGTCTTAACATTTTGTTAATTTCTAATCGCATAAATAAAAGACAAAACAAATGAGAAAAAGATAAAGATTTTTTTTTATTGGGAAAGAGAAAAAAATAAACATAAAAATTTGATATATAGTGTAAAATATTAATACAATCACTTTAAAGAAAGCAAAAATCAATTTTTTAATTGCTAACTTGACAAAACAAAGTTAAATTTGATTTATGATAAATTCATGTCATAATTTCAAAAATATGATAAAGAAAGTGTCATGATAAACTTGTCAACAGTGAAAATTACCTGAGATGAATTTTCTGTAGAATATCGTTGAAACAATAGAAACATTACAAATGAAAGACATGTAGTGGCTCATTTTAAGAAAATAAAGGAAATGGCCAATCCAGATGTGTCTTTCACAGCATTGTTGTAACCAGCATGTAACAAGTCCTCTGATTGGTCAATAGACGATGCATTCAAAAAGCTAACCTAAGTATTAAGACAGGAAAATTTTGCTAGAAACAAAGAAAAGTGTTAAACTATATGATAGCAATTCACTTGTCTGGCAGTGAAGAAAATGGTAACAGAAAGAACACATATAGTCAGAATTAGAAAAAGACGGCTGTATTTTCTTGAACACATGAGGAAGGAGGGTATGGAGAACTTGACCCTCACCAGGCATATCAAGGGCAAAAGAGATAAAGGAAGGCAGCATACCTGACAAGCTTGTGTGAATAGATGATGAAAGATGGGTAAGAGGCTTGGTAAAGGGAGAAGGGCCATAAGGGATAAGAATGTGGAGTGCCATGATTACTTACGTCCTGAAGGATCATGGCATATAGAAGTTGAAGAAGTTTCATAATAGTTGTTACATTTGCATGACTACACTATTTCAGTTTTTTTAATGAAAGTTTATGTTTCACAATAAAATTACTACTAACCAATGTTGGCAAAAATTTAAGGATTTTCTTATATTTATATGTTAGAACTTAATACCTATCCTTATCAAAACATTGATAACTTGTTTCAAGGTATCAGGAAACAAAAAATTTGTTCAAATTATAGAAAAAAAAAGTAAAGAATTTTTGTTGATCTTTAACCCAAATGCATACATGCATACATATATACATACATACATATATATATATATATATATATTATATATAGATAAAGCGGATTAATACAAATGTAACACTTATCATTTAAATGATTAAAGCTATATTCAGCAACTCAACTCCAGACTTTTATAGAAGAATTTTTTTGTAATTTTTCAGTTTACTCATCAGGAGGTTTCAGCAGTTGTCTGCACATTTTCCACTATTTTTATTATTATTTGGACAATTTTGCTGTTACACCCAGTATATATTAGTTCAGTTGGTTTCTGGTAATATTATGGTAATCTTGAATATTACATAAAGTTAGGAAAAAATAATTTATGTACATTTTATTGGTATTAGGTTGATTTTTTTACTGTGTGTTTGTGTGTATGTGTATATATATGTATCCGAATGTAAAAGAACGAAGAATAAAATTTCAACCTTAAAAATATTAATTTAAAACTGAGCCCAATACAAGAGTAGAGTAATAAATATTTTTATTATACGTTGTTACATAAGAACATGTAAGTAATTATGAGAAAATTGTACATTTTATTTCAACATTTAAATAAAATGTCTCTTCAGGTAATTAACAAAGATGGTAATACCATCATTGTTAATTACCTGAATTATTTTATTTAAATTTTGTTTAAACATCAAAACAAAATGTACAATGTTGTAGTAATTACTTACATGTTCTAATGTAACAGTGTATAATATATATATATATATATATATATATATATATATATATATATATATATATATATATATATATGAACAATAAAAAAATAAAAAATATTAAAAAATTAAAATCTTTAGACACACTGGGTTGTAGATTAATATTCTTTCGTTTTTTTTTTATTATTATTCCATTTAGATTCCTCGACTAGTTTCAACCAAAATGGCCATCATCTGGAGGAGAAATATTTCTGCTTGCTGGTAGCAGTAAACTACAGAAATGAATCTTTTGCTAGAGAAAATGAACTTTTGTCTGTAGTTTTCATTTGTTTTTTTTATTTTTTTATCTTTTTTAACATGAATCTTTTAACAATCCTTAATTAATAAGTTGTTATTTGAGATAAGAGCTGGATACATGCTGCTCTGAATTCCCATGGTCAGTTTGACAGTTTTATTGGACCTGGTGAGGGGATGTGTCTCTGTTTAGTGTTTGTGTGTGTGTTATTTGGGAGTGAGTGAGTATGATGTGTGTAAGTGTATATATTCATTTGAGTGAGTGTATAAGTGTGAGGTCTCCACACCTCCGTAAGCATGTCTGTCTTGTGTGGGTGAGAAATGTGGGTAGGTTTTGATTTGTTGAGTTATATATATATATATATATATATATATATATTATTTTAGTTTTAATTCCAAACTAATAGATTAAATTTAACATTTCCAGTGAGCAAAATATTTTGCAGTATTTCAAACCAAAATTAAATTGAGTGAAATAATTTTTTTTTTTTTAAATTAAAAAAATCACTAAAATATAAACATAATTCTCTTTCAAAATAAAAATATGCTTTTCTGAAAATTTATTTGAGAAAGATTAACTGATTTAAAATTTAACTAATCTAAATTAAAAAAAATATTACTTACTTTTAGTTTCAAATATCACAGAAAAGCATTTTTTAACATGGAGGTGAATAATTTTCAAGGTGTTGAGAAATTTATCGATAACTTAATTTAGGTCATTTATCAATAACTTAATTAGGGTCATTTTTAAGTAAAGTTTTGGTGTAAAGTTTTTGTGTAAATTATTTGACAAATACAATGTAAACACTTTTTTATATAAGTTTTAAGTACTCAGTAATCATTAAAACTAGTAATTTTAAATAATCTAATATTTTATTGTATTTTAGTTTTACTTGTTGAGTAAATGTTAGTAACTTACCAATAAATTTTAAATTTCTTATAGCTCCCACCCTTACACTGTAGAAACTTTTAAATGTAGCCATCTCTTCTACTCCAATAGCTTCATACCTCACACCTCTCGCCTGTGGAACACCCTTCCCAATTACTGTTTCCCTGAGAGCTATAATCTCCAACTATTCAAATGTAATGTCAATCGACATCTCCTGTTACCTTGATCTACCCACTATCCCTCTCCTCATCATTTCTTCTATCACTCCTATCTGCTCTTGCTCCAAATCTTCTGCAACCCCCTGCATCCTTGCTTGGGGCGTAATGCTTAAAAAAAAAAAAAAAAGTTACCGCTCTTATTTATTAATCATTAATTAATTATTAATAATTTATTTATTAATCAATACATTTGTAGTGAGAGTTTCAATATATGACTAGTAAATACAGCCTTAATTTAATAACAATATCACTTGGCTGCTACAAATTAATACAGCATTTTAAGATTTAAAACTTTATAAATAATTTAATAAAATTTAAAAAAATGAAAACAATTCTTATAAAAATTCATTATTCAACAATTTTTTTCTAAGATAGTGTCCATAATATATCTTATTCATAAAACCAATTAAAAGCCTTACTAATTAAATGTTTTAACTTTATTTCAGTTTTTATTTTACAATTCAGAGCATATTTTCTATAACTGAGGGGGGGTCCTGTTTGATGAAAAGAAAAAATGATCATTTAAATTCTCCAAGGACTTGTACTTATAACAAATACAAGCATTAAGGTCTATAAATATAAATTTCTGAAAATTTTATAAAATTAAGTAAGTGGTGGTGGGTAACAAATGTTAAAAAAAAAAAAGAAGAAAATCATTTTTGTCAAGATTTCCCAAAAAAGAAACATTTTTGAAATAATCTTATTAATTTGCCATACTAATTTATGGTCATCTGATGATACAAGAAAAAAATTTTAACCAAAATTTTGAAGGTTCTAAAAAGGATCAAAAATATAATTTAATAAGCAAAAAATTCTTTGATTGTTCCTCTTAAAAATATCAAAGATTTTGACTATGTTTTTATTAAAAAATTAATCATGCAGGCTTGTCATTTAGCTGATTGATGTTACATACAGCCTCCTGACTTGAGAGTTTCATAGGTGGACCAGTCTGTCTATTCTTCGGAGGGTATCATATATATGTGCATGTATATGTGTAATCTAAGTGGATGTGTGGCTGTTGTAATGGATAACAGATCAGATTGAGAAATCAGAGACCAGAGTTCGAATTGCAGTCAAATTTATGAGATGTGAAAATACATTTGGGAAAGGTATGAATCCATCTCTTCTCCTCCGAGCTATGGGTAAATAGCAGGACAGACTGGATCCTATAGCCTTGGGTAGCAACCAGTCTAAGAGAAGAACAACTCTGAATTTCATGCCTGAGGAAGGTTTTTTGTAGACCTTGTAGAACACTATGTGAACAGGTCCTCTGCATTTGGTTCTTCCAAAAATTAAATATAATCAAACCATATGTGTGATAGTCTGGTTGTTTGGTTCTAATAATTGAGCTAGTGGACCCTCATAAATTGAAAATGACAGGAGAGTCCACATTATATATATAAGGAGAATCCCCCCCACTTAAGATAAAAATGTAGGAACACTGTAAGGCTGTAACATGAAGGGATATAGAAAAATCAGGCATGGATGACCATATATGGTGGGAAAAGAAAGATCAAGCCACTCTGTGAGATGAAGTTGAAATAATAGACAGAGAATTGGAAAATACGAAAACTTAAGGAATCAGTACATATGCTAGGCTACAAAACTCTCCTAAGCTAGCACAGACACGAATACAATATGGGAACCAATAATACAGAGAGCTAGAGAAAAACAACAATAACAAAAATTGTAATATGAGCTCTGGTAAAAAATGACATTGAGATATTAAGTTTGTAACTCCCCAAAAAATCACTGACTGACACATGAACACATGGCCCAGTGAATAAAAGCATTGTTTGAGTGATCCAAAAGTCATCAGTTCAATACCTGGTTACCAAGGGGAATTAACTGAAACTGAGATATCCAAAGGCATGGCACATGGAATTAAAACAATCTACTCTCAGAGTAAATAAAGGGTTTGGTTCAAAATTCCAGCTAATATTATCTGAAGAAGACCAGAGCGTACAATGACTGAAACATTGTGAATATGGCAATAAAGATGAGGATAACCATTTGAATAGTATAAATAGTTACCTCATCATGAAATATAGTTGTATGTATATATGTACAAGTACAAAAAGGCTCTATAATGTATGTACAATTGTGTGTATGTGTGCATATATATATATATATATATATATATATATATATATATATATATATATATAAGGACTATTAGCAATTAAGATTTTGTTATATATATATATATATATATATATATATATATTAACAACAAATTACAAAGCACATAGACAGTTAACATTGTGTTTATGTGTGAACATTTGTGTTTGTTCTTTGGTGAATGTTCGTATTTTGGAAAAGTTCAGAAAAGGACTATTAGCTATTAAGATTTTGTTCCTTATATATATATATATATATATATATATATATATATATACATACACACACACATTCACACACTAGGATGGAACAAAATAAAATGGACATTTTTTATTGCATTAATGCAATTGTTTCTTTACATCATTCCATTCTGCATATAGTTATATTGTTTTAAATCTCCATCTCTCTTTTTGGAGTTGTTTGAAATTCTTGCTTCCTATTCTGTTTTCATTCTTTATAGCTATCAAAAGTAAAGATAAATAAATGTGATTTTTGTGTCATTATGCTCCAGGAGTTTAATCTCAGCCATCTTTTCTGCCAAAACCTATTTCAACATCAAGAGTGTTTTGAGGGCTGGAGTCAGTCTAGAAAGAAAATATTTGATGTCTCTGCCTAAATGACAACTTATCTTGAACATTACAAATGTTCTAAAAAGAAAAAAAAATTAGACATTATTAAATTTGAAACTGATACAATACTGTAATTATTTTTATGGGATTTTCTCCTCATGCCCACTAAGTGGCCTTGTATAAAGCAAAAGAAAGTGCACAAACCCTCTATCTCTTCTCTCTGTCTTCAACCATGGGATGCTGCAGTGACAAAAAAAATGTCTTGTTTCTCTTCTGGATGACTTTTTAGTCACCAAACTCAAAAAACGGATATGCAATGTGATCAGTCCTGGCTTGGAGTCTTGACTCTAGTCATTTTCTCACCGATGTTATGTGGTTTCCCTCTGTCTCTTCAAAAAATATTTTCATGGCATCTGCTCTGACAAGCTATTTTCACTAGTGTCCCAACTGCATGAATTTAAGCATGCTTCTAGGTTGATATTGTGGTATTAGCACCCTATGTTCACTATGTACAAGCAATGGACTCATCCCAGGTGGCTATTTAACTTGTAACTCCTATTTTCCTTTTTGTAGCTGGGTTTCATTTAGTTGAATAAAGATTAGCACTTTTACTGTTGTCAAGAGCTCTGTTTGCTCTTACAATTACTACAATTTATTCAACTAAACACGTAGATAAAATCTAGCATGGAAACAGCTTGGAAGCCAAAATGCTTGGATGCCAAAACTTGTTCACAAACAGCTTCCATAGACTACTGCTATTGGTGAACTATCCTACTAAACTATATAAGTGATTACCAGAAAAGAATACCGAACAAATACTGAGCTTTCTTGAGTTGTATAAGTCCCAGTGCATTTGAGTATATTGAAAGATGTATAGAGTTCGACGTGTCCATAAGAAAATTGGAAGCTTTATTTATTTAATCTGATGTGTTCACAAGGCGCCTGTTGGTCACAAGATGATAAAAACCAGGAGAATATTTGGACGAATTTTTCTAAGAAGGCTGAAAAGAAACTGCAATTTCAAAGACCATACTGCTGAAGAATGCGGTAACGAAGCTATGAGAGATGCCTTCATTTCAGGCTTAAGTTCACACTCCATACGGCAGCGTCTCTTAGAAAATAAAACCCTAGATTTTACACTCAAACGTCTGCACTGGACTTAGCACAAACAAATACTGCCTCAGAAGCGCAAATGGCAACGATAATCGACTGACCTCTCCAAAAGGTATGTGATGTATTTCCAGTCAAACCAGCAGTAGCTACGACTTGTGAAGCCAAAAGTAAATACTTTTTTTTTTGTGGATTTGCCTACCATTCGAGGGACGGCTGTCCTGCTCATACAGCTACTTGTAAATGCCCCAAAGAAGGACACTACGCCAGTGCATGTCGTCCCAAATCTTCGTTAGCAGCAGTGGCTGGTCTACATATACTGACTACGCTTGCTAACGTATCATGGGAGCTCTATCCCCTGCAACGCATGTGGTTAATAAAAAAACAAGTGCTCTACTCGATTCCTGTAGCACTGATAGCTTTATCAGCAAAAGAGTCATGCGAGAACTGAACTTGGAAGTCCACCCGTCCAGTAAGGGTATCACCATGGCCCAGAAAACTTTGAACACTAACTCAATGTGCTATGTAGTTGTCAAGCCCTTTGCCTTAATATTACCACCTGTCTAGGTGATTTGAAAGATTTATGTTCTGACGTGATACTTGGTCAAGATTTTCTGCGTCAGCGTCAGAATATGACATTCAAATATGGTGGGCCCCTGCCCAAATTAACTGTGGACAGTAGTCATCAGGTTTGTGCATTAAACACGGCGGAGATAGAAAACCCTTCACTATTTCCCAGTTTATCACCAAACTGTACAGTAAACCCATTGCCGTCAAGTCGAGGCGTTTTAACAACGAGAACCAGTTCTTCATCAATAAAGAAATTCGGAATCTACTTTCTGAAGGCATAATCGAAGAAAGTCTTTCTCCATGGCGATCCCAGCTGGTAGTGGTAAATGACTCCACTTACTGTCATAAAAAAACGAATGTGTGTAGATTACTCGCAAACGATAAATATACAGTACAGGACACTTATCCTCTACCAAGAATTGATAAATGATCAATGACCTTGCTAGATACAGCGTTTTTTCTACATTCAACCTCAAAAGTGCCTACAACCAGGTACCACTAAAAGTAGCGGAGAGAAAATTCTTTGCTTTTGACGAGAATTGTCGCTTGTTCCAGTTCTGCAGAATTCCGTTTGGGGTGAAAACGGAGCTGCTTTGTTCCTGAGAGGTATAGACAAAATAATAAAAGGAAAATCTACGCAGTACTTTTCCTTGCATTGATGATATTGTAATGATCATCATCATCACACACATACATACATACTTACTCAAATTCAAATTATACAACAAGCATTCATTGGATAATAAATCAGCACTACTGTGTAATGGATAATTTATAAATCGCAGCTATGCGACAATATTATAATCGCTATATTTTTATGTAGTCGCTTTTGTGCACTTTTGAAAGAATCGGATCACAAGAGCCTTCTTAGCTTAGTAAATATTTGCAGGAAAAAATCTGCTTCTAATTGGTCAATAAACACACAAGTGAGCGTTGCAATCCACCTACGCACAATATAATTTTCCAGCGCGTGACTAAGTCAAGTTTACAGCCAAGGTGCTGTGAGCCTGTCACGTGATTACATTATATATAAATAGCAAACACGAGTTTGCCTTTTTCTCCTTTTTCTCTATTCGTGCTGCAAAATGTAGTCCCAGAGAATTATCGTCTTGACCATGCAGTAAGACGTTAAATAATATTTCACGCATTCACGTACGTACGAACTCTTACGAACTTTTCCAAAATACGAACATTCACCAAAGAACAAACACAAATGTTCACACATAAACACAATGTTAACTGTCTATGTGCTTTGTAATTTTTGTTATATATATATATATATATATATATATATATATATATATATATATATATCGGTGTTGTTTGTCTTTATCTTTAGTTGGACTTAATTCAAGTCCAACAATCTCTTTGTATCTGGACCTTCTTCTAGAAGTAAATTTAAACGCACGTGTTTTCTTTTCATCCTCACCCTCCGGTCTTCTACAATATTACTATTGCAGGACACACACATACAGCACACGGCCAAAATGTGAAAAGGTTCCTGGAGGCGATGGCAAAAGCCAAAATTACCCTCGATAAATCAAAATCTGTGACTACTGTACCTTCCATGATGTCGGCAGTGGGATCATTAAGCCCGACCCAGAAAGACTTCGCCCCTTAAAAGAACTACCACCTCTAGAAAACTCGATATCAGTAAAAAAGGCTCTTGTCAAGTTCGCATATTATGTGAAATGGATACATAATTTTTCTTATAAAATTCAACCTTTAGTAAAAAATAAAAATTCCGACTTGAGAAAAAAGAACTCAAAGCTTTTGATCAATTAAAAAAAAGAAATGGTGGAGGCCACACTAAAGCCAATAGATGGAAAGTTTACCTTTTGAGGTGGAATTTGTCACGTCAGATGTGGCTATTTCCACAGCCCTTGGCCAAAGTAGATGACCAGTAGCGTTTATGTCAAAAACACTATAGGGAAGTGAATGAAAGTATTACGTAATAGAGAGGAAGGACATGGCAATTATTGAGGTGGTTCGGAAGAGGATTCACCATTTGTCACGGCAACATTTTACCCTAATTACTGATCAGAGATCACAGTGGCCTTCATGCATATCAGCAAACTGCGTACTAAAATTAAGAATGCCAAGATTCAAGAATGGCGGTTAGAACTTTCAGCCTTCGACTACATGATAAAATACCGCCCTGGCAAGGAGAACGTAGTTCCCAAGGCACTTAGTGGAGCTTACGCTTGTTCAACCATTACCAGTTCTGACCTCACCGACATTCACAATGAGCTATGCCACCTGGAAGTTATTAGACTCTTACATTTCGTTAGAGGGAAAAATCTTCCTTTTTCTACGGAGGAGGTAAAAAAGGTCTGTCTATATTTCTGAGATGAGGTATTATGTACATTATTTACATTATTCGGACTATTGTCCTCATCTTTGTCGCCATATTTGTTACAATGTTTCGGCTGTTGTACGCTCCGGCCTTCTTCAGGTGGTTGGAATATGGTAAATCTAGCCTATTTAAATCATTAACTATACTCTGCACATTTACAAACACAGATGTGAAGAGACGGGTGCTGGTTATTTAAGCGATATATACCACATCCCAAACGAATCTACCAATAGAAGACAATGATCCTGCTTTTGCTCTCAAGGACAATGTACTGATGATGAGGAAGCACATGCTGATGTCATAAGTATTCCTAGTTGGATAAGAATTCTCTTGAGCCAAAACTCAAGATCCTTTAACAAGTATTCCAAGAAATAGGACTGAAGATAAACCTTTCTACAACAGAAAATATGATCTGGAATTAGAATGAAAGCAGTGATGGCATCTACCCTGAATCTATCATAAAAATTCAGAACTTGGAATTAGTAAATACTAAATACTTCAAATACCTTGGTATATGGATCAGTTATAAGAAATTTAGTATAGGAGAAAAAGAATTTGAACATGGCTGCACCAGAGGTAATTTTGCTCAACACTACAAGTTACTACAAAAGTAAAAAATTAATTTGAAACCTTGAGTCATTTTCTTAAATAGCCTTTTTCAGAGCAAGACTTCCATGTGGATGTCAGAGATGGCATCAAACCTATTCAAAAATATCTAAATTGTCAGCAGCATACAGCCACTTTCTAAGCTGAATGATTAAAAATGGCTTTGAGCAAACAAAGCCTATAGATCTTAACAAAGACCATTCTTTTTTGAACACTGTGAACTGGTGTTATAGAATCACAAACAAAACAAACTGTACCAAATAACTGAAACTGCATTACTTGAGGACTTTCAACAGTAATAAATAATAACTTAATCCAGATGTTTACTTTTCACACTACTTAAAATAAAAGTTTAGGAAGGAAACCACCATCACTACTGAAAACAGCAATAACAGCTTCTTTTTTCATTATGTGCTGTGTCCCCTCAGGATGTAGGCGATCATGGCTCTCCACAATTTCCTTCCCTTTGTAGCTCTTAATAAATTTTGTCTTACTAGACTTAAAAAAAATATTTTTCTGAAAAATTATTTTAATAGAAAGATTTTATAAATTTCAACCAACAGCTGCTTGGTCAATAAATGTTGACTGTTTTCTTATAAGGAAACAGAAAATATTACCATTACTCTTTTGCTTGTCTGAGGTTATATTAATATAAGAAAAAATTTTCATTCTTTTGTTTTGTAAATGAAGGAAATAAAGGTTGGATACATTTATTTTGAGAGTGTTAAAATTTTCTCCTAAATTTTCTTAGTAGAATCTTGATCAATCCAAACAGACGTCCTTATAAATATTAATTTTGGGTTCCTTTCAGTTTTTAGCTTAATATTCTTTTTTTTTTTCATCAGAAGAAAATTATTAAAATTTTACAAAAATGACATTATTGCTTATTATAATATTTATTGTTTATTATAAAAGTGTTTGATTTTGTTAACTTTCAGGCAATAACCCATAATAATCTGTTTTAGCAATGCCAAATTCTTCCTCATTTTTTATTGGTTCTTAATTTTCCAGAAAAATTTGATTTGAAAATTTTCTGCAGCTGTGACCAGGGTGTTATTTTTTTCAATTTTTTTAAGTATTTCATTTCAAGCAAGGCAACAATGCCACTAGAATGAAGGAGATTACAGGGAGTGAAAGTGAAAGAGAATAAGATTGAAAATGGGGAGGATTATGGAAAGGACAAAAAAAAGAACAGGGTTTAAGAAGACACAGGATGGTGGTTGAAATGCACTTAAATTTCTGAAGATTGTAGTTACCAGGGAAGCAAGAAATCAGAAAGGATTTCCACAGGCGGGAAGTGAAAGAAAATAAAACTGTTACAGTCGAAGTGACAGTTGCATTTAGCTAGTGCAACAGTAAAGTGATGAGACCTAATTGCCAATCTAGTAGCATGCTTAACTTCCTGTGGTCAAGGTACCAAGGAGAACAGCTCATTAGAATGATTGCTATGAAAATATTTATAGAATAGACAGAGGGAAGCCATGTCACATTGGTGAGAAATCAACTCGGGAGGAGATGCCTGGTCAGAACTGATTGTATCACAGATATTTCTGAGATGCACAGTAGGAGCACCAGACCAAATATGGTAACAGTATTCAATACATAGATAAATGGTAAATTTATAAACATGCAAGATGGATTTTGATGAAAATTTTTTTTTGTATAAAATAGTGAACCAAATTCCCTTGCAGCAGACACAGCGACTCCGGAGGGGAAGTTGTATTAAGATTCAGCAATGGCAGAGTTGTGGTTAGCCAAATTTATACTTGTATGAAATAGAAATTTTTCTATCCAAAAATAATGTCCACTCTCTCATAAAACCAACATGTTTGTTAATTCTATCATCACATTTAATGGGCTTGTCAACCATTACCATGTACATGCCGAATATATGAGCAACAATAAAGTTTTATGGAAAATTGAAACAAAAAGGACACTTATAGATTTTTTTTTTAATCAGTTCACTCCAAGCAAGGTAATAAAGCCACTAAGATGAAAGGGGATACAGGGAGTGAAAGAGAATGGTTGGTTGGTTGTTTTGTTTTATGGCATATCAACCTCAGTGGGTCATTTAATGCCAACAAAATTTTTTAAATAGATTCATAGCGATAGTTTGGTAAAAAAGTGTGTATGTATACATATATATTTGAACCATTTTTCAATTACTCATATTTTTGAGTACAATCAAACTTCTTTTAGGAAATTTACAATCTTGGATGGTTTTATTTTCATAAAAAGTTTTTTGTTTTTTAATTACTCACTTGGTAATATTTTGTTCACACGAGATCAAAAATCTAACAGTATGTTTCACTGTAAATTTTAATTATTGCTGATAATAATTTTTATTATTACAAAGTATTTCTGGTATTAAAACCTATTTTTATACAAGTTTGGGTGTTAACTATTTGTCCATAGCTGGGACCCTAACAGGTGCTACCACCCCGGGGTCAATGGGGACCTGGGAACACCAGCAATTAAGAGGTGGTTCCATGCTCCTCAAAAGCTACAGATCTGAGGCCTTGCAAGTGGACAGTCTATCATCTTACCCAGGACGTAAACGTAGTTTATTGTCATACCCAGGATGAGAAAGAGAATGGAAAGACTTTAGAAGAAATCAAAAACCCAATCCTAAGCAGGAAAAATGAGGTAAACCTCTACTCCTGTTAAAAAGTCTGGGGAGGAGTGTGAACCAAACAATAGGCAAACCTATCTACTCCTATGTTACTTCTTAACATCAGAAAGAGAGAGTTGAAGTTTCTTGGCCACATAATGAGGAAAGAGAGCTTGGAAAATTTGATACTCACAGCACAAATTGAAGGCA
This sequence comes from Acanthosepion pharaonis, assembly GCA_903632075.3. Taxonomy (NCBI): domain Eukaryota; kingdom Metazoa; phylum Mollusca; class Cephalopoda; order Sepiida; family Sepiidae; genus Acanthosepion; species Acanthosepion pharaonis. The sequence goes on from CAHIKZ030001802.1 coordinate 1,136,172, forward strand.
AGAGAAACAGGGGAAAATAATGCATACCTAGTAATCTTGAGTAAAATGATGACAGAAAGTTATAGAAGAAATAACAAAAGGATAAAATTTATTAAGATTTACAAATGAAAGGAAATTGTGGAAAGCCATGATCGCCAACATCCTGAAGGAACACATAGAAGAAGAATCTTGTATATAAAACAGATACATGACATTTATGACTTCAAGATTATATCCAGTACTAGCAGTAGAGTTGCCCAGGGATGTAACAGTAAGAGATAGATCAAGTATCGACCATCATAAAGACTGAAAAATAAAAGTGACAAAGATTATTGTTTAAGGTTGACGGACACGCATGTCTTAATTTTTTTTTTTTTTTTACGAATTGGTCAAACCCAAACTCAAACAAAAACATTGTTTTCCATCATTATGAGTCTACCAATTGAATAGAATTTTATTATAAACAATTGTCTTGTAAATGGAATTTTTAAAGCATTCTGAATGTAAAACTAAAGAAAAAAGTGTGCAAGACAATAAGAAACACTACCTGCCAAAAAAATGTGAAGTTTTGTTGAAATCGGTTGAAAAATGTAGGAAGTCCGATCCCATATATAAACGAATACACACACACACAAACAACCTGGGTTTTATAATAAGTATAACTCGATATGAGTTGTCCCCCTTTCATTCTGGCAAACAGTGATGCCTCTTAATCATGTTTTCAAATTGATTTTGTGCAAAAACAATTGTGTTTTTCCAATTTTTGGCACTGTCAGAACCAATGCAAGGTAATTTTTACATAGTCCTGTGAAGTTTTGTTGAAATCGGTTTGAAAAATGTAGGAAACCGATCCAATATATAAAAAAAGACAACACACACACACACACACACACACACAAAACCTGGGTTTTATAATAAGTATGATTTTGCAATTTCTAAATGAGTGATGGATTTTTATTTATTAATCTGATGCCAGGGAAGGGGGTTAATCTTACGTTTCTACATATAACCCATTAATACCCACTGTCAAAAAAATGGAATAGAGGGTTAATGCCACCAGAAGCCAACTACCTTATCATACACAAAGTATTTTTTTTTTTTTTTTTTATGAATTGGTCAAACCCAAACTCAAACAAAATATTGTTTTCAATCGTTATGAGTTCACCGATTGAATAGAATTTATTATAAACAATTGTCTTGTAAATGGAATTTTTAAAGCATTCTGAATGTAAAAATAAAGAAAAAGTGTGCAAGACAATAAGAAACACTACCTGCAAAAAAAAAAAGTGAAGTTTTCCTGAAATTGGTTTAAAAATGTAAGAAATCCGATCCCATATATAAACAAACACAACAAAACCTGGGTTTTATAATAAGTATAACTCGATATGAGTTGTCCCCCTTTCATTCTCGCAACAGCGATGCCTCTTAATCGTGTTTTCAAATTGATTTCATGCAAAAACAATTGTGTTTTTCCAATTTTTGGCGCTGTCAGAACCACCGCATAGTAATTTTACGTAGTCCTGTGAAGTTTTGTTGAAATCGGTTGAAAAATGTAGGAAATCCAATCCAATATATAAACGTACAGACACACACACACACACACACACAACCTGGGTTTTATAATAAGTAAGATTTAGTGAGCATATTTCAGCACAAGACTATATAGGGCATGCGTTACAATTCAGTAATAATGATATATAAAGTAATCTCACTAAACATTACATCATACTCTCAAATGTTTACCCTGAAGATTTCCCTGTGGAGTATTGAGCCACAGTCTCACCATGCTAGGTATTACTGTTGGTGTTGTCATATTAGATAGGTTTTTATGGGGTGAAGGTTTAGCCCCTAACTGAACTATTTTTTAATTGTTTCAAGTCACTAAAGCAAAAAAGAATATGAAAGAAAATTAAAAAAACTGTTAAAGGGATAACATTAAAAGAAGAAGAATTAAGAAGACAGTAAATAACAATTGATATTGAATTTAAATTTTTGAAGATCAAAGTTGACTGAAAAACAAGAAGATAAAAGAAAGATGAAAGGTATGAATTTCAGAGGTCAAAATAATGCAAGTACAGAAATGTAAATATATGGAAAATGTCAATAATAGACAATAGAAAATATGACATAGAAATCCAAAGATGTAAGGTACCTTCTAAAATCAAAACAAAATGTTTTTTTAAATCATTTCACCCCAAGCAAGGCAATAATGCCACTAGAATGAAAGAGGTTACTTTGTGTTAGAGAATGAAAAAAACTACTATTAAGGAGAGAGGACAATAAAAGAACAATAATTAAGAAGCCAGAACATAACAAGTGACAATGCATTTAAAATTGACTGGGCAACAAGAAGCCAGATGAGAGTTTCACAAGCAAGAAGTTCAATAGAAGAAACTGTTAGCATAGAACTTAGTTACATTTAGCTAGTTAAACTATGAAATGATGAGACGTTGCTGCTAATCTAGTACTGTGCTTAAATTCATAAAATCTAGCTACTATAGAGAAATGCTCACCGTGAAAATAATTTATAGAAAAGTTACAGGGAAGCTACAGTATGGCACAGTGGGAAAGTGACTGAAGTTGAGATTCCAGGTTAGGACCAATAACATTGCAGATGTTATAAAATAAAATAAGACATATCTCGGCTGATTTACAGGCAAATACTCAAGAGCGAGAACCGGATGTGAACGGGACAAAGCCGTGTCACACAATGACCATTAACTTTCTTTACAAATGTTCCCAACACACGTGTTCGGGTCGAAAAATAAAATAATATTTAAAAGTGCTCTATTTTTCGTCCAATAAAAAATGCTTCCTCCTAATTATACTCTGCTTCATTTCTCGAGCCTGTTAAGCCATAAAATCGCTATAAAAGGGGTCACATGGAAGTTCAACGGGCAGTCAACACGTGGCCAGCGAACAGACCTGACGGTCAGGTCGAGCGATCAGCAGCAGGGAGCGTCAACCACCGTCAACATGTGTGTGTGAACTATGAGAGATCGACCAGATCCGAAAGCGGCTTATGAACTTTACCACAAGGTAGCTGTCCCAAACCCTCACGTTCATGTTCAAATAAACCACGTAAATCTATTTCTACTGTTGTCGTATTTCTTTCTTGCAACCATACGTTTGTCTATAACACAGATTCACTGGGTTTTATCAAGAATCTCTGGATATATAGCAGGAACACCTGAGCAGATGTGGTAGCAATATTCAAAATAGTAGAATGGTAGACTTGAATTCAAAGTTATACTTATCTTGGACTGGTTGATAAACATCTAAAGAGTACAGTTTGCCCTGCTATTTAACTCATTTCTAGAAGAAAAATAGATGGATTCATGCCTTTTTAAGGGTATTTGTGTAAAGTGAATGCAGTGTCCTCAGCTAGAATTTAAACTCAACAAGGCCAATCTTACTTTCCATACTAAGAGCTTCTACACTATGCGCACATCCTAAATTTTATATATTTATATTTTTTTTTTGTTTTAATCTGACATATTTTTATTAGTTCAAACATTAATTTAGCGAATACCTGTATATGAGTAGATGGTTCATTTTTATTTCAAACTGTATTTATTTCATTTACAAGCCTGCACACTTGGTAAAAATGTTTAAAAAAAAAAAAACAAAGCATCTACTGGAATCCACTATAAAATAATGTCTGAAATAATAAAAATATGTTGGATTAAGAAATAAAGTTCATTAGTTTTTTGAAATCATTATCTTCTGTCTTTTATTGTTCTTGCTATTTAATGTTTTCTTTTTTTTCATATTTTTTCACACTCAGTAACTATTGAGTGGCTTTATTGCCTTGCTTGGGGCAAAATGATTAAAAAATAAAAATTCATATACATATATATATATATATATATATATATATATATATATAATGTTAATCATACTCTATCTTCTTATTGGTTGATGCTGGTTTCATACATTCCTCATTATTTCTATAATTGTATTACCTGTTTACCCATGAATGAACTTAGATGAAAGGGCTGTCAGCGGTTATTCCAAGTGACACAGAAACTACATCAGGATCATCCTGAAGACCTGTAATATCTTCTCTATCCAATTAGGAAAGTTGGCTGGTAATCAGGCCAGTTGGCAACTTTCTGTATAAGCACTGTTCAAGCCACAGAAGCAAAGTTAGTCCAGCAGTTAGAAGAACATTATTAAAGTTGTCTCATGAGAAATCCTTACTCTGTTATCATATTTTCGGACACCTCACTTACAGAAAAGTATGCTGGTCCCATGTTGGTCACACAAGAATCTGTCCAGCATGAAGAAAACCACACAATTTCATCTCAAAAGATGATTTACAATGACAAATTTACACATCAGTATTTTAAATATATTTTTTCTAATTGTTATTGCTGTATTTTTTTTTATTGAGGCTGTCTTCATCCCCAAAATTTATAAAAATCTTGGATTAGTCTACTATTGTCATAACAAGGACACTGCCGCCTGGTGTCGCAAGTGCAAGGAAGATAACCATAATTCAGCAGACTACATAAAATTTGATAAGACATGGCACAATAAGGAAAAATTTTAAGGCAAAGTGTTCATACCTGCAAAAAATCTGTATGGCAAAAGGACAGTTTTTCCCTTAATACTGCACCACTAAGACAGATTGTCTCATGTCTAGTTTAATTAATTATAACCGATAGAATACCAACTCGTACAGACAAGTGACTTTTAAGGAGAAAAACAACTGATCTTAATGGAGATTGAAAATGAGCAAAAGGAATGTACTTTATTACAGAAAAAATGAGCACAGGAATCGAAAATAGAACAATACCTAAAGGGACAGAACTTGTCATGGGGATGCTATTATTTGAATTACCTTCATTCCTTGGCAATGTTTGTTTTTAAAAGTGCTGATTAGAATGTTATAAAACCTAAACATACAATGAAAATAAATTTATACATTTTTTTGTTCTTGAAAATTTACAAAATTATTTATTCAGTAGATTTTTATTTACAACATTCTAAAAAGTAATACAATCAGAACTAATGCAATATTTATCATTAACCAGTTTATAAAAAAAGAAATATGGAAACAATGTTTTATTCATAAATTTATAAACATTTATTAAATTATAAAAATAAGAGGACAAACTATAATGAAATCCTTATTATTTACCATTTTAAAAAGTTCAAGTCATTTGAAAATTAGTTGATATTTTGCCAACTATCCCAATAAACAATCTAACAAATAAATAGTGTATATAAACAATTTAATATTGTTTATTATTTTTGTTGTCAATTCTCAAGAATAAAGAAAGTCTATAAATTCACTTTCATCATGTGTTTAGGTTTTATTACAATTCCAATCATCACTTTTTAAAACCATAAACATTGCTGAGGAGTGAAGGTAGTTAAAATAATAGTGGTGTCAAGGAAAAAAATGTCCTTTTGACCCACTATTTTTTTGGTGTGCTTGAAAGTTAAAAAAAATAGAACAGTGACTAAAATCAAATTGCTGAAATATGAACAGAAAAGTTATTGAGCAAGGACACAAATATAGAAAGGTATATAAGACTAGGGTTCATTTACTGGATTTATTTAACATTTCCAGTGAGGTGATCCAAAGAGACCTGGAAGTCGTAGCAGCATCTATTACTGGTGTTCACAACCTCAAAAACATAAGACGTGCAGATGACATCACATTGATGGCAGACAGAAATAGAAAAGATAGTAAAGGCTAGCAGAAAGAAATACCGAAACATCATTTGTCAGACAGAATGTATTGCTGTCAGCAGTAAAGATGCAATGTACAAATTGCAAAGGTCAAAATAATGTAAATACAGTGATTTAAATATGTGGAAAATGTCATAAGAGACAAAATAGGAAATGTGACAGAAATCCAATCATCCCAAGCAAGGCAATAAAGCCACTAGGATGGAAACGGTAACTGAGTGATAGAGAATATGAAATAAACTACTATTAAAGAGAGAAGACAATAAAAGAATAAGAATTAAAACAGAACATAACATGTGACAGTGCATTTAAATTTTTAAAGACGAAAGTTGATTGGGGAGTAAGGAGCCAGAGTAGAGTTTCACAAACAAAAAGTGTGAGAGAAGAAAATATTAGCATAGAACACTGTTGCTTCTAACATAGAAGATATATATATATATATTATATTATATATATATATATATATATATATATATATATATATATATATATATAAACTGATGCGACCTTGCTGCCAGTCTAGTGCTATCATTAAATTTATAAAGTCTAGGTACCATAGAGAAAAGTTCATCAGAACAATTACCATGAAAATAATTTATAGAAAAGGCACAGGAAATCTTTGTTATGGTGGTGGGAAAGGAAGTGAAGCTGAAATGCTATGTCAGAATACTAAGAAATACTAACAAAGGAAAATTTGTACTGTTATGTAATCATGAGCCCCATAACACATCAGGGTAGTAGGGGGGGGCACCATGTGCACTGTAAGCCAGTTTGAATTCAGTTTTCCTTCTCCTAGAGTAGTCTCCAACCAAGCCTATAAGACCTAATCTGTCCTGCTGTTTAAACATAGCTGAGAGGAGAAGAGATGGACTTATAACTTTTCTAAGCAATTACTTACCTATTAAGTATGTAATAAGTACCTACTTAATAAGCTTTTTAAAATGCATGGAAGAGCATGGAGAGGGAGTGATAGCAAGGGGACAAACATTACTAAGAGCTATTTTTGATTTGAAAATGGCTAAAGTGGCCAAAAGCACTTAGAGCAATAAACTCTACAGACAATTTTTATACACCCTTGCCCCTTACCAAACAAGATTCAAGAATATTAGAAAAACTCAATAAAAAAAAATTTTGCTAAATTTTCCTTGTCTGCCATATTCAATGAGACCTGTTTGAATATGATATAACAATACATAATTTTGTATAATTTTATATATCAACAGTATTTAGAAAAATAGTATAACAAATTGGAAAAAAAAGGTTTCGTAATGCATTTCATCTGTTAGGATTTCATCAGACAGGCTTTGTTGATGTTGCTATGTCTACACATGTGTACGAAATTAGAAATGCTGGTAGTTTCAAAATTTTCAAATATCAGGTCATCCCATGAGTTCTGTTCGAATTTTAACTTTTTGTTAAAATGAACAAAATTTAAAGAGTATTTTATAATGTCTAATGAAGCTGAACATTATTTTTATGTTTAGATGCATTTGAACTGATCAAATTTTATTTCAGGGAATAATAAAATTAAATTTTGTTTGATTAAAACCCTGCTAACATGGAAGTACCCAAGAATCATTTGAGGCACATAATGCTTTATGAGTTAAAGAAAAGAAACTCAGCAGCCAAAGCAGCTAGAAACATTCACTCTGTTTATGGAGAGGAATGTGTGAATGAAAGAACTTGCAGAAGATGGTTTGCAAAATTCAGAGGTGGAGATTTCACCCTTGAAGATGAAGATCGAACCGGACGTCCAGTTGAGTTTGATGAAAAGCTTCTTGAAGCAGCCCTTGAAGAAAATTCTGCTTTATCAGTTGAGGAATTGGCAGTGGTTCTCAGTTCAAACCATACAACTGTTCATCGTCATCTTCAACAACTTGGAAAAGTTCCTAAACTTGGAAAATGGGTGCATCATGAATTGTCGGAAAACAACCTCAAATCCTGAGTTGACATCTGCTCTTCTCTCCATTCTCGCCAACTTGTTTCACCTTTTTTGGATAGACTTGTGACTAGCGATGAAAAATGGATCTATCAAAATTTTAAGCATCATAGACAATGGCTTGTTAAAGGGGAAGGACCCCAGCCACAGCCGAGAAGGGAACTTCATTGGCAAAAGGTTCTTCTTTCAATCTGGTGGGATCACCCAGGAATAATCCACTTTGAATTCTTACCACCTAATGCAACAATTAATACTCAAATATACTATCAGCAATTAGAGCATTTGAACCAAGCTTTGAGGAAAAAACGACCTGCTCTAGTGAATCGAAAAGAGGTAATGTTTCATCAGGACAATGCACGACCCCACACAGCAAGAATCACGTTACAAAAGATTGAAGAACTTGGTTGGGAGAAAATTCCTCATCCACCTGATTCTCCCGATCTTGCTTCAGACTACCATTTGTTTTGTAACTTACAGAATCATTTGGAAGAAACGGCGTTTGTAAGACAGGAAGTGGTTAAAACTGACATTTGTGAGTTCTTCGAATCAAAGCCAAAAGAATTTTACAGTAATGGAATTAGTAAGCTTGTTAATAGATGGAAGTAAGTCATAGATAATCAGGGAAAATACATTGTTGATTGAATCTGTAATTAAATGTAACATTTGGTCACTTGTTTTCTTTATTCAAAATTCAGACAGAACTTATGGGATGACCTGACACAAACGAAAATAATTTATCTAAACTCAACATAAAACTTGTCACAACTACATCTAAAACAATCAAAGACTTAATCAATAAAAAACAAAACAACAAGCCAAAACTTGAAGGAGGAATTTACTCTATAAAATGCAGGAATTGTCAGAATGAATATATTGGAGAAACTTCAAGAAGTTTAAACAATAAACTATATAAACACAATGAGACGTTTTAAATAACAATACACAAAACACATTGGTTGTTCTCCGCAACAAAACAGACCACAATTTTGATATAGGGAATGCTACTTTTATTAAAAGAGAAAATAATCCACTGAGACGAAAATGTCTGGAAAGTGCCTTTATCACTAGTTCAGCTACGGTAAATTTGCATCCAGGGTCATACAAATATATCATCATTCTTGGTAGATTTTCTTTTGTCAAAATGTTGGATAGTCTGGGACAAAGGTGATGGGGAGAAAAAGAAAAAAGAATACAGATGAATTTGGCTAGATTGAAAAAATATTCTCTTTCGAAACCTTTGAAACTACCAGGATCTCTTATTTTGTGTGCATGTGTAGAATTGGCAACATCAACAATGCCCAATCCAATGAAATACTAATGGATGAAATGCAACACAAAAACTTTTTTCCAATTTTCATGCTATATATATATATATATATATATATATATATATATATATATATATATATATATATATACACACACACATACATATAAATATAGAGTATTGATTGCTGGTGTTAATGAAAGTACTCAATATAATAAAACTGCTAAAATTCATACTAATAATAAATATATATTTTTGGTCACCAGTAGCACAACTGGATTTCATGCATATGATGCAATTATTAGGTGTTGATTGAAAACTGAAAAATTTAAATATTGATAATTATACAATACTGTTACAATAATGGAGCAGTCCATTAACTTTTGGGAAAAAACTATATACGCATACAAACATCTAAATACTAAATACCAGTAGATATAAGCCATATATAGAAGACTGAAGAAACCAGACATACATAAAAGGGCAAATTAAATAATTCTCTTTATATATATATATATATATATATATATATATATATATAAAATAGACTCTCCCATTGGGTTCGATGTATGAGGATCTGACAACTTAACCAATTGATTCAGTTATGAATTTTGTGTGACACTTAAAACCTTCTAGTGACTTGCAAAGGAGGCCATATATGGAGCAAGACTGAGGATTGTGGGGTGAGGTCACTATTAGATTAGCTGACTTTTTAGATCTTGCTCTTGCTTCCTGAAGACAATTCAGATTAGCAGATTGAAAACTACTGAGTCCACTAAAACACATTAATCTCCACTCTACCCACTCCAAGGCCAAGTGCTCAAGGATGTTATGAGGTATATTGACAGCTTGTCTTTGTATCTAAGCCATGGATGTTCTATATTCCTGTAGCCCTGATCTAACTGGCTGTATGTTAGGATCTTGGGTATCCTGTCATCAGACATTCTCAAGACATGACCAGTCCAGTATATATATATATATATATATATATATATATATATATATATAACTTGGAATAATTCTTCATACAGCAATAATTAAAAGTTTTCTCTTTTCTGTCTCTTGTTCATTTTTTTTTTAAACTGTTAATAATAAAAAGGCCATGATTTTTATTTTGTGCGAAAACAGATGAATGGCTGGTTTTAAACAATCATGCAGAGCATGACTTGCAAATCAACAATGCAATGCACTAATAAATACAGTGTGAAGAAACAAAGCTTTCAAAATTTCTGCAAACTCTAAACTTGCTTATTATGTATAAATATAAATAATACAAAAGGATATTGATAAATCATAACTTACTTAATATGACTGCCATAATGTTCAATGACATGCTTAACACAACTCTTAAATATAATGTCCATAGAAATTTTGGGCTACTTCTTGATAGTAATTTTATTGATTTTAAAGTGGAGAATTCTTGTTAGTGGTCTACTCCAAAATGTACCAGGTTCACTTCTGGTTCTGAAGGCAGGTCAGAACTCCGCTGGTCATAAATCAGCAAAATTAGCAACTTCTGCATTTTGTCGGAGCAAAGACCTGCGTCCACACATACTTGTCCTCTGGACAGTTGACCTTGACCCATCACAAATCATGGTAACTCAGGAACTTGTAGTAGGCATCAGCACACTCATTTTCAGCAACTTCCCCATTTATTGAAAAGGAGTAGAGATTTATACCTTGTTACTTGTTTAGGATTGGGTTTTCCATTCCTTCTAAAATCCATCTCATTCTCTTTCACTCTCAGTAATAGCTTAAGTGGCATTATCACTTTGTTTGAGGTGAAATGATTCACAAAAAAGAATAGAAGACGAAAATTATGTGGGTGCTCAGGTGATGTCACAATTAATGGCTTGGAATGAAAAATCAGAGTATCTGAGTTCAAATTCTAGTCAAGTTTGTTACATTCACTTATGTACAAATACTTTTGAGAAAGTATAAAGTCATCTCTTCTCCTATCCCGATCTGTAGGTTAAATATTAGAACTTGTTTCTGGAAAAATCATTACTATCTTCAAAGAATTGTTAATGAAATATTCATTTACAAGGAAAAAAAATTTTTCTTATTATTCAAAATGTTTTGGCTTTAAATATTCCACAAAGTGTTGATAAACTGTAAAAAAAAAAAAAAAAAAAAATGAACAAATCAATCAATTCACCAAATTTGGAAAATAATGCTTACAAGTTCCTTTTTTGTTCTCATTGTCTTTAAAATTTCCTCATTGCTCTATTGTTCTGTCTATGGTATTCTCAGCATTCTACTGCAGAAACAAGCTTATTTCAGTATTCTCTCTCTCTCTCTCTCTCTCTCTCTGTGACAGTATATTAGAGACACTTTATCTTTCTCTCATTTGAGGTGTTTTGTCACCAAAATATATACCTAGTACATATTTTTATTACTTCAAACATTAATTTAGCGAATACCTGTATATGAGTAGATGGTTCATTTTTATTTCAAAATTTATTTCATCTACAGACAAACCTCTCATCAATAGAATAATAGGGGGAGAGGTCGTCCATTAAAACCAATTGTCTGCAGATTGTAGAATAACAATACAATAAACAACACTTACCGGCGTAAGAGTCCCAGCTAGCGTCCAGCTGGCAGACAAAAATAAAGCAGGTTGTAAATACAAACCCTGCAAACTAACTGAGAAATCAAGCTGGTATTTATATAGAAATACTTCCACTCAGGTACCAGCAGCCAATCACAGCCCAAGCAATGGACCATCCCACTTTAGCATAATGAGATGCTCCATTGCACCATAAATAACTCTTTCTCAATGTTGAATTAGTATTCACTCATCTTGCTCCACAACTGAGTGTTTATCTTGACCACGTGATTGTTCGACACAGATGAGTAGGGATTCTTTTTGATTTATAAAATGCTGTAGCATACCTGTGGACGATAATGGGTATGTCCCCATTTACAGTAATAGTTAGAGATTCATTTTAGAAATCACTTGACTCACTTCTAGCAGTTGACTACTTCTACACATTGCTGGTGCATCTAATATGTGTTGTTTGTGTCCTAATTATTCTCATTTATTACCAACCTTTGTGTGATTATTCTATTCAGTATCTTTCCGTAGATTACAACATAAAACTACTATAGTAACTACCAGTAGTTATGATCATAATGTAAATACTATAAACATGTATATATGGCATAAATAAATATATACTGTACTGTATATATACAGCATACCATATATATAATAATAGATTTCTCACAGCTACTTTCTCATTTTTATGACCTCTGTAGAAGCTAAATTATACAAGGCCCAAGAACCACTCAGTTTAGAGGGTTACTGAAAAGGTTGTTGTATGGATGTAAGAGAAGGTGGTAAGTGCAGATTATGAGGATATGTAGGATAGATAATAGTTGGCTTCAGATTTTGAAGAGATTTGAAGATTATTGTGATCAGGGAAGCATTTTCTTGGGAGTTTGTTTTATAAAGTAGCAGTTTACAGGAAAAAGCTAAGTGGAACTAACTTCTTACGAGTGGTATAGGAAGGGAATGAAGATGACCCTGTGTCAGTGGCACGGCAGGTCCTAGCTGTAAAGGGACTTAAGCAATGTATCTCAGTGCACTATTAGACTGGTGTCAAGATCTCATTTACAGTTGAGTTGGCTAGATGTAACTGTAAGCTATATGCTAACAGTTTCTTTTGTTGCACTTCACTTGTGCAACCCCCTTTTGGCTCAATGCTTTCTAATCAACTTTAATCTGCAAAAATCTAAACGTAATGTCAATTGCTATCTACAGTCCTAATTTTTTTTATAATTAATCAGTATTACCCCATGCAAGGCAGTAAAGCCATTAAGGCACGAGGGGGGGCGGTTACAGGCTGGGGAAGAATTAAGAACAGAAACATTAATAATGAGTGAGAAGAGAAAAGAATAATCAGGAGAACAGCAGATAGCAATTGACATTGCATTTAATTTTTTGCAGATTAAAGTTGGCTGGAAAGCATGGAGCTGGAAGTGCCACAAGCAAGAAGATTACTCTTTTTGTTCTCATTCATTAGTAATGTTTCTAATTCTTCAACACACAACAATCCCTTTTATCTTAGTAGCTTTATTGCCTTGCTTGGTTTTGGGGAACTCGATTAAAAAAAATCCTAAACATTTGCCAAGGAAGCAGCAATAGAGTAGTGGTAGGCTTGCAATGTTTTGTCTCTGGGAAAAGTGGCTGTAGTGTTGAAAATAATTAATCCCCCAAAAGGCTGTATTAATACTTTTGAACTCTGTCAAGGCTGAAAAATAAAGATTAGGTAGCTGCAGCCCAGATATGGCAACAATACTTCATTTTTTGGTCTGATCAGACTCTTGTAAATTATATATCTATATATATATATATATATATATATATATATATATATATGAATTTTTCTGTTTTAATTGTACATATTTTTATTACTTCAAACATTAATTTAGCGAATACCTGTATATGAGTAGATGGTTCATTTTTATTTCAAAATTTATTTCATCTACAAGCCTGCATACTCGATAAAAATGTTTAAAAAAAAAACAAAGGCTCTACTGAAATCCATTAAAAATAATGTCTGAAATAATAAAAATATGATGGATTAAGAAATAAAGTTCATTAGTTTTTTTTAGAAATTCATTATCTCTCAGCAGAAGGTACTTTCTGAGGTGTTACTACGAACTGACCATTTTTCCAGCATCATAAAAACAGTCTCTAAACCAGCATAGAACTTCAGATTTCTTGCTTATGAGGCCATAATTTCTACATCTGAACCAATCTTATGAGAATAACTCAATACAAAGTTAATGTATTTTTAATGTGGCTGACTTCATGAGAGTCTCTCATGTCTGTCTAATTCAGAAATCAAGATAGAATCTTGCTGGTTCTCTATGGAAGAAGTATGTTTTTAATGTGCACATCCCATGCCAGAATGCATAAATGTCAGAATC
>CAHIKZ030001802.1:1155000-1167500 GCA_903632075.3 Acanthosepion pharaonis
TTCAAATTCTAGTCGAATCCATTATATTCACTTACATGCTAATACCCTTGGGAAAGATGTGAATCCTCTTCTCCCTCCAGCTATGGGTAAATAGCAGGACAGACTGGGTTCTATAACCTTGGATGGCAACTGGTCTAGGAGAAGGACAACTCTGAATTCAAAACCTGCGGAGGGTCGTTTGGGGACCTTGTGACACGTAGTGCACCAGGTCTCTGTATTCGGCCCTTCAAAAAGTGTGGATGGTCCTGCACGAAACCTTCACCACTATAATCAAATCTCATGTGCTGTCGGTTTCCTGAGAACTGATCTGCTTGACCCTCATATGTCGAATTCAACGGGGGAGTAGAGTATATATATATATATATATATATATATATATATATACACACACACACACTGTGCGATAGATAAATTGTCATCTAAGTGATGCAAAAATTAAAATCTTCTACAACTCTTCTGGACAGTCATCTTGTTTAAGTTGGTCAATGCTGCCATAATCATTGTCTTCAGTTCATCTTTGGTATTAAAAGAAGTTTTGTCGATCTCAGTAAACTGCCCCCCACACATAACAACCAAGGGCGGTGCCGTCTGGGAAGTTAGGTGGCTGGATGGAAGGGGTGATATGGCTGCAGAAATTGTCTGACAGCAATGACTGGGGTCTCTTGCTTGTGTGGCCTGGTGTAGAGCCCTGTTGCCAGACCTAGTGTCTTCCAGCAGCCACCCTCTTAACCCAGGGCAGAACGCCCTCCTTAAAGCACTTTATGTAAGTCTCTGTGTTGCGTCTGAGGCCCTTACCAACAAATTTGGGAGTTCTTTTCTTATCAGAATAATCAGAGAGAATTTTTTGAGCCACTTTATCTTTGAAATCACCATCAGACTCATCCAACTCTTTTCAAAGCCTCTGTACTGTTAAACACTGAAATGTTCATATTGGAGCTTCCATTGCAAATGCCAATAAGTACAACATGCTATTTCCTGGCAGAGTGTCATGGTGCTCTTTTCTCACAATTGGTTCCCAACTGACACTACCATACTGTGCAGTCAACAAAATCAAAAACAAACAAAGCCCATTAAAAGTATAAAATGGCGACTATTTGTCTTTGTAATTTATCCCTGAAGATGATCTTAGAAAAGATTGAAAATACTTGGGTTAAAAAAAAAACTGATAAGAAAGTAATGGAAGCCAAGACAAATGACATTGCAGATTCTTCTTTGGATTTTATCTCTAAATATATAGGAGAGGCACCAGACCAGATGTAACAATATTTAAAACAAGGATGAATGGCAAACTTATATATATAAACACCAAAACCATATCAGGAAAATCAAAGTTATAAAAAACATGTCACACAGAAATGTTTTCCACTTTGTCATTTATATATATATATATATATATATATATATATATATATATAGTATTGTATTTTTATTATAAGAGATTGTAATCAAAACATTTTGAAATTGCTACACAAAAGCTTTCATGTTTCAGTACAATGATTGTACTTTGCTCTACTTTGTATTGAGCACTTTTTTAAAAGGTAAATGGTACAAACAGTGGATTTTTACTCCATTTTTTACTGTTCTTTCTCTGATTTGGATATATATATATATATATATATATATATATATATATACATATATATATATAATCTCCAGGTATGATGGGAATGAATTGAGTACACTTCCAATGTTCATACCATTTAATTTAAAAGAGGTCTCAATACATAGTGGAGCAATATTATTTATTTTAGGATCTGTACTAAGTTAAGCCAGAAGTGCCTCTATTTAATTGATAAACATTTTCACAAAAGTAACCCTCTTAGTAAAATATTTTACAGAAACACATTAAAACTAAGTAATAGTTACATCAACAATCTTGAGAAGATTATAAAATTACACAATAATAAAATTTTAAACCAATTTAATATTCTGAATCATAATACACATTCCAAGATAAATATTATTAATGATAATCAATGTAATTGTAGGAATTCAGACCAATGCCCTTTGCCAAACAAACGTTTAATTAAATCTCTTGTTTACTAAAGTACAATCTCTACAATAGAGAATACAATGGTTGAAAAATTCTATATTGGTAGTACTAAGAATTCTTTTAAGATTAAGTGGTATAAACATATTTTGTCCTTCACCAATAATACTTTAAAAATAATACACTGTTTTCTAAATACTTTTGGAATTTAAAAGTGGATAATAAACTCCTATGGTGAAATGAAAAATTTTAAAAATAACAAGGACATGTAGATTCTTCAGTATCTATATTTCTGAAATGAGGTATTATGTCCATTATTTACATTATTCAGATTATTGTCCTCATCTTTGTCGCCATATTTATTACAACATTTTTGTCATTGTATGCTCCATCCTTCTTCAGGTGGTTGGAATGTCAAACTGAACCCTTTATTTTGCTCACTGGGGTAGACTGTTCTAGTTCCACATGCCATGTCTAATGGATGTCAGTTATCAGTTATCTCCTGCTTAGTTCACTCTCCAAGTTCTCCACTGCCTTAACCAGGTATTGAACTCACACTCTTTGGGTTCTGTCACTGGATCTAACTAACACCTTTATCCACTGTGTCATGTGTCCTGTTAGATGCAAACTTCTGGTCATGACACATTTCTAAGATAATAATTTCTAATTTTTTTTCTTTTTCACTTAGTTTGAATTTAATGTAGGTCATATTCAATCAGTTGATCAGGGTAAAGCCATTAAGCCTTGTATTCTTTTTTTAAATGGATGTATTTTGCTTTTGAAACCTGATTAATCCTTCACTCACCAGTAATTTACAATTGCCTGAGGAGACACATTGTTATGTGTTGAAACACAATGGCAATTGTGTAGCAATTCTTAATCATTTCACCCTTAGGCAAGACAGGAATGCCACTAGTATACAGGGGAATTACAGAAAGTGAAAATGGCAGTAAAGACTGGGTGTAGGAGGATAAAAGATGAATGGGATTCAAGAAGGCATAATGATTTATGTTGCATTTAAATTTTTGAAGACTGTAGTTTCCAATGTGTGTGTGTGTGTGTGTGTGTGTGTGGATATATTTTTATGTATCTAGTAGATTGTATATGATATCCAATTTTATTTTTTATTTTCAAATTCAGTTTTCCAAACACTGACATACTATACACACAAAAACAAAAGAATGGGTGCTAAAAATATCCTGGCCCTATCAACTCTCATATCTGACCAAATAACCAAACATTTTTTCCCTTTTTTGGAAGGGTTTCTTTTATGAGTGTTTTATATAATTGAATGAATATGAGTTTGTGACTCAGTTTCACAATTATGTGATCCTCAGACAAACAGGATTGCATAAGCATGAAACTAACGGTCAAACTCATATCCATTTAATTAAATATGTTAGCTCTATCACTGATATTGTACTTGTACTTGATGCGGCATTCACCCTGGGCGGATTGAGCCGGCTTCTTCCTGTTGTGAGAAGAAGATTCTTGGGATAAATTACAGAAGTAGGGTACCCAGGTCTACTCGGATAATGTTCTTGCTTGTCGCGGGGTTCCCACAGACGCAGAGACAGGAACGACCAGAAGCCGCCCGGGTTACCGATGCAGATGCTCCTTGGATTTTCACCAGAGCCCTTGTTAGTGGGGCGTGTGTCAGACCTGTCGCCTTTGGTGGCCCTACCAGGAACAAGTTCGGACGGCATAGCTCTGACACTACTGTTTACACCCACCCCACCAACTGTGAGGTAAGGGTTGGACTTTAGGGGCTTACAGTACCAGGTGTTCCCAAGCTGTCCCCCATCTAAGTACTGACCTGGCTCTACGATGCTTAACTTTGGTGATCGAACGAGAACCCGGCGTTTTCAAGCGTGATTTGACCGTAAGCCATCACTGATATTGAGTGCTTTCAATAAGAACCACATTTTTATATATATATATATATATATATATATATATATATATATATATATATATATATTAGTTTGACTGATGTGAGTTTTGTGACCTGGGTTTCACACCCTTTGTGATCATCAGATTGTCTGACAATCATAAAGAGCATGAAACCCATGGTCACTAAAGTATTGGTAAAACTTGCAAATGCAACTCCACCAACACAAAGCTTGCCAAATGACAAAATAAAAATAAAACAGGCAACCATTAAACAAAGAAACCAATGAAAAAGAAAACTTAAATAGAAAAGTCTAGGCAGACCAGAAGACAGACATCATCTTCTGTGCCGTGTCTCTTTACAACTATCTCTTGCAGCTTTTAGCAGTTGTATACCCATTGCCCCTACCCACTGTTCCAAGCTTGTCAAGTAAATAGCTCGCTACCCTCCCCTTATCTCTTTTGTCCTCCATATGCCCACTGAGGATTAAGTTTTCCAAGCTCTTCTTTTCTTGATTTTGAGTATGTTGTGTCGGAAATCTACCACCCCTCTTGAAGATGAACTTGTCTGTGAACAAAGACTTTAAATAGTGGCATGTCAGTTGACATGGGAGAAGACAGATAGACAGAGAAGTTCTTAGCTGAGCTAGTTATTGACTACTCAGGCGATTTCTGTACCTTTTTACCAACCTATTAAAACCCTTTTTATTGTTACGTGTTATTTGGCGTTTGTCTCTACTAACCCCAAATCAACATCATAACACAATCATATAGGAGGATGTTATGCAACATGTACCCAATTATTTAGTGAAGAAATTTTATATTAAAAAAAATAGAGTTGTAGTCCTAAGGCAATATTTTTTAATATACTTTAGTATTTATGAAAATGGAAAAGCTGTCTATGCAAGCAAAAATATTTATTAAGTACTTAAATTGTTATTTTTAATAATTTTTTTTACCAACTTCACATTTTGAAATTATCAAGAATATTATTAGTTGCAGTTCATTAGGAAGGCAATCCATTTAGGAGAAGGAAAACCCTGATTTGAAACCTCTGCTACCTTGGGGTCATAATCAGACACAGAAAAGGCTATGGAAGTAAATCCAGATGGAAAACCCAGAGTGGAGCCCTAAAAGAGGTTGGATGTCAACTTTCTGGCAACTCATGCAGATGAGCTGTCCCCAAATGTAATGCCCTGTATTCCACTGGATCTTGTCGGTACAATCAAGATGGGGAAGGAGCATGTAAACTGGGCAGCACATGACCTCTGTATATTATCACCCAAACAGTCACTCTAGAGAGGTCACTCCAATTTCACCACCAAAGAAGGGAATTTTGACCAAACCAGATGCTATTAGGTTGGTGCAAAAATAATGACTAACCCCAAATCAACATCGTAACAGAGTATAAGTGTTCTTTCTGTTGACATTTTCTTTAAAACTTCCTTGTTGCTTAGTCGATCTGTCCATGGGATTTTCAGCATCCATCTGTAGAACCATTTCTGCTGCATCCAGTTTTT
This sequence comes from Acanthosepion pharaonis, assembly GCA_903632075.3. Classification (NCBI taxonomy): domain Eukaryota; kingdom Metazoa; phylum Mollusca; class Cephalopoda; order Sepiida; family Sepiidae; genus Acanthosepion; species Acanthosepion pharaonis. Next base: position 1,160,401 of record CAHIKZ030001802.1, read on the forward strand.
CATCATCCGTGAGGAAATTGTCCAACATTCACTGCCATTGCTGATTGTGACTCACTCCATGATTTTCTTCATGATGCCTCTTGTATTGACATCTTTAACCTCCCAATTGAAAATTGTGAAACTGAGGATTCTTCTTTGGTCAAATCTTGTATGGATGCTTTCCTCCCTTCTTAGAAATAGCAGGTGAACCTTCAATCCTCTCCATGATTCACACCAGCATACTCAGCCACTATAGCACACTATTTTTGGCTATACCAGCATGGCAGTTCTTATCACAACAGGTGCCTATTTCTTGCTGGTCATAATAAATGTAAGCAAGTCTTTGAAAGAGCTAAGTCTTTGTTTGCCAAGAGAATGAGGCATCACATAGCCTCTAACAACTTTAGCTCTTAGGTATGATGATAAACTACATCCAGCAGCAAGGTCTCTGAGTAGGAGATTGGAAGTTTTGAAGTACATGGAACCATCTCTTAATTGCTGTTGTTCCCAGGTCCACCCTGACCTGGGCTGGTAGCACCTGTTAGGATCTCCGCTATGGACAAATAGTAAACCTCTAAACAAAGACTAAATATGAAAGTATAAAAATGCATATTTATAGTAAAATTACCAACAATATCTATTTATAGTAAAAACTAGCAGCATGGCCCGGCATTGCACATGCTTGATTCAAAAATCATACGACTCATACAGCAATCGCTATCACATGACTTAAAATATTTTTGCCCTTCCTTGCCTTTAAAGGAGTGCCCTTTGCCATGCTGATGTTGCTACATGCCTTACTTCTTGCCTATCTTACACTGCAAATTTTTTCTAAGCTCTAAACTAAACATTAAATCTGTTACGAAAAAAGAACTAAACAAAATTAACACAAAATGATCAGCTTTAAAAAAAGACTCATAACTGAAAAAACTGAATGAAAAAAGAATGTTAACAACAAATACTTTTTCACACCCAACCCAGTTCTGTGGAATCAGAATCAACGTTGAGTTTAAGCAAGCGAATGAGCCAATTGGAGTAAAGTGCCATGCAGTTTTAATTTTTTCCCACTTGTGATGAATGCAGCTATCGATTTTTTTTGCATGCTAGTTAACATTCATGTCAGTCAGCTGTTGGCTATCACACTGGCCAATAGAATCTTCCTGCCTATTCGTGGCAGCCAGCTATAGGCTCTCACTCTGGCCAGTAGAAAATGGCTGCAAACTACATGGAAACTGCCATAGAAGCATGAAAAAATCGATTATTTCCACTATTGATGGAAGTTGGGAAATGCAAAGTTGGTCTTGGCCTTGCCGCTAACTTGGAGCATGTGCATGTAAATTTTGGTGCAAATCCGTTGAAAATTGTGGCTATGCATTCGTTACACACACACACACACACACACACACACACACACACACACACACACACACACACACACATCCTGCCTTTTATAGATAGAGATTACCAACAATACATTTTATAGCAAAATAACCAACAATACATTTTTTTCTGTAGATGAAGCTATAAAATTGTTTTAAAAATATTTAGATTTCAGCATTAAATAACACATTGAGGTTGATATGCTGCTAAACAAAATCAAACAACCAGCTATAAATTGTAGGAGTATTCACTAATTCAAAATTTGTAAACTTAGCATTACTTCATTTTTCTCCTCATTACTTATGTGTATAAATACAGGTTATTAAATAAAATTTCTATATTTGATAATGTTCCTCAAGGAATGAAAGGATTATTTTGTTGTTTACAGCGATCAAAACCTTTTCAGGTTATTTAAAGCAATAAAATATTTTGAGATTGTAAGAAGTTTTCTTTTTATATAATAATGATTTAGTGATACAAGTCTTACTATTTAACCCATAGCAGAGAGGAGAAGAGGTGGATTCATACTTTCCCCATTGGTATTTATACGTAAGTGAATATAACAAAGCCAACAGCAATAGGTACTTGGCTCACTGATTAACTTTTCTTACCTGTTATAAATTACACCACCCACACATCCAAGTTTACAATACCTGGTATTCACAAAGTGGTTACCCATCTAGGTAATAACCAGGTTTGATATTGCTTAACTGATGAATGTACAGGGACCAGTGTTTCAGCATGATGTGATCAAAGAACTAAATGAAATGGGTTGAAATTAAAGGTTTTCTTCAGGTTTTTTATATATATATATATATATATATATATATATTTCTTAAATATTCATTGCATTTTATGCAAACTTAAAATAATAAAAAGAACTAGAAAAAGTAATTGTTTAAAAACTTTGAAATTTATGTGAATTTTTTTTACATTTTTGGGTGATATCAATTTAAATACATTTCTTTGTGTATTAATGAAATATTGATTATCTGTAAATCTGGGTAAATTCGAGATACATTCACTTTTTTTTCTCTTTCTGCACACTATTTAACTATTGATGACCATATTCTAATTAGGAAATAGCTACCAAAAGTTTCTATTTGCAAAAGTCTTTAAGAGAATTGAGTTGGTTTGCAAAATCAATAAGTAAAGAAAGTGGCTTTGAGTGGTCATTAGTGGTCAGGATATGGTCATAAACTGGCTAAAGTAGCATCACCTGACCCAAACTAAGTACTTTTCACAGAAAGAGTAGTTAATCCTGTCTCTGGGTGAGGTTCAGTAGCAGTTCAATAAGATTCTTTATATAGGATGGGCAACAACAAGTCGATTATAACAATCTTTGATTTTCAACTTATGACCTTCTTTATACACCTTATGCAGTGAGGATTACATTGACCACCCTGAAGGCATATACACACACACACACACACACAGACAAGTACACACAAAAAGGCATATAAAACTACACATGCACAAACACAGAAAGAGACAATTAAATGCACACACATAAATATACAAATAAACAGACAAAAAAGCCCCATATACAACTACACACATTTACAAACACACACACATACAAATAAAAGCAAAGACAAAAAAATAAACTCATATATGTCCATATGCACACACATTCACAAACAAATACATTCATACACGTCAAAGTATTTTCTGTAACATAATGGTTAATAAGCTAATCACACAAATCATTGCTAATAAGTTTGATTGCTATTAGTTTAATTCTTACTCGGTGTTCTATTATGCTTGCCTTGTGACAGACTAAAGGAATAAAGGTTTGTAATGCTCTGTTAGTAATAGGGGGCTTTGTTACAGCATTTTGAATTAATCCATTTAAAATATAATTAAACAATTCAGTTTTCAATTTTCTTGTTATATATTATCTTTAATGTATTTTCTGGTTTTTATAGGAGAAAAAAATGGAAAAAAAAAAGGAAAAGTTCTTTGGAAAACTGAAATGAATTGAATTTGTCTTTCAAAAATTAAAATATACAAAAACAGGTCCCATTTTATTTTCAATAAATAAAATAATTGCTTAGAATTCACACAAATATTATGACTAAAACCTTAAAGTCCTTGTCATTATTTGACTGATATATTCAGAAAGCTACTCAACTAATCATGAAAATTTGCCTTGCCACTTATGAAATACAAAGGATAAATATTTTGTGAAGTGTTCAAATACCCAATGATACTAACACAGGATTAAAGGCATCACAATTAATGTGTGATATAAATTCTTAAAATACCTTATGAATTATTCACACAGACAATCATATATATTTGATGATTCCTGATAAACTACTGGACTGGTAATAATTTGTAAAATTGTCCTTTAATTGCTTTATGATGACAAGATAGGTCAAGTTCTTCTAAAAATATTTTGCACTGACCAGTTAATGAGACAGGTGAATAAATTGGTAAAATAACCTTTACAAAAATTTTCAGCACTACCCTTTAGATATGCATGTTGTGGGATACTGGCATGTTTGGGTAGTCACTCTTATGTTGCAGGTACCACCTCTTTCATTGTGATGTATATTGACATTTCAGACTAAATATGTTTGGGCTCCTGAAACATTTATCCTGCAAAGAATATTTGTGGACACAAGGTAAAAATAAATTTACAAAACAAAAAATATGAAACAACAATGAATGTTATTAACAAAAGGAATTACATGAATACACAATTGCAATTGAAAGGAAGAGAACATTAAAGCTAGCTACAAGATGAATGTGTGAAAGAGTTCAAAAGGCAACGGCAGACCAAGGAAGCAAATGTGCCTAGTCAGTAGTGTTCTTTATCAACATCAACTACATCTGAAAACCATAGTTAAAAAAGAGCTATAAATTGGGAAAGATAGAGAATATGATTGCTTAGACTTCAAGAGCACTCCCTATATATATATATATATATATATATATCGTGCTCTGGGTTAAATAATAGGAGAGAGTGTACTTTTTAGCCTTGGTTGACAACCAGTCTAGGAAAATTACACTTCTGAATTTAAAACCTAAGGAAGGCTGTGTACCAGTCCTCTGTATTTGGCTCTTCCAAATAGTGTGGCTGGTTCTGCACAAGACACTATAAGCAAATCATGTGTAGGCAGTCAAGCTGTCCAGCCTTTATACTGATGAGAGAGTTCTGATACACAAACACATTATGAGGAAATAGGGCTTAGAAAATGTGATACTCACAGGGCATACTGAAGGCAAGAGGAACAGAAGAAAACAACACATAACTTATCTAGAGAGCTTGTGTAAATGGATGGCTTATGGGAGATAAAAAAAAGAGAAAAAAAATTTTAAGAGCTACAAAGGTCAGGAAATTGGTGGAGAGACATGATTGCTAATGTCCTGAAGAGACACAGCACATGTCAGAATTAATGACCAGAAAAAGTTAATAGTTATTTTGATGCCTAACTCCAAAAGAGCGCCTCTCTGTGCCTGCTTGATCTGATGCTGTTCACTGACCTGAAGTGGAGCAACTACATTAAATCTATAGCTTCATCTACTACAACAAAAGTTGGTTTTCTGTGTTGTGCGAGAAGGTTTTTCTTGCCTGAGTCCATTCTTCAAATTTAAAAATCAACCATTCGTCTTTGCATGGAATATTGCTGCCATATATCGTCTGGAGCTCCTGCTATTCATCTTGAGGTCCTCAACAAAATCCAGAGATGGATATGCAACAAGGTTGGTACTGATCTGGCATCCCATCTGCAGTCGCTATCTCAGACATGTTGTGGCTTCCTTCTGTCTTTTCTACAAGTACTTTCATGGCAACTGCTCTGACGAACTACTTTCACTGGTTCCCAAGCTGCATGAATTTAAGCGTGCTACTAGGTTGGCATCTTGGTCCCACCCTTTCACAGTCGAAACGGTTAAGCGGTAGCCATCTTCAAATATTCAAATGTAATGTCAATCAACATCTTCTGATGCATTGACCTTGATCCATGTCCTCCTGATCCTTTTCCCTAACACTCCTCTTTACTCTTACTCTCATTCTCTGGTCTATAACCCCTTGCATGCTAGTGGCACTCCCGCCTTGCTTTGGGTGATTTGCTTAAGCAAAAAAATATAAATAAATATTTGAGCTGTGACTTTCTAATTTTTTTTTTTTTTTGGGTAACCATTTACTAAATTAGCAGAAACATCTACAATGATATTTGTCCAACTTCATATTCTTCAGGTTACTCCAGATTACTTGGTTTTCTTGTTTGGCCATATCCTTTTAATCAAGATGTTTACATTTCAAACTACTTTAAACAAACAGTTTGAAAAGCCCCATCAATACTGGAAAGAGAGAGAACATTTAGTGAACTTGAAGCACCCATTTTCCTGAAAAAATTGTTTTAAGATAAAGATTTCATAAATTTCAACCAGCAGCACCACTTTCAACCAGCAGCAGGCTAAATGTTCCCTTATAAGGAAACTACAAATATTACTATTGCCCTTACTATTTGTTATGATGTTAATTTGGGGTTAATAAAGACAAACGCCAAATAACATGTAACAATAAAATGGGGTTTATTCGGTTGGTAAGTTGGTACAGAAATCGCCTGAGTAGTCTATAACTAACTCAACCCAGAACTTCTCCGACTATCATTAATTATCCTTCTCCTAGACTGGTTGCTAACCAAGGCTATTGGGCTTAACCTGCCCTGTTATTTACGCATACCTGGGGAAGAAGAGATGGATTCATACCTTTCCCAAGGGTATTTGCATAAGTGAGTGTAATGAACTCGATTGGAATTTAAACTCGGCTCTCTGGTTGCTCAATCTGAGTTGCTATCTATCCACCATCCACCATCGATGCCTCCACAAATAATTATAGTGCAGTTTAAAATTACCTTCTGGAAATAAATAAAGTTAATATAATAATATTTAATATTCATTTATGCAGGAAAAATCAAAATTATCTTGTTTACACTTTTTGTGCCATAATTTTGCTTATTTTAATATATGTTGTTAAAAATAAATCAGAAAAAAATTACTCTTGTGTGTATATATATATATATATATATATATATATATATATATATATATATATATACACACACACAGACACACACTCAACTCGCCTGTTGAATTCGATGAATGAGGGTCAAGTAGATCAGTTCTTAGGTACCGATAGCATGACACCAGCACATGAGATTTGATTATAGTAGTGAAGGTTTTGTGCAGAACCAATCATGCTTTTTCAAGGGCCAAATACAGAGACCTGATGCCCTACATACCACAAGGTCCCCAAACAACCATTTTGAATTCAGAGTTGTCCTTCTCTAGACTAGTTGCCATCCAAGGCTATAGAACCCAGTCTGTGCTGCTTTACCCCCCTGGCTGGAGGGAGAAGAGGATTCATACCTTTCCCAAGGGTATTAGCACGTAAGTGAATGTAATGACTGGAATTTAACTCACCTCTCCGATTCCTCAATCCAAGCTGCTAACCATTAATCCATTGTGCCTCCTTATATATATATATATATATATATATATATATATATATATATATATATATATACACACACACACCTAATAACTGCCCCACCTAATAAAAAAACTCAACAGCAACAATAATTTAAATGTTATTCTGTCTTCTAAAGCAGTAGTTCCACATTTTTACCTCTGGGCTGCATTTTTGGAATGAAAATTTACTTGCGACCCACCAAATTTTATCTGATAAAAAGTACATTTAAAAATTAAAAAAAAAAATGATAGTAAGT
>CAHIKZ030001802.1:1177500-1292500 GCA_903632075.3 Acanthosepion pharaonis
ATGTATGGGAAGCGACCGCTATGATATCTTTCTTCCCGTTGTCGGCTTCTTTGCATTAAGATTGCTCCACATGCGACGTCACTGGCGTCGGTGGTGAGTGAAACGCGTTGGAGAAATCCGGAACGAGATGACGGGTGGCGAAGAGAGACGGTCCTTGATTTATTTTGAAGGCTCTGTCTGCATTTTGCGTCCAGATAAACGGTTTATTAACCTTGTTGAGTTTGTGTATGGGACCCATAAGTTTTGAAAACATATCTGACCTGATTTGTTCATGAAGACGTGTCTCTAGGAATTGTCTGATCCCACTAAACGGCCGATAAGGCTTTGTAATTCCTTTTTGATGTTGGGTTTCATTTCCTGATGGCACGAACGTATTCTGGATCAGCTTTGAATCCTTCGCTGTTTACTATGCGTCCGAGGAATTTTGCCTCTGATGCGAGGAAGGAACATTTATCTGGATTCAGCTTGAGTTCGAATTTTGGGGGCAGTAAAAATTGTTCGAGGGAGAGTATGTACTCCCTAAATGTCCTAAGCGTGGACCAGGTTGTCGTCGATATAGGAAGAAATGTTGTCACGGCATTTGACCGTGGCTAGGGCTTCTGCTATGCAACGGGAGAAGATTTGTCCGGCAGATGTAAGGCCGAAGGCCAGGCGCGTGTATTGATAGCATTGGTCCTTCCATGTAAATGCTGTTTTATATCGGTCTCGCTTGTCGATCTCAATTTGCCAGTAGCCACTGCGTAGATCGAGGGAAGTGAAATATCTATTGCCTTTGCCCATTTTGTTGAACAAGTGGTCGTTCCTTGGCATTTGGTAAGGGTCAGGATCAACTAAGACCTTGTTGAGAGTTCTTTTTAAAGTTAGCAACGACACGAATCGATCCGTTTTTTCTTGCGTACGGCAAATACAGGGCTATTGAAGCCTTTGGGGTCGCTGCAGTTTTCAATGATACCTTCATCAGCCATACGCTTAATTTCGGTATCTATGTCTGATTCCAAAGCCTGGGCTATTGGGTGTTGTTTCTGGCTGCGAGACTGGCCGTTGGTTGGTGTGCGGATGGGTCGGATGAATGTGCATTTGCTGCTGCTTTCGGTGCCGATAATGTCAGCGTAGCAAGTGAGTAAGTTTGCAGTGGCCACTAGTTCGTCTCGGTTCGGGTGGTTTGGTGGCTCCGTGCTATGCTTTAGCCAGGTTAGCTTTTGATAGTAGACTGGTTTTGGATGACGTCAGCTTGGGCGCCATATGCTGGATCGTTGGTTGACGATGACGGTGATATGATTGCGACTGTGTGTGTTGTATATCCTGAGGAAAGTGTGCGTCTGAATTCTATAGTCGCATTTTGGTTGTCGATTAGATAGGAATCGAGCGTGTTGTGACGTAGGATATTTTGGCCGATCAGGATTGGTGTGGTTTGGGTAGTTACCAGCACGTTAACCTTTTTGAATGTGGGTGAGTCTTGGCTGCCGATGGTGATGTCGCAAGTCAGTTCGCTGAGGGCGGTGGTGCTGCCGTTGATTCCTTTTACTACGACGTCGGAGCGGGTCATGTGTTTCTTGGCTTCTCTGGGTAACTGAGATATTGGTAAGATGCAGGTGGAGCATCCAGAGTCTAGCATTGCGACACCAGAGAAGGTGATGTCCCTGAAGTTGGTGGACTGGACGAGCGGTGAATGGTGAACGCGTCCTTGAAGGTTGAAGGTGTAATGGTTGACGTAGGGGCATGGAAAATGAGGCATCACATCTCGTCCTGCCCGAAGCGAAAATCCTGTTCCACATCATTTATGGCTTGTATATTATCATTCGATATGGGCCTGGGCCTGTGCCTGTGTGCGAGGTGGGTGACGATATAGGCAGTTGCGTCCATGGATGCAGGGGCGACCTCTGAGGTAGTTCTTGCACACGCTGATTCGTGGTATGTGCTGATGGTTTCTGCGTGTCGGATGGTGGCCATGTTTGGGAGGGTTGGTGAGGCCCGTCTGCTGTGGATTTAGTTGCCTGCTGGGTCGGAGTGGCGCGTTTCTTTGGTTTGACCGCTGTGGTTTCTGTGTGAAGTACACTGTTGTACGAAGTCGTGTCGTTGGATTTTACGCCGCGATCAAGGTATCTTTGAGCTTCGGAGACTATTCCAATGGCTGAATAGTGGTTGTCCATTGTCTTGACAAGATGTGGGTAAAGATTTGAGTTCCAAATTTTCACCATTTTGCTCATTTAGTATAGCGCCGATGATGGAAATAAGTCCATCGACTGTTAAGTCTGTATTTTTGTCTTTTTTGTATTTGTTTCTTTTATGTGAACGGCTGCCTCTCTAAGGGTGTTTTCGAGTCGACCCGTGAAGTCTGTTAATTTTTCGCCGTCTCGCCGTTCCAGATCCCAGGCTTGACTGAGGTGTTGGAAGTTAGTCATCTGGCTTCCGTGGGCTGCTAATAAGTATTCCTTCAGTTGTTCGAAGGTGGATATGTCTTTTTCTGAGTCAACCATCTGCTGAAAGATACTTTGGTCCAGTAAATCTTTAGCAGACTTGAGGAATTCGCATTCCAAGCTGGGATAGGTGCTGAGTTCTGGCGTGACGTGGATGCTTTGTTTAGAGCCGTGATGAATCGGTTCACGTCGTGTCCAATGTGAAAGGTTCTCTCTAGCTTCAATATGTCGCGTATAGTTTGTTGGCGCATCATTAAGCTGTAATCACCGTTTGTTTGAGCGGTGGGAGGTGTTAAAGTAGTTGGTTTTAGGGCAGTCAGCATGTCGTTTATGTCGGCTTGAATTTCTTGTATCGTGGCTTGGAAGGCTGTGTTGGTCCCGTTTTCAAGTTGAATAGTAGTGTTTTCTGTTCCTTGATGAGAGTAAATAGTTTGGCTCGGGTGAAGCTCGTGTAGTCGTCCATATTTCTCTTGTTGTACGCTTCTGGCACCAAGTGTTATAGACAAGCGTATGGTTGCAAGAAAGAAATACGACAACAGCCAATTTACGTGATTTATTTCAATAGTAACGTGTGGTTTTGGGACAGCTACCTTGTGGTATAGTTCATAAGCCGACTTTCGATCTGGGTTGATCTCTCATAGTAGTTCTCACTGGTTGGTGTGGCGCTCCTTTTGCTGACTGCTGCTCACTGCCCAGAGTCACCGTGACAGATATCTTCCCTGGCCTCATGTTGACTACCCGTACTTCCCCGTGTGACCCCTTTTATGGCCTTTTTTATGGCTTAATAGGCTCGAAAAACGACGCGAGTATAATTAGGAAGGAAGCATTTTTATTGGTCAAAAAATTGAAACACTTTAAAATATTATTTTATTTTTTGACCGGAACTCGTGCGTCGGGCCTATGCGCAAACGACGATAATGGTCATTTTGTGACGGGGCCTTGTCACGTTCACATCCGGCTCTCGCTCTTTAGTTATGCTTATCTGCAAATCAGCCGAGATATGTCTTATTTTATTTTATAACAAGCTGTATGGTGGCGTTTATGTCATTTATATAGCACGTATATTCTCCGCCATGCGCCGTTAGCCTCGGGGTAAGATTTTCTGAGTGATGTCAAATCGGTCGAGTTTCGCTCCTAGCTTGAAGCTATCGGATAATAAGCCATATTGATGAGCTGTGACACAAAAAAAAACTGGCTGACTGCGGATAAATATATATATATATATGTTTCCTTTTTGCTGCATTGATTTACCTCCGATGTTATTAAACAGCTTTCGTTATCCTTCAAATCAACAACTTGATCCATGTTGACGGCTCAAACTTAGAAAATGGGCATTAATTTTAGATTTGAAGATTCACAATATTCCCTACAAATGGTTGCCATTCATTTTTAGGTATGCAGAAATCAATCGCCTTTCCTTCTAACAGCACAGATACCAGGCTGCCATCATTTAACAAATTAGATTCAAATTAATATTTCTTTTACACAACAGTTCTAATGATTATTTACCTTATGCACCAATACCAGTTAGTATCTATCGATTCCAATAACTATAGTATTTACTATATATACAAATTCCATTACTTCAAATGTTATTTTTAGTAGATACTGGTAATTGAGTAGATTCCCCGTTTATTTTAAATACTATTTATTTCGTCTACCGGTCAAATCCTGACGGAGAACACATTTTCTTTGAGTTTTCTCAACTATAGAGACTGGTTGACGAAATAAATATGGAAAATCTACTCAAATACGGGTATCTACTCAAATACGGGTATCCACTAAAATAACATTGGAAGTAATAAAAATATGACGCATTAATTCTTCACGAATGGCAATTCCAGTAAGTATTTATCTTATATATATCAATTATATTTATATATCGATTCCAATCAACAGTTATTTTACATACTAAATCCCATTTGATAAGTATTTGTCTATATTTCTGAGATGAGGTATTATGTACACTATTTACATTATTCGGATTATTGTCCTCATTTTTTCGCCATATTTATTATAAAGTTTTGGCCGTTGTACGCTCCGGCCTTCTTCAGGTGGTTGGAATGTCGAATGTTAGACATGGCACGTGGAACTAGAACAGTCTACCCCAGCGAGCGAAATGAAGGGTTCAGTTCGACATTCCAACCACCTGAAGAAGGCCGGAGCGTACAACGGTCAAAACGTTGTGATAAATATGGCAACAAAGATGAGGACAATAGTCCGAATAATGTAAATAGTGTAAATCCCATAAGTAACTATTTTATATATCAATTACAATAAGTGTTTTATTGTACATCTCATTAAAGCACAATGTGACTAATGAGAGATGTCGTGCAGTCCTTCAGCCATTGGTACTTAATGTTGATTTTAAGATTGTAAATCCCGAGAGGTGGGGCAGAAAGAGATTTTTCATATGGACGGACAACAAGGAAACGAATGATACTGTCCAAAAGATTACGAACAATAAATGTATTTGCATGATGACATGCAAAAACCAATATGGTTTAAAGATCTACCAAAGCCGGGTGAAGTATCTGCATATAAGATTACAGGAACAACGTCCAGGTGTAAGTTCTGGTAAAACAAAGAAGAAACTGGAACATGAATCTCACAACAGCGTCTGAATCCAAAGCAAAGACATGAAATTCCACAAACGAATTAAATGTCCGACTGTCACGTGTTTGTGTGTAGAGGAGAAAAGTGGGGGGGGGGTGAATACTCATTAGTTTGGAATGAGTGAATTAATGGTAATTATAATTGCTATAATTATTTTATTATAATTAATGTTGTAACTTATACTCACCAAGAAACTCGATGTGGAGTCGGAGAAGCAATGGAATTCAAACGGTTGTGTGGTGGTCCGTCAAGGTAAGAAACACGGAATCTGTTTCTCTTTGTCGAGCAGTTTTTATGTTTATTTATTGTAGTAGATCCTATCTGATTAGATGGACAACACTACAATACATTTTGATTTAACTAAGACCGTCTGGAAAGCCATAAACAAAATCCCTTTAACCTTTCAGAGTTATTGTTTTAGTTGTTAGTCTGTTACTATACTGTTAGTGTTACTATACTGTTACTATACTGTTAGTGTTACTATACTGTTAGTGTTACTACTGTTACGAAACTGTTAGTGTTACTATACTGTTACTATACTGTTAGTGTTACTATACTGTTAGTGTTACTACTGTTACGATACTGTTAGTGTTACTATACTGTTACTATACTGTTAGTGTTACTATACTGTTAGTGTTACTATACTGTTAGTGTTACTACTGTTACGATACTGTTAGTGTTACTATACTGTTACTATACTGTTAGTGTTACTATACTGTTAGTGTTACTACTGTTACGATACTGTTAGTGTTACTATACTGTTACTATACTGTTAGTGTTACTATACTGTTAGTGTTACTACTGTTACGATACTGTTAGTGTTACTATACTGTTACTATACTGTTAGTGTTACTATACTGTTAGTGTTACTATACTGTTAGTGTTACTACTGTTACGATACTGTTAGTGTTACTATACTGTTACTATACTGTTAGTGTTACTATACTCTTAGTGTTAGTGTTACTATACTGTTACTATACTGTTAGTGTTACTATACTGCTAGTGTTACTACTGTTACGATACTGTAAGTGTTACTATACTGTTACTATACTGTTACTTACAAGGACAGACATTGCTTGTAAGCAACGAGGCAATTCGTTGCAATCACAAAATATTACTACCCGGGGATAGTGTGAAAATGCTGCTAGAATAGGAAAAGAGTTCTATCTTTTTCCCTCTTTTCACGTCGAGTTTCAGGTACCACGCTTCTGAGTTGCCTACCTGTCCGTGTTTTCCCCTCCCCCAATCCGTCGGCATAAAAAAATCCGACATTATAATTAATTTTATTTATTTACTTTTTTTATGGACATGACACTATTAAAGTTACTCCAAAATAATAAAAACATCGACACGTCAGTCCAAAAAGGAAGTATCGTGAGTATGCCAGAGTGTCTATATAACATACAGATTAATTTACCGAGAAAAACAAAAGAAAACAAACGTTGAAATCTAGCCACAGGATACCTAGGTATCCTGTGGCTAGATCTCAACAATACGTATCATTTCGACACATGCTTGTAAAAGAAACATTAGAAAGACACTATATTCCCAAAGGGATACGCAGTCTCTTTACAGATTATTACAACAATGCCCATACGAGAATGACAACAAGATCTACTATATCAGATTAGTACAAACTGGGGAGAGGAATAATAACCTGCTGTATGATCTCTGGCAGTGGCGTAGCTAACGGGGGGCGAGGGGGCGGACCGCCCCGGGTGCCAGCACAGGAGGGGTGACACAATGTCACCCCCAACAAAATTTTTCAACCAGGCTAAGGTGCCAAAAATAGTCTGAAAACAGTGGTGGAGACACAGGGTTTCGCAGGCGGGCATATGACCCCACAGAAATAATTTATGATCCCCCAGTTTTGTCCCCCCGTCAGAAATTTTCTAATAAATTGTCGGGAAATTTGTGAGTGGGAAAAATAGCAATGTTTTCAGCTTTCGTGTGTTTCAGTTGCTACAATCTTGGTTACTAATAGGAGACATTGTTGTAACATTTTATCGGATGATATGGTGTTTTAACTCTGCATCATTAATAACAACAAAGCGAAACACGAAGCCAAAAGTGCAGCAATTTCAGTCTTGCCTATGTATCAATTCGCTGAGGTACAATTTTCCATTGAGTGAGCGATATACTTTTGAATATATCTACTAGTGTTGGGACGATTAATCGGAATCAGAATCGAGAATCGGAAAAATCGGAACATTTGGGGTATCGGAAACGGTATCGGAATCGGAAAAATTTGTACCTATTTTCCGATTCCAAAAATGATTCTTTTCAATTTTTAACTTAATTTTCCATTATTGGTACTAATGATAAACATTTATTGTTTTTAGATTATCACTAAAACTAAAATCATAATAACCTCAAAATACGATGTAGTTGTAGATTTATTTTACTTGTGTAAAGAAAAACAAAAAAAATAAACTTTGCATAAATTCTCTAGGTAACCTTTAAAAGAATGCAGTTGATTTACAATGTTCCGAAAAATGCTTAAAAATTAAAATAGAACATTTTTGTCAAAAAAAATACTTTCAAACATCATTGATAATTAAATGGTACCCAGAAAATGATGTAACGGAATATTGGACACCGGAAAATTAGCAACAGAAAATTACGTCAACCATGAGCCAGTCGAGACTGTCGGATCTGGCTGTGCTGTCCATTGAAAACGAGCTTACAAGACAAACAGATTTTGACGATGTCATTGACAGGTTGCTACAATGAAAACAAGAAAACATTCATTCTAAGACCATAGTATCGAATGTCATTCTTTTGTGTATTGCCGTGTTTTGTATTTAGTCGTTCTGAAAGTGAACAGTTGCATTTTAAAAATCTTTTGATTTGAACTGATTTGTGGTATTGGATTTTGTCTTGGATCATACATGTAAACAGTAACGTACCGGTCAGTAGAGGTAGAGCATGTATGAAAATTTAGCTACAGCTAACCATTCAGCATAGGGTGAATCGGGGTCACTGGGGTGACATTTGAGCGGATCGCCCCGGGTGACGTTTACTCTAGCCACGCCACTGATCTCTGGCGTCCTATACGCTTTGTACAGTGTAACCCGGATATAAGAGACTCGGATATAAGAGAAACCCGGATATAAGAGAGATTTTCTCTGGTCCCAAATTAGAGCCTGTGTTAATGTATATAAAATAGACCAAACCCGGATATAAGAGAAACCCGGATATAAGAGACTTCTTATCCAATCCCAACAACTCTCTTATATCCGGGTTACACTGTATATAAATATGTTGATAAAAGCGGCAGTAATCGAATGTCGGAGCCCCTTGTCAATATCAAGCACAGGTTAACCACCAATGAGGTCATATATGGATGTCTTAAGGATGACAGCATCATCAGTCACTGTTGGGAGATGGTTGTTAAGAAGACCCGAAAAACGTTACGACTTGGGACAGAATGTAATTTAAACCAGACAAAAAAAATCAAGGTCCTTAGTTATAAGGAAAGATTAAGGCATTGAAAAATTCCGGTTTTACGATCTCAGGAATAACAATCCCAACAGTAAAAAGGAAACCTATGAAAAGCTTAGTGTAAAATTTTCAACAACAGCATGAAAGACAGCAGGGCCATGAAAAAAAAAATAATCAACGAACTGGAAATATGTCAGAAAAAAAATCGACAAATCGAGATTACTAGATTCATTCAAGACATCGATATATCCAGGGCCGGTGCGCACTACACCCGAACCCGCCACGTGGAGTCAAGCCTGATTGGGGACCTTGAGTTGTGCTTTGTCACACTCACTATCTTAACATTTGCTTTCTTCTACTTAAATTTATGTTACAAATGAAGCTAAGCACAACTGACTATTAAAGTATGAATAATATCACGCGGATTTTGACGTCATCGTGGGGTCTTTTCTTTTCGTTCAAATCTTTGAATTTGCTTTGCTCATGCTAAGTCTCAAAAAAAAAATAAACAAAATTTACTCTTTTTCATTCATGTTGAAGGTGTTAGTTAAATTATTCAACTTTTTAACAAGAATAATCACAAATTAATGTTAAAATCTGCCGCAAAACGCTATTGATTTATTTAAGATCAAATGACATGCCTCCATTTTGTATTTAGATACATTGTATTTATTTTCAATTTTCTAATTGAATTGTTCACCTATATTGCATATGATCTATTATTATACATAATTAGGTTAGATAAATTTTGTATTTTATATGAATACTACCGTATGAATATTGAGATGTACTAGGGTTGCGGGCCGTATCATAGATTTGAGAGGACACGAAACCGTTGCATCGTCCCTGGATATATCAACATGCAGTTGTGGCCATTACTACAGTATTAAGTTTTCCTAACAACTGTTGAAAACTTAGACAAAACGATCAACAAGAACCTAAAAATATAGTTGGGATTACCAAAAAGATACATCGACGCCGGATGAATTGTCTACATAAGAGACTACACCAGGGTTTCTCTTATATCCGAGTCTCTTATATCCGGGTTACACTGTACAAAGCGTATAGGACGCCAGAGATCAGTGGCGTGGCTAGAGTAAACGTCACAGGTATAAGTCTTCGTAAAACGGAGGGGAACCTGAGACAGAAATCGCAACACAGGGCCCAAACCAAAAACATGGAAATCCACAACAATGTAGCATTATACGGGATGACCAATGTTGAATGATTTAGACTTTGCGTGCGCCTACTTAGACGACATCATAGTAAGGAGCGAAACCGTCGACGAACATCGAGAGCATCTCAATCAAGTATTTAAAAAGATTCAGGACTTTGGTTTTAAAATCAAAGAGTCAAAGTGCGAATTTGGTTTGGAGGAAATTAAGTATTTAGGTCACATAATCAACAAAAAGGGCAGAGTCTCTGGTTGAATCTCTTGATTCCTCCCTCTCTTCCCGGTACCAACCATATTTATATAGTCGGTACTCCACTATGCAAATTAGGTGGATCCTACCACAACAACCAATGACCTACATTTTTTTCCAACCGCTTCAAAGAACTTGTAGTAACTCGGACAAGAAGAGTTCAACTATATAGAAACCCAAAGAATATTAAAGTGAACGAATAGGCTATTTTGCCGGTAAATATAAATAATGTTTTAGAACTAAGAATATATATTCATAAAACAAACAATATCCTTTCAATATAGCTATGGAACTCAGTATTGGAGATACTTCAGTTCATTTGCTGAACTAGAAGAAAAACTGAAACTTTGCCAATCCACTAAGTGCAATTGTGGAAAAGATACAGCAGAACAATTGCAACCTCTCAGAAGAGAATGTCGAATCGCCTGTTCAATCCTGACATCAAGTACTATAAGCTAATCAAACTCCATTCATCATCCAGTGACAGGGATATAATGATACAGTTATGCTATGCATGAAGTGCTTAAAATTACGCAGACTTCGATATTTATTTTAATAATTGGTGATGAATAGATGATTTTAAGTTGTGTTTTAACAATTGGTAGAAAAGATTTTAAATTGTCTTAACAGGTGATGGTGAAAATAAATAAACTTCTGTGTTAAATCTGTGTTAGTTTTCTTTTAGCCTTCACAACAAAAATATTTACTTGGAGGGGACTACTTTATCGGACTGGAAATGGAACTCTCCGATTTCCAATAAAGAGCTATTAATCATTGTACCATCGAGTAGGGGCGGACGAATAACGTTATTGTAAAAAAATTGTACGTCTAAGCAAGAAAGGTGAAAGATCATGGTCAGATTTGTCGTGAGCCGTCTTCAAACAATTCCGTTTCCTTATTCAATTTGCATACGACACCGCAGAAAGCCCGGCAAACTTACATATATGAGGTAAGAGCAAAACCCAAAATGTTCATTTTACACAAAGGAAAAAAAAAGCGTTACAAGGCTTTGGTCGATGGACGTTATCGGCGGATAATAACGATACGCAGCTACCACAGCTATCAGGACGAGCAAATATGAAAGGAAAGCAAATGAAGTTAAATTTGTCAGAGCAGGAACAAATAAGCAAGTACAATGAAGAGAAAAACCTAGTCTGCTATTTGCAGCTACAAACTAGCAGTGAGAAGCGGATTTGAAAAAGCAATTAAAATTCCCTAAACAAATTACAGAAACAGCACTTCGCCCAGATCTGATAATCTTCTCCAACAGCATTAAGCAGATAATAATATTGGAGCTGAGCGTGCCTTGAGAAGAGTTCACGATACTTGCTAACTAAAGGAAACGTGATTAAGTATGAACAAAAGATTGAACAGTGTCGACCAAACGGATGGAAACCATTACGAATCAATTGAGATAGGATGCAGTGGATTCATAGGACAGTCTTAACAAAAATAGAAATCAAAGAATTAATAAAATGGAAATCTCTTATAAGAAATAATTGAAGCAACAGAAAATTCATCTCATGTTGGATCTGGCTCAAAAGATCTCAAACATGAAATAAAACAAGATAGGAATATTAAGGGGAGAAAGTCGAGTAAAAGAGGAAAACAATAAGGAAAACAGAAGACATTATTTACATTATTCGGACTATTGTCCTCATCTTTGTCGCCATATTTATTACAACGTTTCGACCGTTGTACGCTCCGGCCTTCTTCAGGTGGTTGGAATGTCGAACTTAACCCTTTATTTCGCTCACTGGGGTAGACTGTTCTAGTGCTACGTGCCATGTTTAATGGGTGTCAGTTATCAGTTATCTCCTGTTAATTTCCCTCTGAATGTTCTCCACTGCCTTAACCGGGTATTGAATTCACGCTCTTTGGGCCCCGTCACGTCTTTATCCATGTGTCCTTGAAACGTTGTAATAAATATGGCGATAAAGATGAGGACAATAGTTCGAATAATGTAAATAATGTACATAATACCTCATCTCAGAAATAAAGACAGATACGGAAAACAGAAGATATTTTTATATTAATTGTAAATAATAGATCCAGAATGTATCTTACATATCTATAAGTCTACCATTCATCCATTCTTAGAATATTGCTGCCATGTATGATACAGTGTTCCTGCTATTTCCTTGAGGAAATCCAAAGAAGAATCAGCAATGTCTGGTGACTTGGCTTCGGTCACTTTTCCACTACTGTAAGATTGCCTCTCTGTGCCATTTACTTTCATGGCAATTGTTCTGATGAGTTCTTTGCTATGGTACCTAGACATTTTTCATTTAAACGCAATACTAGATTGGCATTGAGATCTCATCAATTTATAGTTGAGCTGGTTAGATGTAACTGTAAATTCTGTGCTAACAGTTTCTTTACTAGCACTCATTGCGTGTAGAACGGGTAATTTGCTTTTTAAGCCCTACGCTAAATCTTACTTATTATAAAACGCAGATTGTGTGTGTGTGTGTGTGTGTGTGTGTGTGTGTGTGTGTGTGTGTGTGTGTGTACGTTTATATACTGGATCGGATTTCCTACATTTTTCAATCGATTTCAACAAAACTTCACAGGACTGCGTAAAATTACCTTGCGGGGGTTCTGACAGCGCCAAAAATTGGAAAAACACAATTGTTTTTGCACGAAATCAATTTGAAAACACAATAAAACACGATTCTGTCGCCAGAATGAAAGGGGGACAACTCATATCGAGTTATACTTATTGTAAAACCCAGGTTGTTTGTGTGTGTGTGTTCGTTTATATATGGGATCGGATTTCCTACATTTTTCAACCGATTTCAACAAAACTTCATTTTTTTTTGGCAGGTAGTGTTTCTTATTGTCTTGCACACTTTTTTCTTTATTTTTACCTTCAGAATGCTTTAAAAATTCCATTTACAAGACAATTGTTTATAATAAAATTCTATTCAATTGGTAGACTCATAACGATTGAAAAAATGTTTTTGTTTGAGTCTGACCAATTCGTTAAAAAAAAAAAAAATAATTAAGACATGCGTGTCCGTCAACCTTAAACAATAATCTTTGTCAATTTTATTTTTCAGTCTTTATGATGGTCGATACTTGATCTATCTCTTACTGTTACATCCCCGGGCAACGCCGGGCTCTCCTGCTAGTATGTAATAAAAATTTGATAAAATCTACCGTCTTGGGGTTATCGACAATAGAAGTACGGACTCATTCGCGTCGTTTGCATATATTTGCGGCGAAACAGTTTTAATTATTGCGCACGCAATGAGTCCTCGGTTGCGCACTTATTGAATCAAGTAAGAACCGTAACAAGGCCATTAGCAATGTAATCTTCCGCGCAAATCTAATCAGCAGCGAATGTATGCAAACAACGCCAGTAATGGCTGCCGGGCCGTAACGCGAATGAGTCCGAAATTTAATGTCGATAACTCCAAAACGGTAGATTTTATCAATATTTTTTTTGTTATTTTCGAATTAAGCCTGTAAATTTACACCTAAATATAACTATTCGGCAAATTTTTATTACATATTTAGCGCGGGGCTTAAAAAGCAAATTACCCTATGGAACTCCCTTCCGGCTCCATGTTTTCCAGCCAACTTTAATCTGCAAAAATTTAAATGCAATGTTAATAACCATCTACTGTCCTCCTGATTACTCTTTCCTCTTCCTACTCATTATTGTTTATGTTCATAATTCTTCCACACCCTGTAACCCCTTGTGTCTTAGTGGCTTTACTGCCGCTGCGGTGATACCAATTAAACAAAAATAAAAAAACAATTCCATTTAAATAAGAACTTGGACAGAGTATATAAAGGGGAGGTAATTTTATACAAATAATATATTTAAAAAATACAGGCATAAAGGCGAGATAAATAAATTAGAATTGGGTTTCATTTCTATCTATAAAAAGACATAAATCATTAACAAAAGAATCGTTGGAATACATTAATTTCTCAATTAAAACAAAGGCTACGAGATTAGATTTTTAGGTTTTTACTTTAATATTATTTATTTATTTATTATTATTATTATTATTTTTTTTTTTTATTCTTCACCTGGTCTTCGAAAATATCGAGATAAGGTCGATTATCTTCAAATATAAAGTAAGAGCTAGGGTATAAAATTATGGAAAGAAAAAGTAGGCAGAGAAAGAAAACGACAAATAACGAACCAAAGAAGAAAGATTCCAAAACATCCTGGAGAAGGCGAACGATTCCAAACATCCTCTCTAAAACAACAACAAAAACGAGGAAATAAACTCATGGCGTAATATACTTGCGTGGAAGAATTTCATTGGCTGGACGATCGAACTCCCTTCCCTCCAAACGGTAAAAATAAACAAAAAAAAAAAACATGTCAGAAAAAATACGTAGAACACAACCATCAGGATGAAAGCTTTGATCAACAGAATTGGTATTACCTGGTGAAAAAAAAAAGAGTTTGAAAACTCGAACCTTTAATAAAGCTCTACTAACGACTCAGCATCTGAAGGAATCTTTTTCTGTTAATTCACCCCAAATAATGTAAGGTTAATCATCGCAAATATTTCCCCCCCCCCAGGAAATTATAAACTTTAAATCAAAATTTGTTTCTTTTTTATTATTAATTGTTGGCACTCTTTTGAAACTATAAAGTTTAAATTAAAATTTGTTTAGCTTGCCATGAAATTGCTGGAGGTAATACAAGAATTCAACGACAAGGAGAGTGGTGTTTTAGTTTTCGCTTCTTACAGAGAATAAAAATATTCTTTCTACGTCGATGAAATGCCCTAAAAGGATGAGTTTGAGCTTAACAGATCGAGAGGATAGATGGCGCTGTCGTCTCAGTGAATGCAGTGAAGTTGAGGTGAATTCACTGAAATGTTTCCATTCGAAGATTGCACATTACGAATAACATAGACTTGTGGTGATCACTTACATAGGCCACACCTCTGCTTTCTTTAATGTCATTGGTTCATAAATATATGATACTTACTATATGACAATTTTGCCATCGCACATTATTTGAATTTTTCTCTAAAATCACGGATTGGTCCATTTCTTGACCAATCGCGTATTTTAGTATCTTTCTATATTTTTTGGCGCCAAGTTCACTTGAGCCTATGCATACCTATATAAACTCTCTCGCTGTTAGCCAACATTGGTAGCGGTTCAATTCTCTGAATGTACGGCACGGCGATATATTACTTATAACATTTTAATTCTTAGTTATTACTCATGCGAGTAATCTTACTAAACTTCTATTAATATCACTTGTGTACATTACATCTTTTCACACTCAGAAACAGACTGTGGAATTATTCTTCATTGAGTTAAGAACATTAATTGAACTTTATAGTTAATTAACATTTAATATTGTAACTCAACATTACTTAGCTGCATTCACCCTTTTTATTACAGAAAAAGGGAAGTAACTTTTTTATGCTTATTGTTGATATTTGTATATCATTGTTAATACAATATTTATTTAATGTTCATGGAGCTTCACTTATTTCTCTCATATATTCTGTGCATATTTCATGTGGAGTGTTGTTTATAAGAACACAGCTTTCCTTCTTGATTGCTATTTCACGGTGACCCTAGCCAACATATCTTACAACACCACTAAAGACTTTATGATGAACAACCGACACTGTTAACAAGACAATGGATATGTCCTGATAACCTAAAATTTCTAAGGCTCTTTGTCATGATTTGCTCAATTTATTGGAAGAAGTCTTTTGCTTCTTTAAAGATTTCTTAGTTACCAATCACAGAAAAAGCACTCTTGAAAAAGAAGGTAAAAAATGCCTTACGGTCAACTAATTTAATTTTTCCTTGTCTTTTCATTTAGGAATTTTTCTGTCTTTAGGAATTTTGCAAAATACCAATATCACAACTTGTATTTGCATTGTTGGTTTCAAATCTGAGGATGCATCAAATTTTATGTGTTCAAACATGATATTCACAAGATTCTCTGGGGATTTTTGAACTGGATTTCAATAAAGGAAATTAGAATAAGAATTTGGACATTGATGATATGTCTATCAAATACAGTTTGTCTATAACTATTTTAACATCTTCCCCCAGCGTAGACGTATGCATACGTTTTACTTTTTCAGACAAATAAACACGTCCAAAACATGACGTTCAAAAACCAGCTACAGACGTGTTTATACGTCGATCTTGTTTTTTTTCGTTTTTTTTTTTCATGACCTTCTGTCCTTGAAACGAGTCCATTTGTCAACTCGTACATCTGCTGATACTTAATGAGGGAGCTGATTTTCTGAAGAAGTCGAGAGATTCGTTATTGATTTATGGGGTGCAGAAGGTGACATGTTGTTTGTGCTAACTAACAAATTTAAGGTAGTAGCAGAGATTACTAATTATTCCGGTTGATGCCCGGATTAAATCAATCTTGACCCTACGTACATAGAAAACAGGCGTAATAACGCTATGGTGACACAAGGCACTTAAACAAGTGAATTTAAAATGAAACTGAAAATAAAGATTTATTTATCAACAAATATAAACACTTCATTTGGATCTTTTATACATCATGTGGTCAATGTGAAGTATTGAGGGATAATGACGGGGAAACACACGTGTTATGGTTAACGAAACAAGATAAGGAATTTATTTACAAGTTTACACATTTGAAGTTGTCAGTAGCTTGTTTCAGGAAAAGGAATCACGTATTTAAAGTTCGTAATTTGAATGAACTGTCAAGAAGAGAAATTGTTCATATTAAATCATCGGACACAAAGTAATATTCCAAAATGTTTAAAACAAATTGAGAGAGTTCGTTTTTCGCATAAAAGTTATACAGTTGTATTCAACATGAATGAAAAGATATATTTTAAGGTAATTAATTTTGGAGGTGAATACAGTTTTTTGAAATTGTCCTGCTCTCATTAGAGGCTAATAACGAATCAGCGTGTATTTTGAAACCGGCGTTATTCAGACGCGTGGAACTCTCTCTCTCTCTCTCTCTCTCTCTCTCTCTCTCTCTCTCTCTCTCTCTCTCTCTCTCTCTGTGTGTGTGTGTGTGATTCAACTTTCTCTGCCTATTTATATCAAAAAGCGATTTTACTTTTTTCCCAGTTTGTAGGCTGCTCCCTTTTCCATTGGTCAAAATAAATTTTCACATAGGCTCGTGAAACTTTGCTTTGGTCTTTTCTTCAGCCGGGAGCCAAACCCTTTTTTTCTATTGGTCAAAGTGAGTTTGAAAACAGAAAAGAGGGCTATTTTTATTTCGTATTCACCACAAAAAAATGAAACCCTTGAAAAAAAGTATGAGTTCACATATACACATTTCAGGTGTTTTTAAATATACCCTTTAAGGGGGAAAATGAACATACACACATTTAGGTGTGTTTAATAAAAACCCTTTGAAAGGGGAAAGTTGACATGCACACATTTAGGTGTGTTTAATAAAGCCCATGAGAAATTGAAAAGTTGGTAGACACACATTGCGGTTGTTTATAATAAAACCCCATGAAAACGGGAGAGTTCGTACCTCATCTTTGTTGTGGAATCTACATCAGAAAAGCGAAAATGTTTCAGTTGATTAGTAATCCATTCTCCAGCTGGCTTTTGTTTGTTTTATTGTATGTATTAAGCAGGTACTGGCTCACAAAGAAGTACTACAAAAATGCGAGAAAAACATTGTTAGTGGTTGACTAATAATTTACAATATATCTCGAATATTTTTGAAACGCTACCGGAAGTGCTACTTGGAGCCTATGCGCAAAGTACTGATTTTCGTCATTTGAATCTTGACTGTTGAGACGGTTACTTCTGGTCGACCCGGCAGAGGTGTTAGCCATGCTCAGGTACATCAAGGTGCCTCAGTTTCTTAGTTATTATATTAAAAACAAATAAAAAAAATTCGTTTGAAAATGAAAATTTTTTCTCAAAATAATTATCGGGGAAGGGATAAATATGTTTACATTGGACTGTGTGTTTGTGGGTTCGTTTCTATCTATCCTATATGGGAGCATATGATATATGAATCTTGATATATTATAACATTGTTGTGTAATTCAATGACGAAATATAAAAAAAATTCTATATAACGCATTCAGTCATTCAATTAAGTGCCTTACGTGATACACGATGATTGAATGTAACTAGTTTGGTTTCAAGGCATTGAATGTAACCAGTCACTTTTCCACCAACTGAGATGTAAGAGCTAGATTGTGGGGAGAGATCAACTGTCAAGTTTTGGAGGTGCACCTGTATACTGTTGTATCATCAGCATAAATATTTATAGTTGGTTCTAGAAGGGACTTCTTGGGGAGGCCTGTATTGATTGCTAGGGCCTCGGACGACTGGTGGTTAACAACTACCTTCAGAGGCCTATCCATTAGAAAGGACTTTATTATTGAGAAGACTTTTCCAGTGATTCCATAGCTAGAGATCTTGAGCAGATATCCTCTGTGCCACACCTTTGAAATATCTAATGTTATGGTCATTGAGATGTATTTGTTGTCTAGTGCCTCATTGTTTCTCTGATTAATAATAGAACATCAGCAGTGGATTGGACCGATCAAACCCATATTGCTTGTCACTCAAGAGATTGTTCCTATTCAGGTGATTGACAAGAAAATAGAATAGGCAGTGCTAGAAGTATCGTTGCCCAATACTACAAATTGTTATGAAACCAAGACATCAACCTGGAAACTTGAGTCATGTTCTTAAATAGCCTCGTCAAATCGAAACTTTTATATGAATATCATGCATGTCACCAAACCAGGTCAGAAATATCTAAACTGTCAGTTGTATACAATGGTTTTCTAAGATCAATGGTGAAAAAAGTCTTTGAGTGAGTGAAGATCATCCATCTTTGAAAATTGGCACTACAGAATTACAAACAAAGAATGGTACAAAATAAGACAAACCAAATCACTTGAAGACTACCAAGAGCTGCAATAGCTAAAATGGATAGTACATGTAACTAGAAGAAAAAATAATGACATAATCAAGATGTTAACATTCCACGCCACTTCGATTAAAAGGTTTGAAAGGATCCCTCCCCATTAATACTAGAAAGAGCAATAACAGCTACTGGACTTGAGAAGCCTGTTTTCCTAAAAAATTCTTTTAAGAGAAAGATTTTATCAATTTCAGCCAAAAGCAGTACTGGCTGCTCAAGTCAAAGAATGCCAAATGTTTACTTGTAGGGAAATGGCTAATATTACCATTGCCATTAGTAAATACATTATTGTAATGTGCTTATTTAAAAACAACAGTGATAAAAACAAAAGTGTGAGAAAACCAAATAAGATCTGCTTAGATGTTTGTCTAGACACATCAAACACCAGAATTTTTTCATCTCTTTCTCTTAATTTTTCTGTCTATCTATATCTTCATATATATATATATATATATATATATATATATATATATATATATATATATATATATATATATCTTCATCATCTATCTATCTATCTATCTATCTATCTATCTATCTATCTATCTATCTATCTCTTCTATATATATATATATATATATATATATATATATATATATATATATATATATATATATATATATATTCAGCTCTCTCTCCTTCTATCTGTCTATATCTTCATATATATATATATATATATATATATATATATATATCGTTTCATCTCTCTCTCCCCATATCTATCTATCTCTTCATATATATATATATATATATATATATATATATATATATATATATATATTTTCATCTCTCTCTCCCCATTCTATCTATCTATCTATCTATCTATCTATCTCTTCATGTTGAATTTTTTAATATATACAGCACCAATATTTTTTCACTGATGTCTGTAGGCCAAGAACAGAACAATGGAAACTCCCAAGTAATTAAATAAAATCACTGGAAATATAACTCAAGGTACTGTTTATAACTAAAATGAAGATGATGTGCAAATTTGAAAATGCTGCACATTAATTAACACTGTTTGAACTCAGTAAGTAAAGTGATGAAAAAAATGTTTTTGATTCTGAACGTGTTATTCAATTAGTTAATTATTAATGGCTTAAATGTCAGTAGATATTCCATAAAGAAATATAACCTTTTGCCTAACTTGGAAAAAGATATTAAATCTTTCTTCCTTCATATATTCCAGTATGTCATGTTTTATTCTCATTGCAGGAACTCTATTCAATAATGGCTCTTAAAATGGCACCAGAAACACTACAACTTCAATGACTTCTGTAATACAGTTTCCTTATACCTTTACTATAAATACTTTCATGGTAACTGTTTTGATGAACTCTCCTCTATGGTACAGACAAATTGTACATATGGGAACTACTTAGGACTACATAGAGACTTTGAGGTATTATGGTGACTGTAGAAAGAATGGTAAGTAAGAATGTGTTGTTTTCATGTAAGGAATACTGTGGTATGTTTGGGTCAGTAATTATAGCTAGCTAAGTTTAAGATAAGACAGACTGAAGACCAGCCTTCCCCCATCCCCACTTTTAGCCTTGTGCCACATTTTTGTATTATATCAAAATAAATATTACTCTCCTCTATGGTACCTAGACTCTATAAAATTAAGCACATAAATAGATTGGCAGAAAGAAGTCATTTTACAGATGTAACAGCTAGATATAATCATAAGTGCTATGCTAACATCTTTTCTCACACTTCTTGCTTGTGGAACTTTCTTCCGGATTCTTGCTTTCCAGTCAAGTTTGATCTTCAAAAATTTAAATGTAATACAAATCGTTATCTTCTGTCCTCTTCTGTTCTTTTATTGTTTTTACTCCTTAATAATATTTTGTTTTTATATTCTTTCACACTCAGTAGGCCCCCTGAATGTTAGTGGCTCTGGAGTGAAATGATTAAAAAAAAAAAACGTCATGCCATGTTTCATTCTATCATCAGAGATTAAACCTATTATCTACCCCTCTAGTACTATTCTTTTATAATCATCATGGGATAGTGAAAGATGCTTTACAAAAGCTAAGCAAAGTATTAAGAAACAGAAAACTTTAGAAACAAAAAAAAGAGTACTTAACAGTTATGTAATATCAGTTGTTTTATATGGCAGTGAATGTTGGACAATCTCCTCACAGAAATGTGGTTCTACAGAAGGATGCTGAGAATACCATAGACTGAACATGTGGGCAAAGACAAAGTTTTAGAGAAAATGGAAACAAAAAAAATACTTTACTTAATATCAGAAAGATTGTTGTAATTTCTAAGGCCCATAATGAGGAAAGAAGACTTGGAAAATTTGTTACTCACAGGACATGAAAAGGCAAGAGAGAGAGAGAGAGAGAGAGAGAGAGAGAGAAAAGCAGTGCATAACTCACATAATGAATATGTGCAAATGGATGACAGAACAGGGTTTAGGAGAGATAGCAAAAATAGATAAAATTTACTAAGAGATATAAAGGATGGGACATAGTGGAGAGCCATGCTCACCAATTTCCTGAAGGGGTGTGACACATAGAAAAAAATGGCGACCACTATATATAAATCTATAGTATTACTATGGTATCTTCTGACATTTGCCAATTTCTATAGAGCCAAGCCGCCAAGAACCTACTATTTATGGTGTGTTAATGAAAGAAATCACGAACTTCAAAGAAACCTTTGAAAAATGCTTCATACTTCATTTCAAGTACAAACTCAGTATTCAAAGCAGAATTTCCTTCCTTGGTATCTAAATTGATGCTTTTGCCACCTTTGTGAATACAAATGCCGCTAGCAAAAATATCAAGCAAAAAAAAAGAAAAATTCCAATATTGAATGCTCTGACAAATATAAACTTGCAGTCATAAGAATTCCTACCAAAAGAAATAGCCTGCTCCTTCTCCTTCCATTTCCACTTGTTCCTTATATTATTCAACAAAGAATTTGTTAACATCAACCAAACTCTGATAAACAATAGTTTCCCCAATTGTGTTGTTTGTAAAGAAGTCAAACTAATTCTGATGCAAATTAAAAAACATTTTTTTTTTTAAATACACTCACTTGATAATGCCAACAAAATTCCAAACAATCTGTTTGAATTTCATGGATCAATAGTTAACAATATTTTTTTATTTTTTATTTTCAGTGATGTTCACCATGTACAAGATCACTCAAGGTAGAGGATTACAAAGTAGGAAGCACAGTTTATGCAGATATGTGAGGAAGATAACAGTTAACCCTGAGCTTGAATTGTGGTGATCAAGGAAATATCCACTTGGGAATCGGTTCCACAAAGCAGTTCATGGGAAGAATCTACTTGAGCAATGGAATTGGAAGGTGATGAAGGTGGTTGTCTACAATGTGGGTGGTATGGCGGGTCTTAGCTGTGAAGGTTAGAATTGGTGGAACTAAGGAATGTAGTTTGTCTGAGCACTTTCTATAGAATTAAAAATGGAATAAGGAGACACTTCTGACATTTCATCTGTGAGAAAGTGATTGTAGGGTAGAAAATAATTCATCAACCACAAGAATGTAGAAAGTGTTTTGGACTCAACTGAGACTGGAAAGTAAAGCAAATAGAATTGAAATTATAACAAATATACTGTGCCATAAATGAGTCCATTTTATGAAAATGACTATATGGAAGCTCCTGTTACATAAAGAATGGTAAGATTTAATATGAACCTGTTTAATAAAGTGTTAATATAGGAGGCTTTGTCTATTTAGCAAAGTGAACAAGAAAATGATCTTTAAGAACAATATTCATATCTCTGAAAACAACTCATTAGGAATATTAATAGTGTTTTTTACAATAATGTCCACCTTGTACAAGGCCCAAAGCCACTCAAAGTAGATGTTTACAGAGTAAGAAGCACAGTTTATGTGAGGAAGACATAGAATGATCCTAGACTTGGACAGGTTAAGATCATAGTTACTGGGAAAACACTCTCATGGGAGTTGGTTACACAGTGTAACGGTTAGCAGGAAGAAGTTGCTTGAATGGAACAAATTAAATATGAAGAGAATGGGGGTGGTTTGCTATGATGTGCCATGGCAGATCTTAACCGTGAAGGTTAGTACTAGTGGAACTAGGGAATATGGTTCATCTGAGCACTTTCCATGGAAGTGGTGATAGAGCAGTGAGAGGTTTGCAACGTTTCATCTATGAGAAAAGGGATGTAGCATGGAAAATTATTTGTCACCCACAAGGATGCGGAGGTACTTTTCGACTCTAATTTACATTAATTTATTTTTGCTACAATTCATCCATAGTTACCTTCATCCTTCTTCAGGTGTTTGGAAATCTATGTAACCTGCAGCGAATTTTGAACGGAACACTTTATTTAATCTACATGGTTAAATTATCCTTTTTACAAATATGAATTTTCCATTTGTGATTTTGCAAAAAAAAAAAAAGGAAATAAAAATGGCTGGTTGATTTCTTTTTTAATGTTTCTATTATTTTTAGCCTTTTTTTTTTTTTAACATGTGGATTACATATTTATATTATCAACAAGTAAAACCCATGAAATAAAAAAAAAATTGTACAGTAAGTAAGGAGTTATGTACATCAAATTGTCTTTAAATTAAGTGGCAGCAGCAGAATTATCATTGAACTTTTAAAAGGGAAGCTTAGATATTAATGCAATACTTAATGTAGCGATCAATTTTGAGTTGTTCTGTAACCTATTGTGATGAAGGACCAACCAAGAGCCCTTTACAGGTGCCAGCTTAAATGCCGCCTGATAGGGCAGATTTTAAGCTAGTGTGTATAATATATATATATTTTATTTTTACTTTTTTTATTTTTTTTGTTTTTTTCTTAAGCATTATAATTTTCACCTCCCAGCCTTGTGTTTTTGATAGTTTTTATTTAAATAATGAATGTTCTTCAGCAGGGTTTGAACCAGTGTTCCCCTTATATAGGGGAAAATCACTAGCCTGAGATGCTTTTACATTACTCAGTCATGAAGGGCTTCACAGTAGAGCAATGTTCAGTTATGAGGATAGGGTAATTTTTATATAAACTGTGAAAAAATAAATAAATGAAAACTTTATATTATATGACCTATGGAGATAATTTACCTGATAATATTCTTCTGCATTTTTTTTTCTTTTGTTGCTTTTTAGAAATATATGAAACGTAATGGCATGGATCTTGGTGAGGACAAAGAAAATCAGGTGGACTACATTAATAGCAGAAAGCAGGTATCTCCTGATGCCATAACCACACCGAACAACGGCAATAAATCTTTCAGGGAGTTTAAATTTTATGCTGTCCATATTGTTATACTTTGTAGCAATTAGATCTCTTTCTGATTCATTCTGCATGCTGGCCGGATGGGAACAAGACAAAAGCAGTTACAATCACCCCCCCCCCCTCTGCCCCGGTTGGGAATGATTGCAACTGGCCAAAGAACAGGCCTACCAACTGGCCACAGAATAGGCCTACCAACTCTGCAACTAATCGACTCTGACCCCACAAGCAGTGACTGAACTCTGCAAGCAGTGACTGACTTCGCAAGCAGCAACTCAGACCCTGCAACCAAGCAACTCTGACTTTGCAAAACAAGCAACTCCAACTCCACAAGTGGTGACTTCAACTCCACAAGCATCCAACCCACTGCCATCATTTAGGCCTACTCAACTCGTTTACAAGGTATTCCCTTTGCAGTCACCATTGTGGCCCCATTCAACAGAACAGGCCTACCAACCAAGCCAATCTGACATCACATCCATTCCATAGAACAGGCCTACCAACCAGCAAAGATGGCCCACCACCATAACTCCAATCAGCCAACAGGCACCAACCATATCCCTTGACCACATACCAAACCCACACAAGAATTAGAACAAATCCCGGTGCTACCCTAACACCCAACTGCCATTCTGATGACTAGCCACTGAAACAGTCATTCCACCAATCCTTCAGCATATCTGTACGGACAATAAATGTTGTTCAAATCTAATCCTCATTATTCCTTTCTCTCACTACCAAACACTTAATATAACAATATCTAAGGATATATTGTCTTGTCCTTTCTAGTTCTGCTCAGTTCTTGTTCACTGTGTTTTTCCCAAGAAAAATATTGTTTATGTTAAAAATTAACCCAAGACATTACTGATTTATTTAAGAGGGAAGGATCTATTATGACATGTCTCTAATTTGTATTTAGATACATTGTATTTATTTTCAATTTTTCTAGTTCAATTGTTCACATATATTTCATATGATCCATTATTGTACATAATTAGTTTATAATAAAATTAGTGTTTTATATGAATACTACCATATGAAAATTGAATTGTAGTAGAGTCAGGGTAAGGGGATTTGTGCAAAAGTGAATGTAATGAACACAGCTAGAATTTGATCCTGACTTTCTGAGTTCTCATTCATTGCACCACCTGCACATCCTAAGACTAGAGAGTTCAGTGTGCCCTGTCATTTAACACATAGCTGGGATTAGAAAAGATAGATTCATACTTTGGAAAAGTATGAATCTAATGAACCTAACTGGAACTTGAACTCGGCTCTCCATTTTCTCATTCTGAGGCACTTTCCATTACACCACAACAGGTACTATAACAAGAAAGATGAGGATATTAGTTTAAATGAATAGACTACAAAAAAAAAAAGATCAAATAATTATTCAGATACAATTGCCATCCTAAGTTATGTCCTTTAATTTTCTCCAGAACGTAAAGTGCACTTCTTTTCAAATAATTTTGTCATGATTATTTTGTTCTAGAAATGAAAAATTCTCAACAGAACATTTATCTAAACTGGCAGGCATATTTTAAAAATCTGTAATGGTCACTTTACTATTAACAAGAGGAAGCTACAGAACAAGAAATGGACTAAAGCAATTTTTATTTTCCTGTGATTTCTAAAGTTTGATCTTTTGCTTGTTCCAGGATAGCCTTGGGAGATTGAGAGTTCATTCAGGCTATAACACAAGGTAGTAGTCGAGATAAACATATTGAGAAAATCAACACACAGATCAGATAGAATAGTGGGTGCATGAAGCCAGACAAAATTAAAGTCTGTTTTTGTCATAAGAGTTGTGGATGTTGGAATGAGCACTACAGCTTGAGCTAAAGAATTGGAATACTGATAGAATACAATAATTCCCACCAGAGTGTCTATTCAAGGCAGCACTCGTAATTGGCATTTAAGCATAGAAATTTATCACCAATCACCTGATGAGCAGGAAAAATGTAATTTATTATAGAGAAAGAAAAATTTATTATAAAGGGCGGGATGGGTAAATTCTTGCCCTTTTATATTTTTAATTTCACTCAAGCATGTTGGTTTGTTTCGATTTTGTCAATTGCACAGTATAGTAGGGTTCCTTGGACACTGTAAGAAAACGAGCACCATGATACAATTAACTCCGCCAGAAATTTGGAAACAGCATGATGTACTGCTTGTCATTTGTGCTGGAAGCTCCAATACAAACTTTTCAGTGTATCTGGGTGTCAATCTGGGGACATTACAGAGAATACAGAAACAGTTGAATGAGTCTAATGATTATGAAGGTGTTTGGAATGATCACTAGTGATGGCAACATTATGCCTCCATTCATCTATGAACAGGGCCTCAAACACAACACAGAGACCTACCTTGAGGAGGTAGTGCTGCCTTGGGTCAAGAGGGTGGCTGCTGGAAAGCCCTATATATGGTAGCAGGACACTGCACCATGCCACACAAGTAAGGGGAACCTAGTCATGGCTGTCAGACAATTTCTGTGACCACATCACTCCTTACAGCTGGCCACCTAACTCCCCAGACTGCAACCCCCTTGATTATTATGCATAGGGTGCAGTTGAACAAGAGACCAACAAAACTCCTTGTATCACCAAAGATGAACTGAAGGCAAGAATTATGGCAGCATTCACCAATTTAAACAAATAGACCATCCAAAAGAGTTGCAGGTGATTCCAAAGTCATCTGAAGGCTGTAGTTGAAGCCGATGGTGATTTTATTGAATAAATTTATTCTTTAGTATTTCAAGATATTTTTATGTAATTTTGATAAAAATATCTGTTAAAATGAGATGTCAGAGTTATTTTCATTTTTGCATAATTTAGATGACAATTTATTCATCGCACCCCGTAAAAAAAAAAACTTTTAACCTTCTTTGCTGTAACAACCTTCCTTATCAATCACTAATGTTTGACTGAAGTTTATTTTATTTTTTACTTTTTGGAGTTTGTGTCTTTTCAGCTGAACCTGATTTATATATTGGTCAGACAAGCATCACCATTTTTGACAACTGAACTGCTACTTCTTTGATCAAAACAGCTCACACACAAGAATATAGATTGCATGATGTTCCTGATACATCCATTTTCCGGATCCTCATTGGCAAGCCCTGCCTTTCATGTAATATCAGCTGTACAAAAAAAGCTCCAAATCCTTGAAGTCCTCATAAGTAAAATAAATAAAAAGAGAAACAGCAGTTCAATATGATGATCTTCTGCTCAGATTTTGAATTTGATAAGTCAAAATTTGTGTTCGAAGGAGCAGAATATCAGATCTTGCTGCCACAGTTCTTTCTGCAGGCTATAAGGATCAATTTTATCATCTACATGGAGGTGTTGGCTATAATTGTCAAGGGAATGACCTTACATGTTCAAGCAGGGCTTAGTTATTTCACAATTGACCCATAGCCATAGAACATAAAACATACATGACATGATATGGTTTGGATAGAGAAATCATATAATATCTTGGATTTTTCATATTATTATTATAAATGAAAATTTTCTTTACATCTTAATTTCCCTCATGATTATAGTGAGAAGATAATAAGTGTTTTGATAATGTTTCCGGATTTTATTTATCTATAAAAATTAAATGCAACATTCAATCATGATCTTCTGTCTCCTTGAATCTTGTTCCTTTTATTGTTTTTTTTCTTTCTTTTTTTTTAATTGATATCACTGCATACAAGGCAGTAAAACTGCTGGAAGTTCCAGGGTATGGAAGAAATAGGAACAGAAACATTAATAATGAGCAGGGAGGGAAAAGAGTAATCAGAAGGATAGCAATTACCATTGCATTTATATTTTTGCAGATTAAAGTTGGCTGGAAAGCATGGAGCTGAAAGCAAGTTCCACAAGCAAGAAGTACAAGAAAAGAAACTGTTAGCATAGAACTTATGGCTACATCTAACCAGGTCAACTGTAAAATGAGGAAAAGGACAGTCTTCTTCTGTCTTAATATTAAACTTAGCTAGCCACAAGCACTGACCCAAACATACTGCAATATTCCTAACACCAAAACAACACATTCTTACTTACCTTTCTTACTACATCCACAATAATAATACCTCATTGTCTCTATGAAAGTCCTAACTAGTCCCCATATGTACAATTCATTGTCTGTGGGGAGAGGGGAAACAATTACCATGAAAGTATTTATAGAAAAGGCACAGAGAGGCAACCTTATGGTTGAGGGAAAGTAACTGAAGGTAATAACGTTTTCTCACTTTCCTTCAATGTAGTAGCCCCTTGCATCTTGGTGGCATTATCACTTTGCTTGGGGTAAAATGATTTATAAAAAGTTGAAGATAAAAAGGATCCTATGGTATATAAAAAAGGATCCTATGGTATATAAAAAAGGATCCTATGGTATATAAAGGTTACATGTTAGCATATTGTATGTATGTGTGCATATCCTTGTGTAAATGATTAATGAGAAAAATACAAATAATTGTGGGTTTTTCCACAGACCATTTATACTCTTTTTTTATATATATCAACTGCAGTAATTTCTGAAGATGTGATGGAATTTTTTATTAATCCATATAAATAAAACAATATATTTATTTTTGGCTGCCAAGGGGGACACAGGTTCGAATCCTGCCGGAGTACACATATTTTTCTTTAATAAGATTTCTTGAATATTCAGGCTGGTAGGCAAAAATAAATATATCGTTTAATAAATATACTACTCAAATATGGGTATCCACTAAAAATGATGTTTAGGTAATAAAATCCGTTGGAATAATAAATAAAAAATCCATCACTTCTTTAGAAATTGTTTTGTTTATGTTAGGTGCTGTAACGTAGGGAAGGTTACTGAATAGAATAATCACACGAAGGTTGGTAATGAACAATAATACTTAGGACAAGAACAACACATATAAGATTCACCAGCAGCACATAGAAGAAGTAGTCAACTGCTGAAATGAGTCAAATGAATTCCACAATGAATCTCCAACTGCAGACCAACATACAGTATTTACTACTGCATTTATGTGAATGGGGACATACTCATTATCATCCATAAGTATGCTACAACATTAGGATACAAAACTGAACATATATGAATATTTCAAGAGTCTGAGAAAGATTTGCATTTATAAGGTATGATTTAACTTTGCTTGATTGTCAATGCACCCTGTGACTGAGATGGATGGTACATTGGATCTAACAACAGTTTCCTCTGCCATGGTTGATACAGGTTCAAATCCTGCTGGAGAGTGCATATTTTTCTTTAATAAGATTTCTTGTATATTCAGGCCAACCGACAAAAATAAATATATTGTTTAATAAATAAACACAGCATTTAGTCAAATATGGGTATCCACTAAAAATAGCATTTAAGTAATAAACTGTAGTGAAAGAAAGTTTTCAATGTCTCTTATGTATGTACTTTTTCTTTTTGGTCCAGGAATTAAAATAAGAATAAGCATCATTATAATGGCCATACTCAAGTTAGCGTTGTGCAGAGTTGGAATGACCAAAGAAAAGTTTATACTTACTTCATTGCTGGAGGTTTGTAATGGTTGAGCATATATGAATATTTCAAGAGTCTGAGAACCTTGTGCTCAGTTTTAATGACCAAGGAAAAGATTGGTTTACTCCATAAGTGGAGGTTTGGGAAGACTTGTGTGAATTCCACATGATAGGAAATGGCCCATGGAAATGAATGCACTCCAGCGGGTCCATACTTTCCCATGTTCTGCTACATCTTGGAGCAAGAGGGAGAAAGAGAGAGAGGAAGGAAAATGTTTGTCTTTTTATATACTTCAACGGCACCATATAGCAGCATTTGACAAAGCCAAGTGGAGTAATCACATTTCTGGTTCCTTTGCTACTAGCATGATGGGAAAATGTATTTCTTGTTCTTTTTTTATTTATTAATCATTACTATTATTTGATTTATTGATTTTATTTCATTTTCCTACAATCCCACTGATTCAATATTTTTTAATCTAGCAGGAATATTAGTATTTTTCAATACCTTGTTTTCAGAGATAAAAAGGAAAATATATTTCCTGTG
This sequence comes from Acanthosepion pharaonis, assembly GCA_903632075.3. Taxonomy (NCBI): domain Eukaryota; kingdom Metazoa; phylum Mollusca; class Cephalopoda; order Sepiida; family Sepiidae; genus Acanthosepion; species Acanthosepion pharaonis. The sequence continues at coordinate 1,207,591 of CAHIKZ030001802.1, forward strand.
TCAGTTAATTTATATCAACCAACTTCTGGATGTCATCAGTTCTCAATTGATGACTCAATTATTTAATCATGTCTTAATGGACAGTCTAATCGGTTCAATAAGATCAAACTGTCAGTTAATCTCAAAAGTGACCTACAATTTGTTGTTAACTGGGCAAGAAATAGCTCACTAATTTTAATGCCTCCAAAATAAAACTGCTCTCTTTTAATCGCCATAGAGAACCTTTTCTGTCTGCCTTCAGCATGGCTGATGCTAACCTCCAAGAGATTAACTCATTGCACTTTCTTTGGTTAATTTTTTTCCACTGTGGAAAGATTATATTGAATCAATTGCTAGGTCTGCTGCTCAAAAACTTGGTTCAATGTGTCGCACTCACAATTTTTATCACTAAAAACTATTTTACATATTTATAAGTCTACCATTCTTCCATGCATTGAATATTGCTGCCATATCTGGTCTTGTGCTTCTGATATGTATGTAGAGATTGTTGATAAAATCCACAAAAGAATCTGGAATGATCCTGACCTAGCATCTTGACCTCAATCACTTTCTCACTACTGTAACATAGCTTCCCTGTACCTTTTCTATAAACAATTTCATGATAATTGTTCTGATGAGCTTTCCTCTTTGGTGCCTATATTTTATGAATTTAAGTATAGTACTCGATTGGCAGCTAGGTTTCATCTTTTTACAGCTGAAATGCCTAGGTGTAAGTTCTATGTTAACAGTTTCTTCTCTAACACTTCTCACTTATGTCACTCTCTTCTGGGTTGTGGCTTTCCAAACAACTTTGATTTTCAAAAATTTAAATGTAATGAAATCATTATCTTCTGTATTCTTAATTCTTGTTCTCTTATTGTTCTCTCTCCTTAATAATGATTTTTTTCCTTGTAATCTGCCACAATCAGTAATCCATTGTGTTTTAGTGGCTTTATTACCATTCATGGTGTGAAATGATTAAAAAAAAAAGTTAGGAATCTTGCAACAAGTTTTTCTTTACTGTATGAAAACTGGAGACAACAAATTTATTGTGATTTACAAATCCTCCAGAATCATTTGTAAAACATTATCTTGCTGACAAGAATGACCAGTTCAGCACTTACATCAGACAATGTGGAAATCTAATGGGTGTATAACGTACTCATTATGGCTTATTGCTAACAGCCTGCACATCTCTCTATGTAGCTTTTCAGCTTAAAATAAAACCTGATTTATTAAATGCTCTGACACAAGCAAATATATCATCAAAAGAGAAAATAAATATGAAATCTTCACCAAGCAGAAATGGTTAGAAAGCAACATGAGTTGTTACAAAGAGAATGAATCTGTTTCTTATTTAGTGCTCCATAATTATGGCCTTCTGCCTGACTAAGCTGAATAAATATAAAGAGATAAAAAGAAAAACAGAAGTCGAACATGATTTCAGATGAGCACTTTTGGGATACATAATGAAGAAAGCATAGGACTTAGAAAATAAGAGGGACAGAAAGAAACAGCAAGTAACCTACCGAATTAAGAGCTGAAAATGATTGGAAGTTGTGGAGAGCCATGATTGCCCATATCCTGATAATATAGCACATAAAAGAAGACAAAAAACTGCAACTTCTTTAAGCAAAGAAGGGTCTGTGCTCTTCTTTTTCTCTGTGCTGTGTTCCTTGAGGATGTTGATGATCATGACTCTCCACAATTTCCTTAATTTAATGTGGGGCAATCTTAGCCCATAGGCTCATCCAAAAATTCCCCATAGCCCTACATAAATGGGTTCAGGTCTGTCTACCTCCCAAGATGAGACTCTGCCCTTTGGCATAGCCTCATCCAGGTTCCTCTCTGCCTGAAGGCTCAGATCTCAGCTAGACTCTGTAGTCTGTTGACAGGGAAGCTACATTATGGTGATGGGAAAATGGCTAAAGCCTTGATGCCAGGTCTTATAATTTTTTTAAGAAATTCAAATTGTTATTCAGTGAATTATTCACATTATATTTATCTTTTCAGTTCAGATCATGGCTGTTTTTTTATTGATTTCATTCATTTTCTATGACTTGTCAACCCATGGCAGCTTATTTAAAGCCAGAAAATATTTTTTAGATTGTAAGAATTTTTTTGAGATAGTAATGGTTTAGTGGTATGTCTTACTAACTGACCCATAGTTGGGGGGGAAAGAGAAGTGAATTCATACCTTCCCCCAAGGGTATTTGTGTGTAAGTGAATATAACAAACCCAATGGGAATTGGAACTCAGCTCTCTGATTAACAATTCTAAGATTTTATTCATTGAATCACCTGCACTTTCAAGCTTACTACATCTGATATTCCCAAACAGTCACTAGGCTTGATATTGCTTAACTTCAGGGATCATATGGGAGTCAGTGCTTCAACATGATGTGCCTGTAAGCCAGCTCATGGGTGAAGACTTATAAAACATTTTAACTCCAATGCTCTACCTTAGATGCAGCAATAATGAACTGTTTGTACAAATTGTAATTATTGTAAAAACCAGTACAATAAGAAATAAAGTAACAGTTATGCACACGATCATCGTAAGTCAATCCACTAGTGAGTTCTCGTGTAAGTCTAAGTCATACTCAACAGATCCCAGCTAGTCAATATTTACTATTGCCATCATGAGGGTAGATGTGGCATGAGGCCAAGTTTAACATGGGACATCCAAACTCATAGGTTCAGCAAAAAATTCCCTGTAGAACTCGCATAAATGGGTTTGGGTCTTTCTACCTCCCCAGACGAGACTCTGCCCTTCGTATAGCCTTGTCTGGGTTCCTCTGCAGAGAGTACAACCAGCACAGCTGGAAAAAATTCCAGATAGTATATTTTCCAACCACCCAATGTGGTCAAATGTGGCACAAAGCTGAATTTAACATGGGGTATCCGAGCCTGTAGGCTCGGGCAAAAATTCCCTGTAGACCCCATAAAAAATGGGGTCGGGTCAGTCTACCACCTCAGATGAGAATCTGCCCTTCGACATAGCCTCGTCTGTGTTCCTATCTTATCCAAGCCCACAGGCTCAGCCAAAAAATGCCCATAGAACCCGCATAAATGGGATCAGGTTGGTCAACCTCCCCAAACAAGGCTCTCCCCTTCAGCATAGCCTCATCCGGGTTCCTCTCTGCTCAGAGGCAGAATGTTTGACCTGAAAAATGAAAAGATTTCGGCTAGACTCTGTAATCCGTTGACCTACAGATACTTATAGGTAGTTACTACCTATAGTGTAGTCACTCATGGGGGTGACAGGTTATTCCATTACATCAAAGTATAAGTGTTCTTTTTGTTTCAATTTTCTTTAAAATTTGTTGCTCACATAGTCCATAGTATTTCCAACATCCTTCTGTGGAAGTACATTTCTATTACTTCAAGTCTCTTCATCTCGGAAGAGATTGACTACCATTCAATACCATATAGGATTATTGATATTACATAACAGTTCAGTACTCTTTTCTTTGTTTGTAACAAAAATACTTTGCTTAGCCTTTTAAAGGTGTCTTTCACTATCCCAATGTGTATTCAGATTTTAGTCTTGCACTTCCTTCCCCTGTTAAAAAACTTCCCAGATATTTACATTGTTGTGCTTGTTTGATTTTGGTATCTCTGATTTGTAATTTGCATTTTGGGCTGGCCCTTTTACTGACAACCATGCAGTTGATGATTAAACAAAGTTTTTAAATATTGGTGGTACCTATTGTCATTTGCAGTTCTTAATAAATTTTGTCATTTTGTTACCTCTCTTAGACCTTGCTCTGTCATTCATTTACTCAGATTTGCTAGGCAGTTTTTTCTTTGTCTAGCTTGCCTTCAGTATCACATATGAGTATCAAATAAATAAATATCAACTATCACTTCCGGATGTTAAGTATGTGTCTTTTTGTTTCCATTTTCTCTAAAATTTCATTGCTCACATGTTCAGTTCATGGCATTCTCAGCATCCTTCTGTAGAATCACATTTCTGCTGCTTCAAGTCTTTTTATCTCAGAAGAGGTTGACCAATATTCAATGCCATATAGGATTATTGATATTACATAACAGTTCTAATCAAATTTTTCTTAAAACTCTGCTTAGCTTTTGGAAGAATCATCACTATCTAAATACGCCTTCAGATTTTAGTATCACACTTTTCATCATCTGTTAGAACACTTCCCAGATATTTAAATTGTTCTACTTGCTTGATTTTGGTATCTCCAATTTGTAATTTGTATGATGGGCTGTTTCTTTTGCTAACAACTTTGTATTCTACTTTTGTGCTGAAGAGAAATTATGTCTTTTAATTGAGAATCAATGTTTGTTTCCATCAGTGCATATAAAACCCATTTTCATAAATTCAAGAAAGATGACTAATTACACAACTTTTGCATAACTCCAAATCCTTGAAGCCCTCATGAATAAAACACATCCCAGTTTGTAGTAGCTGCTATTCTCAAGTGATCACATATCTAGATAATGACCAGGCTTAATGTTGCTTAACTGGTGATTGTACAGGAACTGGTGTAACAACATGATGTGGCTGTAAGATGTTGATGGTGAGGGAGTAAAGAAAAGGGAAACACAATTAGCACTGGCTGTTTTGCCAATGAATGCCAACTGTTTCCTTATAAGGAAACGGTTAATAATGCCATTAAAATTACCATATATTATATAAGCAGAAATGTTAATGTATTTTTCTGTTCAATGTGTTTGTTCACTATCCATTTTCGTAAAGTGTATCTTATTCCTGATGTAAAACTTCCATTACTTGTGTTCAAAGCCTCTTTTTTAAATCAACATATGTTTTCAGTTTGTCATTATTAATGTTAATTAATTGCTCTTCACAAGGTGTGTCTTTGAGAATTTCTTTCCAATTTAAAAAACTCCTGAACTTTTGAGCTGAATCTCTTTAATCAAAAACTGTATTATTATTATTCAGTTAGTTTTTTATCATTTATATCCTATGATTTGACATGAGTCAATGTATTTATTACTAGCAGTAGAGCCTGGCATTGTCCGGGGATGTAACAGTAAGAGATAGATCAAGTATCGACCATCATAAAGTCTGAAAAATAAAATTGACAAAGATTATTGTTTAAGGTTGACGGACATGCATGTCTTAATTAATTTTTTTTTTGTTTTGTTTTTTTTTTTACAAATTGGTGAAACTCAAACTCAAACAAAAACATTGTTTTCAATCATTATGAGTCTACCGATTGAATAGAATTTTATTATAAACAATTGTCTTGTAAATAGAATTTTTAAAACATTCTGAATGTAAAAATAAAGAAAAAAGTGTGCAAGACAATAAGAAACACTACCTGCCAAAAAAAAGTGAAGTTTTGTTGAAATTGGTTGAAAAATATAAGAAATCCGATCCTATATATAAACGAACACACACACACACACACACACACACACACACACACACAAACAAACAACCTGGGTTTTATAATAAGTATAACTCGATATGAGTTGTCCCTCTTTCATTCTCACAACAGCGATGCCTCTTAATCGTGTTTTCAAATTGATTTCATGCAAAAACAATTGTGTTTTTCCAATTTTTTGCACTGTCAGAATCACCACAAGGTAATTTTACGTAGTCCTGTGAAGTTTTGTTGAAATCGGTTGAAAAATGTAGGAAATCCAATCCAATATATAAATGAACAGACACACAACCTGAGTTTTATAATAAGTATGATGTTACAAAGAATATCTATTAAGTACTTACCCTTAGTGTTTGCTTAACTAGCTTCAAGATGAGAGGAATGTTCACATTTTAGAATATCAAGCTTTGACATTTTGTAATTCTCAATTAATATAAATTATTTTCAAACTTTAATCACTTTTAAAGCTTTATTTTTAGGGGCTCCTTTTTAAATGTTGTATCTCTTTGGCACAATAGGTTAATAACTGACAAATCTTTGCTTGCACAAGAAGAGGTGTTGACAATTAGGGATGCATCCTTGACAACATGCTCTTCTTTGAGAAGAAATTGACATGCAAGACAAAGCCCACAACACTGAAAGCAAAATTCAAATTAAGCTTTCAACACAATAGAAAGGAATCTGTTTAATACATTACCACTGCGTTCTTGGAGAAATGAAAGTTTGGAGAATTTAAAGTCTTCTCCTTCATCAGAAAGAATGAAACTTACCTGAAAAGGAAAAGAAAATATGATTATTAATATATCAAATACAAAAAAGGAACTCTTGCAAGTATTTAGTGTTTTATTAACTGTAAAATAGTAGGTCAGTTCTCAATTGCAAACCAAGTTATTAACCAATTCCTTTAAGTTCATACAACAATATGAAAAGATTGGCTTTTCAGTCTTATATGGTTCTTCAATATTCAACTCATCCTCCATTTTCAGCCATTGTAGATTCTATAGAGTTTCTATAAAAGAAAAAGGATAAAAGTATCTTTAACAAACATGTTCGGTATCTTCAACTTCTGCCTGTCTCATACTTTACTATACACTTCTATAGTACTTTACTATTCATTTCTATAGAATTACTATAACAAGAAAAGGATAAAAGTATTATTGTTATATAAGAGTAAAGTGCTGGTTCCAACACTGGAGTTTGAACACAGATCACCAGAGAGCAAATACAGGTGATACCATTTTGAATAAGTAGATCACGTGATGTTAAAGGAAATGTATATATGGGAATTAGCATGGTGTCTAATCACTATACGGATTACTATTCGGATCGCTATTCAGTGGTTACCTTTTGAGCTAATATTATCAAGCAAGTACTATTAGTGTAAGTGTTATTTAAAGGCATCTGACACTAGTATTTTTCAGCATCATTACTATAGTTGTATCTGCAATTACAAAGTCTCTACTACAACGAGCATTAAGAAAGTGACAAATATTCATTGACATCACAAAAATTTTCAGCAATCAGGTTCAGGGAAATTCATTATTTCAATAAAATGCTGCATAAATTTTTTTCATTTTACTATTTCTGTTATATTGCATTGTTCTATGACACATGATCAGCAGTCAAATTCCACCTGTCTTTTACTTTACTATACACTTTATCTCACATCTACTTAGCATATGCAAATCAGTACAGTCCTATTTACCAATCCATTACAATTTCCTTATTTCTATTTTGTTTAAACTAATTTTTTTGTCTTAGTTATTTTGTGATTTAAAAGCCTGAAAATATCAAATGGACAAGTGGAATGGTTTGTCAATATGTTTTAAAGGTGCTAAAAAAAGTCAGAGGGAGAGGAGTCAGATGAAGTAATGATTCAGCAGTTTCTGAGTGTTTACAGAATAACACATCAAACCCGAACACCATGTCTGGAATGTTGCCTGCAGAGTTGATGTTTGCTAGGAAGATGAAATCGGTTTTCAATAAGTTATTACCAGAATGCAAGGTGAGAACATCAAGCAATAACAATACAAGTAGATAATTCAAACCTGGAGATAATATATTTTTTAAGATGTATCAGTTTGGAAAAGAATTCTGGGAAGATAGTGTTATAAAAAACAGATCAGCAAAATGATATACATGGTACAAGGACAAAGGTGGGAACATAAGTGACACCTTAATCAGTTAAAATGTAGATTCACTGATTTAAAAAGTCCCTGAAAAGAGATACCAATGGAAATTCTATATGACATATTTAACGTACTCACAGCATCAGAAATTGTTGAACCAAGGGTTTATGGTAAAAGAAAAAGAACAGCAACAGAATTTCTAACTATTGAACAGAAGTCATCTCAAATGGGATGTGTTTCTATAAGAATAAAGTGTTGCTGCCAACACTGGTGTTTGAACACTGATTACCAAATAGCAAACACAGGCAATCCCATTTTGAATAAGTAGATCCCATGATGGTAAAGGAAATGTATATATTGGAATTCACATGGTGTCTAAGTGATCACTATATAGATTACTATTCAGAATATTTAATCGTTACTTTTCAAGTAAGTATTATTGAGCAAGTTCTATTAGTGCAAGTGTTATTCGAAGGTGTCTGACACCAGTATTGTTCAACAGCATTACTATAGTTGTATCTTTGATTACAAAGTCTCTACTACAATGAGCATTAAGAAAGTGACAAGTATTCATTGACATCACAAAAATTCTCAGCAATCAGGTTCAAGGAAATTCATTATTTCAATAAAATGCTGCATAACTTTTTTTCATTTTACTATTTCTGTTGTATTGCATTATTCTGTGACACATGATCAACAGTCAACTTACACATGTCTTTACTTTATTTATCTTCTGTTTAATCTATGCAAATAGATACAATCCTATTTACCAATCTGCTACACTTCTTTGAATTGAAGAGGTTTCATGCCTTTTGGTTGTTCTTGAACTTCTTTTACAACCTCTCTTTCCTCCTCTCCCCCTTCAGGTTTATGTCCTTTCTTTTATAATGGAGATCATGGTCTCATTTCATCTTTTTCATATGAAAAGATTGGTTTCTCAGTCTTATATGGTTCTTCAATATTAAACTAATCCACCATTTTCAGCCATTGTAGACTCTATAGAATTTCTATAACAGGAAAAGGATAAAAGAATCTTCAACAAACAGCTTCAGAGAAATTAACTATTTGGTTAAAATGCAGCAGATCTTTTTATTATTTTTTACTGATCATGTGTCATAGAACAATGCATTGTTCTATGACGCATGATCAGTAGTTAACTTTCAACCTTACTCTTACTTTTATCTATCTACTTTATGCAAATCAGTACAGTCCTATTACAATTTCCTTATTTCTACTTAATTTGTCATATGATTTAAAAAGCCTGAAAAGAAATAAAATGCAATGGATACAAGATCCAATTAAAAATTTAAACAAGAACGACATTTATTCACATAATCTTTAAAACAATTACATAAATATTGAAAGTAACTCTAAGAAAACACTTTTGAAAATTAATGTATTTGTGTTTATAAAACTAATTTAATATCTGTTTCCATCTTACTTGATCTGTTTACCAGTAGGATTTGACAAGAAAAAGCCAAATTTAATATCAAAAAGAAATGAAAAAATCTGTGTTGCCCTCAATGGATGACAAGAAATCAGTGTCTTGAATCAAAAAATCAATCAGAAATTAAACAAGAAGTTACCAAATTTATTCACTTGATATCAACCTGAATATAAAAAAATGCATTGAAATCTGGAAGATGACTTCATATAAATGCAGAAACAAATGAAAGTAACTGTCTGAACCATCAACAAGAAGTCAAAGGAATACATTTTAGAAAATTAAAAATGTTGTATAAAATGTTAGTCACATGTTTAAGAAAAACATTCAAGCATTCATTCCCAAAACCAGATGTCCTCATGACTGTTCAGAAGAGTTGTCAAATTTTATTTATAAAAATCTACTTTCAAAAAGTGTTTCATCTGAGATTGATTATTGAGACCATTCTTTGAACTTTCCCAAGACACCAGATTAGTAGGCAACAATATTCAGTGCATGGACAAATGGTAATTTATAAACCAAGATGGATCAAATTTAATGTGAACCAACTTTCCTAGTAGTAGACCTAGCAATTGATTCAATATAATTGCTCCAATTCATGTCAGTGAAAAACTTTCATCTGAAAAGAGGTCTGTCAACCACAAAGACCAGACAGAAAAGATTCTCTATGGTGATTAAATGAAAGCAGTTTTGTTAAAATTGACAAACCATTCCAAATTACAGGTACTTTTTGAGAGAACTGCTGTATCAAATTTAATATCAAACAGGTGATCCCATTATTGAAGCCTTTCATCTGTAGGAAAAGATTAGCATTTTGTTCTATCCTCTATTAGTATTTGATTGCTCTTTCTACTCTATCTATTACTATACGGACTCCTATTTCTACTCTATTCACCCTCTTTCGGATCCCTATACGGTGATTACTATTTGAGCGAGTATTATTGAGCAAGTACTATTAGGTATGGTTCATGACAATGAAATACTATAGTAAATCTTGATTATAAATCAAATATTTAAAAATATCAATACCCATTGGCAACAAAAAGTTTTTATTTTTAAACCTGTTGGTTGATCTGTTGGTCATCAGCATAGATTCCAATTTGGAATCTGATGAGGATCATTGATTACTATTTGGATCACTATTCGATGATTACTTTTTGAGCAAGTTACTAAAATAAGTTATTCAAAAGCATCTTGATTATCACTATAGTTGTATCTGCAATTACAAATATAAAAGAGTTATATGCAAAATTGAAAGGTTCGACCTGGAAGATTGTTCTATAACACATGACCACCAATCCTTACTTTTACAATTTCCTTATTTTACTACAATTTCCTTATTTTAATGTGGTTTCAATAATAGAATGAAATGAACTCTGTTCAACATGACATTCATTACATGAATGTTAAGAATGATTGGATTAAGCCAAATATTCATTCAGAGACATTGTAGCCCTTGAGCATGTGGAGAAGACCAGCATGCCAAACTCTGTCAAACACATCAAGATATCTTGAGCCACAGCCTTTGCTTTGCTGTTCTTACCTAAATCTTGATAGACAAATTTAGTGATACCCATTAACACATCAGTGCATAGACCTGGTGAAACAGGAACCATATTGTTTATCTGAAAAGAGGCCATGTGAAGGGAGATGCTTAACAAATTTGTCATTGATTAAAGCCTCTAGTTATTTGCCAAAAACTTGTAAGAGACTAATAGGGCAATAATTCAAGAGAATAGAAGGTTCACCAACGTTCCTGTATTACATGACTTGTTAGGAATGATTGACAGGGACTGCAGAGGAAGACTTCTAACAAACTGGAAAGCAAGAATCAGTGTGGCATTTATTGTTAAGTTTAGAGAGAATAGGAGCCAGTTCAGGAATATATTTCTTTAGTGCAATTGCAGGACTACCATTGAATCCACAAGCTTTGTGAAGATCTCATTTAGAAATGATAGATGGACGGACTTATGTGCATATCATTCAGTAGAGATTTGTTCTACAGGGGAAAATCAGGCAAAGATACTGCTGATGAGTTGGGAGTGGAATGAGAAGAGAAATTCTGAGCAAAGCATTCAGCCTTATCTGCAGTAGATTACAATTTTCAAATTGACTAGAAAAAGGAGGTACTTACAGAGCTACTGGTAATCTCTCAGACCAAACTTATGAGAGGCTATACTATCAGAAAATAGTGATTTTGCCTCTTTTCAGGACATGCTTACACTCATTATGTACAATGACAAAGAGTGGGTATGTTGCCAAGCGGTTAGAATGTTCACATTCTGACCATGAGACCTAGGTTTGAATCTCACCATGGTAGATTTGTCAGTAAGGAGACTTCTTAATGTTATCAGATTGGAGGGTTCGCTCCCAGCATGCAGCACCTTTGGAAAGTGCCTGAAAACCATACTACAAGTTGACACAAGCCTTGTGAGTGAAATTGGAGGCCGTCAATATCTGTGCTAGCACAAAATTACAAGTCATCACGGCTGGGAGCTTGAGCAAGCTGACCTTGTTCAAACTGTTGGTCATGCTAAATAACATACTATTTCCCAGAAACTGTAACTAAGGTCTGCTCAGTATAGTTGCAGTATTAGCCACAGTTGGGCTCTGTGGGTGTTGAATAGACACAAATGTGCCTGAGCAAGTGTCTATAATAGGGATTGGTTAGCCACCCTAGTAGACAGGTATCCTCGAATACAAGTGGCCAGCTATACACAATGACAAAGAAATGTTGCCCTTGTATAGCCAGAAAAAGTGATTCCTGTGAGCTATAGCAGTTGAACAGCCAGGAGAAAACCAAGGAGAAGATTGTGGTTTCACTTGGAATTTCTATTTATAAATGCTGGCTTTCATCCAGGATGAGACCTCAGTGGCACATTTTTCAGCATGATGATTAAAAACATCATTCCAAAAATGTTTAATCTAAAGATTATATTCATGCAAGATAACATTCTTTGCATTCTGTAAAGCTGACAATTGCCCACCTTGCCATAAAATTCACTATTGCTTTTTTTATCAATAAATTTTTTATAGACACCAAATTCATGGAATAGAACATGTCTCTTGAGATATTAATCTCATAGAAAATTTGTGGCCCGTTATAACAGATGGATATGAGAACGGAAAACAGTATTCAAGTAAAGGGGATTTTTGGGAAGCAATAAAAATGGCTGCAAGAATGTTAAACAGTAGAAAACTTTTATTAATATTATTGTGAAAACATTAACTGGCATCTGACTTTGCACAATTTAGCCATAAACATCCTACCTTAATGATTAAATGGTGGCACCATCGATTGATGTTTCGTTGGAGATCAACAGATACCATCATCTAATCTTTTTTATTCATCCTTCTAACTTTATGTCAGATTGTTATTCCCCACCTTTCCAAGATTGTCTAACTCAGAAGGTACATTCCAAATAATATGCACATATTATTGAAGCTCTTCATTCTTTTCTGTATTAGTATATATACCTTTACATGGATTATTTTTATAGAGGAGTTTTACAAGTTTAATAGCAATAAAAGATGTTGATGGATTTTTAAACTTGAATACATGTAATTTTTAAAATGGAAGCATATTTCAACAAACAAAAATTTCAATAGAATGCTGAGACAGACGATTTTTTTTCAAGTGGTGATTTAAATCACATCAGTTTCTATTAAACATTGGGGAATATTTTTAAAAATATATATATATATATTGCCAGGTTTATTTTCATTAAAGAAAATACATAAACAAAAATAAGGTGACAGTGCAAGAAGCAAAAAAATATCTCTGCATGCTCATGTAGAGGGTGAGAAGAGCATTGTCCTGAAAAGGACAGTTGTGGTAGTTGCTGGGGAGTGTTGTCCTGAAAAAGACACTTTTGTGGTCACTGGAGTGCATTGTCCTGAAAAGAACAATTTTGGTAGTTGCTAAAGAGCGTTGTCCTAAAAAGGACAGTTTTGTAGTCGCTGGAGAGGGTTGTCATGAAAAGAACAGCTTTGTGGTCACTGGAGTGCATTGTCCTGAAAAGGACAGTTGTGGTAGTTGCTGGAGAGTGTTGTCCTGAAAAGGTCAGTTGTGGTAGTTGCTGGAGAGTGTTGTCCTGAAAAGGTCAGTTGTGGTAGTTGCTGGAGAGTGTTGTCATGAAAAGAACAGCTTTGTGGTCACTAGAAAGTGTTGTCCTAAAAAGGAGTTTTGTAGTCAGTAAAGAGTGTTGTCCTGAAAAGGATAGTTTTATGGCCTCTGGAGAGCATTGTCCTGGTGTTTGTGGTCACCGGGGAGTGTTGTCCTGACAAGTTTATTGCATATTGTAGCTGCTGGCAAGGATAGCAGGAGATGGACTTTTACTGGAGATTGCAGGAGCAGGAGATGATGATGGTTGGCAGGCTAGTTGGCTGGCTACCTGGAATTGCTGCTAATGGCTGTTGTTGTGGGCTGGCTATCAGCTGCTGGAACAGATACTACACTTTTGATCCTAGTCATCTGAGCTGTGGAAATGACCTTTCCATTGCTTTCAGGTCTTTTTATATCCTTATATTTTTACAATGATCGCTGGTTGTGCTTTTTCTTTGTTTTTGTTTTTAAAAAGTGTGAGAGTACCAGCAGGATATGACAATGCCAGGGTATTGTAATTCAATAAAAAAAATTCTGTAAATAAAAAACTCAGAAAAAGTAAGAGTCCTCCCACAAATCCTGAAATTCCATTCTGGAGATGAAGATGCCTTGAATCAGTAACATTTATGAAGTAACAATACCTCTTCTCAGAATTTTATTGAACTGATTATTTGTGAATTAAATCTGGAAAAAAATGGCTGGTATTGATTCAAGCATCAAAATTCTGTTCTACAGAGTGTGACAGAAATATCTCCCACATAATATGACATTAGCATAATGAAGACACCATTGCTACTAATGTTTTACCCATATGTGGGAGGTATATGTGAGAAAGCGAGAAGAAAGGACTAAGTATAAACTACAAGAAGACAGAAAAAAGATGAGTCCAAAATGCAAATTATAAATCGGGAATACTAAAACCAAACAAGTACAAAAATTTAAATATCTGGGTAGTGTTCTAACAGAGAATAAAAGTCAACACTGAGATATGAAGACATTGGGATGGCCAAAGATGCATTCCAAAAGCTAAGCAGAGTATTAAGAAACAGAAAAATTTAATTAGAAACAAACTACTGAACTTTTATGTGATATCTTTATAGCAGCGAATGCTGGACAATCTCCTCACAGATGAAGAAGAGACTTAAAGCCACAGAAATGTGTTTCTACAGAAAGATCCTGTGAGCAACAACAAGCTTTTGGAGAGAATGGAAACAAAAAGGAAACTTATCAGGAAGAGGCAGTTAAAGTCTTTGGGCACATAATAAAGAAGGAGGGCTTTGAAAATCTGATACTCACAGGACAGATCAAGGGAAAGAGGGAGAGAGGAAAGCAATGTGTAACATACTTCATGAGCTTGAGTAAACAGATGGTAGAACAGAGATTGGGAGAAATAACAAAAAAACATAACTTATTAAGAGCTACAAGGAACAGAAAGTTGTGAAGGGCCATGATCGCCTATGTCCTGGAGGGGCACAGTACATAAAAGAGGAAGATATGTGTGAGGTATTTCTGCCACACCCTATATTTTTAAATAAAGGGTGATAATATTTTTTAGCATTGTGTCTAAAGAAATTTATAAGATTGTAATTATTTGGAAAGCATCCTCTCGGGAGCCTGTTCCACAAAGTAATGGTTAATGAGAAGAAGCTGTCGAAGAGGAATTAAGGAATGAAGCTTGTCAGAACATTTTCCATTGAAATAGTGATAGATCAGCATGATTAAAAAATTAATAATGGTAGATTATTGATTCTTTCTCTTCTTCATGATTTGAGATTAAAATGTCTGGTAATATGACCATATATAATACATGTTAATGGTAATCTGTCACCTATCGTCAGTGAGGTATGCAATTGTATCAATCAGTTCCTGACTAGAGACTTGTAAAAATGATTCCCCCCCCAACAAAAAAAGTATCCTATTATGATTGCACTTATCTTTCCCTTCATTATTTCACACAACCATCACCCTGCCAATACCTCATAAATAATGGACTATTCCATTTTGATCACATGGAAAGAGGGAAATAGATACTACTTGCTTTCAGTGAGAAAATGAATGAAAGAAAAAAAGTGAAGATAGAAGTGTTTAATGACTGTTTCACTGAAATGGAAAAAAATTGCATATTTCAAATCATTTCATTTGTACCCACTTCTTAAAATAATGACCAGCATTCATATTTATGATTGTTATTGCAGTATTTTGTTAAAGTCGTTAAGCTCAAATATTTAATGATGTGATAGGAGAATTTATATGGATATGATATTCTATTTTCATGGAACTCATCATGAGCTTATTAATCATTAAGATAAAAATTAAAACCCATTAGAAAATTCAAATAGGAAAAACATTAAATTGTCACAGGTTAAAACTCATAATAATAATTTGACATCTAAAACAAGAAAAAATATGGCACAGAGTTAATTTTATGATTACCATGGCCAGTGATACTAGTGTATGTAAAAACAAGAACAAATATGGCACAGAGTTAATTTTACAATTACCATGGTCAGTGATACCAGTGTATGTAAAAACAAGAACAAATATGGCACAGAGTTAATTTTACCATGACCAGTGACACCAGTGTGACAAGAACCATTTTGGCACAAAGTAAACAGAACAAAGATAATACATAAAAATGTTTAGATTTCTTGAAGTTCAGTCAGCTGAAATTTATTCTTTCTTTCTGACAGTGGCAGACAGATAGTCTGAAAAGTTTCAATGAAAAATCGCTAAAATTAAAATGAAAGATGATATTATTCAAAAATTAATAATGGTAGATTATTGATTCTTTCTCTTCTTCATGATTTGAGATTAAAATGTCTGGTAATATGACTGACAACACATTAGATCTTTCCAAAGAAATTTACTGGTGCTTACATACTTGCATATGTACAAGTTATGCACTTTCAAAGGTACAAATTATCTCAAAATACAAATTTTGAACACTCTGCTCATTCAAGAGTTCGACCATCATTCAATAGATGCTGATCTATCACTATTTCAATGGAAAATGTTCTGACAAGCTTCATTCCTTAGTTCCTCTTCGACAGCTTCTTCTCATGAACCATTACTTTGTGGAACAGGCTCCCGAGAGGATGCTTTCCAAATAATTACAATCTTATAAATTTCTTCAAATCTTACCTCTTACTACTCATAAAACATGTTATAAAACAATGGAGATAAGTGATAAGAAACAACTGAATAATAATGATGTGGTGTTTGGTGATTTGGCGAAAGAGATTATACTGACCATGCTACTCAAAAGTTGTACAAGAGATTTTAAATTGAAATCAAAAGACGCACCTTGTGAAATACAATTAATTAGCATTAACAAAGAAAAACTGAAGACACTGTTGATTAAAAAAAAAAGAGGCTTTAAACATGTCAAATATTCCTGCTTAACACAAGCAATGGAAGTTTTACATCAGGAATAAGGAAAAAAAAATAATAATCCCTTAAGGTAAGGTAATTTACATTAACCAGAAAAAAAGGCTTACACAGAAGCATCTATCTTTTTAAATTTGTATTTTTTAATGTAACTATAACAACAAAAACATTCCGATTTCATTTTTGCCTTGAAAAATTCGGAAGACAAAACGGCAAAATGTAAGATTTTTTTCCAATTGTCATTTTATACCAATCAGGAATAAGATACGCATCATGAAAATTGACAACAAACAAACACAATGAATAAAACAAACAGAAAAATACATTAACATTTCTGCTTATATAATACATGTTAATGGTAATATTAACTGTTTCCTTATAAGGAAACATTTGGCATTCATTGCTACTCAACCTTTCTTCACTTCTTGAACTTTGGGCTGGGATCTGTTCTTCTTTTCTCTAATGTCAATGGTAATATTAGCCATTTCCTCATATAAAAACGTTTATCATTTATTGACCAAATAGCCAGTGCTAATCTTTCTATTAAAACAATTTTTCAGTATAGTAGCTTTTTGAAACCTAGTAACTGTGCCAATATTTATGGGATTTCCTTCCTAACCTTTTTTTGAAGCAGTGTGAAATGTTAGCACCCTGATTATGCTATTGCTTTCTCTTTGAGTTATATGTGGTATCCATTTTAGTTGTTGTTGTTGTTGTTGTTATTGAAAGAATTCAAGTGATGTCGTTTATGTTATTTGGTAAAGTTCTTTGGTTTTTGAATGTCAGTTTATAAGATTCAAATGGTAATTGTAATATTTGATCATCATAACTGTTCTTGGAATTGATAGTGCAGTGGTTTCTTGTTGCCTTCTCCCTGGTGATTTTGTTGAGACACCTTCTCTAGTTAGAAGACTGTTAAATCAATTTATGATTAGTCCTTTCTTCTCACTTTTCTTAACTACAATCTACTATCAACACTGAGTCATATGCATATCTACATATGTTAGGTAGGATAAAAAATAAGAGCTATCAAAGGGCTGAACTATTAATGATTCTTTGTCTGTTTATTTGTTTTATGGCTTATCAACATCTCGAGTTATTTTTGGCTTTAAATCAAGCAAATAAAAAAAATTAAATATCCAGGAAGTTCTTACAATCAATTATTATAAAAATGAGGATAATACAAATATTTGAACAAGATCTTTATATAAACTTCCATTATCGCTAAACTTTAGAATTTATATTATACGTCCCTTCATGCCATGGGCGATCATGTATCTCTCCACATTCCTATATTATATGTTGCTCTAAGAAATGTTTGTCTCTTACTTCCTGTTTTCCCACTGAGTTATTCAAGATTAGAGTTTCTATCAGTCCCTGTTGCCTTAGTGTCAAATTCTACATAAACCTTCCTCATTAGGTATCCAAGAAATTTTAATATTCTCTTTCTGATTCTAAGTACAAGTATCCTTTCTGCTTCCATTTTTCTTAAAACTATCTCACATGTTCTGTCAATTCTTAGTATCCTTCTGTAGAACCATACCATTACTGCTTCAAGCCTCCACTTCAACTGTAAGAAAATTGTTCAGCTTTTCTTTTTGTTTTTTTGATTGATTAAAAAAAGAATTACTAGCAACAAAAGGACTGCGTAGCAATTGTTTTTGACATAGGATAATTTCTGTTTGGTTATCAGCTAAACTCTGTCCGTAGCCAAGGATTCAGGAACAAAAACAGACATTTTCTTTCCATTGATTTTTCCTAAGTAGAATTGCCCAGTAAGCCATGAACATGCAGAAGTCTTCTGATAGAGAAAATTGAACTTTTACCAATAACTTCTCCCTGCAGGTGAAAACAACCATTTACTTTCTTGTTTATTGCTTTGTAATTTGGTAGTGATACTAGTAAATTTGACCTAAGTGTTTTAATACTGATGCTCTCCCTGATATGTTATGCTTTGAATTGGTGTCATTCAAATTCAAAACCAACCTCAGGAGACTACAGGAGCTTACAAACTTCTAAACAGGATAGTTTTCCTGGAGTTAGAACATTCATCAGACTTCTTCTATATGCTGTGTACATTCAGGATATTGATGATCATGGCTCTCCATAATGTCATAATTGTAGCTCTTAATAAATTTTGTCTTTTTTGTTATCTCTTCTAAACCTTTCTCTGCCATCCATTTACTCGAGCATGCATTTGTTCTTTTTCTATGCACTGTGTCCCTTCAGGTCATTGGCGATCATGGCTCTCCACAATTTCCTATCTTTTGTAGCTCTTAATAAATTTTGTCTTTTTTGTTATCTCTTCTAAACCTTTCTCTGCCACTCATTTACTCAAGCATGCATTTGTTCTCTTTCTATGCACCGTGTCCATTCAGGATATTGGTGAACATGGTTCTCCACAATGTCCTGTCATTTGTAGCTCTTAATAGATTTTGTCTTTTTGTTATCTCTCCTAAACCTTGTTCTGCCATCCATTTATTTAATATTGTTAGGTAGGTTATGCCTTGCTTTCTTCTGTCTTTCTTGTATTCAATCTATCCTGTGAGTATCCAATTTTCCAAGCCCACTTTCCTCATTGTGTCCTTAGAAATTTAAACTATCTCTTTCTAATCTCTTTCTGTATAAGTGTTCTTTTTGTTCCCATTCTCTCTAAAATTTTGTTTTTCTTCACATTTTTACCCATGGTATTCTCAGCATCCTTCTGTAGAACCACATTTCTGTTACTTCAAATTTATTCTTTGTTTGTGAGGAGATTGTCAAGCATTCATTGCTATATAGGAAAACCAATATTACATAACAGTCAAGTACTCTTTTCTTCGTTCAAATAATTTTTAAAAATTTCTTATTACTTTGCTTAATTATAAAATTCCTATAATTACTTTATTCCTGATAAATTCTTTTTAAATAAATTTTCATCCAACACAAGGCCTAAGAGCCAATCAAGTTAGGGTGTTATTGAATGAGGTCGTTGTTTGGTTGTAAGAGGTATGACATAATATACTTGAAGAAGGTAATGACAATCCTTTATTTCTGGCCCCACTTCCACCAAGTTAGGATCATTTTCTAGCACATGTTCTCCTCCTTTTTACTATGTTTCTACTTTTGAGTTAATTCCGAGTTTTTTTTAATGAGGGAAACTTGGCTCTAAGGGTTTCAAACCTGCAGTAGTAATTCTGTCATTGCATTAAAGTGAGCAAGTTGATGGATGTTAATGCAGCAGCCACAGGAAGTAGGACATTTTTGTCCTTGGCTCATATGTACATACATAAGCACCCCATGTTAAGTCAGCCTTGTGTCATATCCTTCTACTGTAGGTAGGTAGGTAGGTAAATATCAACACTGTTTTTCTTGAATTTGGTGATTCCAACAAAGTGGCAGCACCTCCCTCATTGAACTAAAGAGGGAGGTTTGGTGGTTATCAATGCTAGCATAACAATTGTTACAGAGATTGGACAATTTTTGTCACTGGTCCATATGTATACATATGGGCACTGCATATTAAATCAACCATATATCACATCCTACTACAGTGGGTAGGTAGGTAAATACTGACATTGCTTTGCTTGTTGGTACTGATATAACTTAAGAAAAATTCCAAAAGAAAGTTTTGTTCATAAAAATGTTATTTTGTTGAATTCAGATAATATAAAATAAAATTTCTCTTATAAATATTTTTTCACTTGTGTCTTCTGTCACAAATAAACTTTGTTGATTGTTTTCTTTCTTATATCCAAATCCAAATTCAGGGCCTTCTCACTCCTGTTGGAGGAATCCCTTCTTAGTTGACCATATCTTCAGCAGTGTAGCCATAATTACTACACTTGACCAAGGAAAGGTTAGTGAGGCTATTTTAACCTATCATTGGCGGTTTTGAATTCAGTGTTGTCCTTCTCCTAGACCAGTTGCCACCCAAAGCTGTAGGACCTAGACTGTCCTACTATTTACCCATATCAAGAGATGGATTCACACTTTTTCAAGGGCCAGTTAGTCAAGATGATAACCATGATTGGGCAATCATGTCTTTTTCAATTCATAACTGACTAGACAGAAGATTTTTCTGTTGTAGGTTGCAATTTTTTTCTGTGGTAGACTGGTTGCCAATCAAGGCTATAGATTCCAGTCTGTCCTGCTATTCATACTTGACTGGAATTCATTTATGTGCTAATACACTTGGGAAAGGTATGAATCCTATTCTTCTCCCTCTAGATATGGATAAATAGCAGGACAGACTGTGCCTTGGATGGAAACTGGTCTACTGCAGAAAGAAATGGGAAAAAACTGCCTCATCAGTCATGTATCGAAAGATACATGATCGCCTAAGTGTGTATCACGTATGGCACATAACTGACTGACTGACTGACTAGAATTCAAACTTGCCTCTCTGATTCTGAGACAATATGAGACGCTATCCATTATTTCACCATATTTCTAATATATTCTTATGACTTGCCTCTCCTTTACTCCTTTTAAAGTTTTGCTACTCACTCTGAACAATTTACATTGCTACTGCTCGCCATGTCAGTACAGAAAATTAAAGATAATTTGAAATGGTAGAAAAATTCTAACACTTGAACAATGCCTAAAATGTATTGAATTTTTAACCTATATTCACCTGGTGTTGACTTGGTGTCTGTTAAAACTGGCACAATCTTTCTATATGTTGCAACCATATTGGTTAAAGTTCATATTTTCTTTATTTCTTGGAGATTTTCCAACATATTTCAGTGAATATCAGGTGTTTTAATATGAATCCTCTAACCAGAAATCAAATGTCTTCTCTTGACTCATAAAGGAAAAGGAATTTAATTCATCTGAATTATTTCTGGTGCCCTTGTTTGAGATTGAACTCAATTTGTGTTAGATATGGACACAGAATGAAGAATTTTTCTGGGAAAAGCTTTCACCAAATTATCATAACCTTTTCAATACTATCAAGCTTGATCTGACTGACCAAACATGGACATTTGTTTATAACTGAGGCAGTCATAAAGTGACTTATTCTACTGAATCATCCTGAGCAATATAATGGCTTCCTTGTAGTAGCACTGTGCTTTGAATTTCCTCTTCTTCTATGTGCCTTCAGGATGTGGGTGGCCATTGCTTTCCACAAATTTTTTTTTTGTTTTTAGCTCTTAGAAAATTTTGTCTTTTTGCCATCTCTCCTAATCCCTGTTTGGCCAACCCAAGCATTTACACAGATTATGTAAACATTGTTCAAAAACAATTGTTCAGAAACAATTATTCAAAAACAATTATTTGAAAGACATTATTCAAATTGTAAATTGTTTCAATGAAAATTAATTGAAAAGACAATTATACTAAATGATAATTATTTGAAATGCAAAATTCTTTATTGCAATAAAAATGTAAAAATTAAAAGAGGAAATACATAAATGATAATTATCCAAAATACAAATATCATTAATAAAACAATTTAATAAGAAAAAATCCTTATAACCTTAAATTATATGATAGTGCATGCAAATAATTGACTACTGAAGTGCACTCATCAAAGGTTGCCATTAATTTTTTAAGTTTTCCATTTATGGTATTTCTTGGCACTCTTGAAATTTTGGCAACCTGTTTTTACTTTTTCAATATAAATTTCTTGCAAGTCCTGTTCTCTTTTAAGAGTATCTAAGAAATTCCAAATTGTGGGATGATTGAATGACACTTGCTACAAAAAAAGCCCAATGCCATCCTTCAAGGGCATTATTAGTTCTAGGTAAATCAGCATTGACTCTTTCAAATCAAGACCACATACGTATTTCGAACATAGGTATTTCGAATAATTAATATTTAGTATAATTGTCCTTTTGATTAATTATGAATATGATACCTAGACTTTATGAATTTAAACACAGTACTAGATTGACAGTAAGGTCTCATCAATTCACAGTTGAGTTAGCTAGATATAACTGTAAATTCCATGCTAACAATTTCTTTTCTCACACTTCTCAATTGTAGAACTCTCTTCAACCTTTATGCTTTACAGCCAACTTTGATCTTCAAAAATTTAAATTCAATGTCAATCATTATCTACTGTCTTCCTGATTACTCTTCTCACACCTCCATAATGTTTCTCTTTTTTTTTTCTTATTCTTTCACACTCAGTAACTCCTTCAGTCTTAGTGACTTTACTGCCTTGCATGGGGTAAAATGATAAAAAAAAAAGAAAGAAAACAAACATGGTAACAAGTAGCAAGAATATGAGCAGGTGGTGCAATGGTTAGCAGCTTGGACTGAGAAATTGGCAAGCTGAGTTCAAATACTGGTTGAGGTTGTTAGATTCTCTTTCACACAAATGTCCTTGGGAAAGGTATAAATACATCTCTTCTCCCCCAGCTAAATGTCAAGGAAGCCTGGGCCCTTTAGCTGTGGTTGAGAATCAGTGTATGAGAATGCCAACTCTGAATTCAATACAGTCATAAAAGAAATTATTGTGTTCACAATTAACTGCGGATTCTGATCTCACCTATTGTCACTGAGGTAGGTAGGTAGGTAGGGAAGTAGGATAGTAGCTCTCTTGTTAATAAGGCGTTAAAATATTTTGATCACATGACTGTATATTGCGTGCTAATTCTTTCTTTTTCTTCTTTTTAATGAAGGTTTCATTTGGTCACCCAATTAATTTGCTTTTATGCTATATTAATTCCAATAATCAAGATAGGGCCAAGAATACATTATTCACTTTTATTTTCATCACACATTGCTTTTATTATCAGAAAATTGTTATTCATCATACGACTGTAAGGTAAGTGGTTGATACTGTGTTTATAGCAGATTAAGAAAGGGAACTGAAAGAACATTTATCATCCAAGTTCATACTCCTTCCTTTTTATTTGAACAGTAACAGAGGTTTATCCCTTGTTTCCTGTTTAGGATTAAGTTTCTGGTTCCTTCTAAAGTCAACTTCAACTCTCAAAATTTATTTACTATTTATTTACATTTTTTTCTCAATAGGAATAGATAGGTTTGCTTATCATCTGACTCATACAGCTCACCAGTTTTTGAACACAACTAGAGGTTTATCCCTTGTTTCCTGTTTAGGATTCAGTTTCCAGTTCCTTCTTATGTTTTTTATTCTTTTTCACTTGCAGTAGTCCCTTGCGTCTTAGTGGCATTACTGCCTTGCTTCAGTGAATTGATTAAAAATATCTTAGACAAAGTAATTGTTACGATGTTGATTTGGGGTTAGTAAAGACAAACGCCAAATAACACGTAACAATAAAAAGGGGTTTATTAGGTTTGGTAAGTAGGTACAGAAATCGCTTGAGTAGTCTATAACTAGCTCAGCCAAGAACTTCTCGGTATTTATCATTTCACCCACGGGAAACGAATATGGCACAAGGCCGGTTTTATTGTGGGTTTCTCCGAGCCTGTAGGCTCGGCCAAAAAATAGCCTTTTGAAGCCGATTAGACGGGTTCAGGCCCTGTCTACCTCCCCAGATGAAACCTTGCCCTTCGGCAAAGCCTCGTCTGGGTTCCTCTCTGCTAACGCAGAGAGTTCGACAGACGTCGGAAGTCAGCCCAAGAACTTCTTTGACTCTGTCTTTTGACATGCCACTATTTAAAGTCTTTGTTTGTAGACAAGTTCATCTTCAAGAGGGGTGATAGGTTTCCTACACAACAGTAATAAAGAAAAGTAAGACAAAAGTCTATCTGATGCTAAATGTTCAGAAGAGATCTCTGCTTTAATTCAATCACTTCAGACCTTTACTTCTAGAATGTGCCATTCTACTTCCATACAGTCAAATAATCCTTATCTCTCCTGTATTACAAATATAAGAAGAAACTTCCATTCAGGCAACTTTTTACCAGAAACAGTTACTTTGTGGAAACTGACTCCCAAGTGGATGCTTTCCAGAACAATATTAACCTCTTCAAGTCATTATCTTCCTCTTTACTTATAATCTCCACTTCCTACCATCTCCACTTTCACTTATAATCACATTTCATTCATCATATCCATTTTCACAGTAACATTCTACCTTGAGTGGGTCTTGAGCCTTGTATTGTGTGAACTTTAGTATAAAATAAATGTCTTCCAAAAGCTTAACAAATTAGCAAGAAGCAGGAAAATCTTGTTAGAAACAAAGAAAACATTACTGAACTGTTATATAATATTGGTCCTCCTATATGACAATGAACATGAAATAATCTCTTTACAGATTAACAAGATACTTGAGGCAATAGAAATGTGGTTCTACAGAATAATGCTGAGAATTCCAATGGATTGAAAATGTGGACAATGACAGAGTTTTAGAGAAAATGGAAACAAAATGGACACTTATTGAGATCTGAAATTTCTAGCACACAAAATAAGGAAAGAAGGCTTGAAAAATTTGATACTTACAGGAAATACTGAAGGCAAGGGGAATGAGGAGAGCAGCACACAATCTACGAAGAAGAAGAAGAAGAATTTCAAAGCACAGTGCTACTACAAGGAAGCCATTATATTGCTTGGACTGATTTAGTAGAATAAGCCGCTATATGAATGTCTCAGTTATAAACAAATGTCCATGTTTGGTCAGTCAGATCAAGCTTGATGGTATTGAAAAGGTTATGATAATTTGGTGAAAGTGTTTACTCACTCCCAGAGGAAGTTCTTCATTCTATGTCCATATCTAACACAAACTGAGTTCAATCTCAAACAAGGGCACCAGAAATAATTCAAATGAATTAAATTCCTTTTCCTTTATGAGTCAAGAAAAGACATTTGATTTCTGGTTAAAGGATTCATGTTAAAACACCTGATGATGGTCAGTAATGAAGATGAGGTTCTTTTTTTTTTAAAAGTAAATAGAATGATTAAATGATAGATTGCATTTTTGGTCTTTATGTATATTTTAATTCAAGTTACAAACTTTGATGATAAACTAAATAAAATAACTTTCCTGCTTTTTGAGGTTTTACATTGGTCTGAAATTATTTGCTCAATGTTACACACTGACTTTTTATACATTTCAAAGTCCATCTGAGACAGTTAAACTTTTCTGAAAAGAAGTTCATACAATTGATTATTATAAAAATGAGGATAATACAAATATTTGAACAAGATCTTTATATAAAATTCTTTTATAGCAAAACTTTAGAATTAATTGAAAAACTATTTCTGCAGCAATTACATTCATTAGAATGTAATTATCGCAAAACTCATTCGTTTCTACTTCATTTAAAAACAAGAGCTATTTTGGGCAGACAGGAATTACTGAAATCAGAAGAAAATATATTGCATCTCTATGCAGAAAGATATTAACAAAGAGAGTCAATAAAATAGAAAATTTATATAAGTTTCATTTTAATGGTTCATAACAAAATGTTTATAATTCTATAAATTGAATCATTCTGCAATAAAATGTTAGCAAAATGAAAACAGGTAAAAAATTTATTAATTTATCTTAAGGAAGTGTTTGGCACTAGAAAAAGGTCCTTCCTATCTATCTATCTATCTATCTATCTCTCTATCTCAGCCTGTTTATATCTATCTATCTCCATCTATCCTTATATATCTTAGTCTATTCATCTCTCTCCCTATCTATTTCAGTCTATTCATATGTATCCATGTCATTCTATTTATATCTACCTATCTCATACTGTTTATATCTATCTATCTATCTATCTATCTATCTATCTATCTATCTATCTATCTATCTATCTATCTATCAATTCATATTTATCTCAGCCTATTCATATATATCCACCTCAGGCTACACATATCTATCTATCTATCTATCTATCTATCAATTCATATATATCCACCTCAGTCTACACATATCTATCTATCTATCTATCTATCTATCTATCTATCTATCTATCTATCTATCTATCAATTCATATTTATCTCAGCCTATTCATATATATCCACCTCAGTCTACACATATCTATCTATCTATCTATCTATCTATCTATCTATCTATCTATCTATCTATCTATCTATTCATATTTATCTAAGCCTATTCATATATATCCACCTCAGTCTACACATATCTATTATCTATTCATCTATCTATCTATCTATCTATCTATCTATCTATCTATCTATCTATTCATATTTATCTCAGCCTATTCATATATATCCATTTCAGTCTACTCATATCTATCTATCTATCTATCTATCTATCTATCTATCTATCTATCTATATTTATCTCAGCCTATTCATATATATCCATCTCAGCCTATTCATATATATCCACCTCAGTCTACACATATCTATCTATCTATCTATCTATCTATCTATCTATCTATCTATCTATCTATCTATTTATCTATCTCAGTCTATTCATATCTATCTACTTCAGTCTATTCATATTTAACTATTTTAGTCTATTCATATCTATTTATTTATCTAGCTAGCTACCTGTTTATTCATATCTATTTTCAAAACCCCATGATCATTTTACGAAAGATAAATATACTGAAGAAGCCAGAAATGCATGTCCACTGGAGCTTGATCAGGACAAACTGCACCAATCTACAAACAAGAAAAATTGTTCTTTGACATATTTCAGTTTTTTAATATTAATTGCTTCTTTTTTTCCACTGTTCCAAATATTCAGAAATTTTCTTTCCAACTCAAAAAATCTAACTTTAATGCTTGTCTCTTAAAACCCTTTTATTAGAATAAAAAAAATAAGGAAAATATATTTAGGAAGAAGATTCTGTTTCTAACTCTGACATAGGATCCTCAATAAATTTCCTCCCTTGAAATAAAACAAAATAAAACAATTAGCAAATATAAAATAACATAGATGATCAACATTGACATACATTAATCAGACACTGTCTTTGCTAAAATAATAAAGGACATAAAAATAACTATTTCTGTAATCTAAAAACAAAAGAAATAACCATTCAGTAGTATTTTCTTTGTTTCTAAGCAAGTCAAATTGATGAAAATCTCCTGAACATCTCTCATTGCAACCAGCTTAATTCCAAAAGTGACATGCTGACACAAACCAGGATTTGCTTTCTGCAATAAACATCACAAGGACATCGCGTAAGGTATTATGCAACAGGAACTTGACACTTGATCATTTGTACATCACATCAATCATCCACCAAATAATCCCCCATGACAAGTAAGCATTTTCAGGAACATTATTCCTTCTAAATTCGAATCTGTGTCCAAGGGGCCAATTTAGCAGATGGGAAAAGTTAAGTGCCACTCTTTTTATTATGGTAATAGCAATTTTTTAAGCTTTACAATTCGTTGAAAATCTGTATTTCACACTTCATGGCTACCGTGCTGTTGCAGTAAAAATGCCAACATTTCTCTGACTATTAATCTCAGAAGTTATAGAAGGAATTTTGTTAGAAACAAAGAAAATACTACTGAATGGTTATATCATATCAGTCCTTCTTTATGGCAATGAATTCTGGACTATTCCATTGAAAATGAAGAGGAGACTTAAGGTAAGACAAATGTGGTTCTACAGAAGGATGTTGAGAATGAGTGTGAGGACGTTTTAAGGAAAATGGGAGCAAGAAAGATACTTTGCAAAAAAAACAGAATGCAAAAAAAAAACAGAATGAATAATAGAATGTTAGCAAAAGGATAAGTCCAAAGTGCGAATTGCAAATTGGAGATACCGAAATCAAACAAGTGCGGAAATTTAAATATATGGGAAGCGTTCTAACAGAGGACAGAAAGTGTAAATCCAAAGGCATATTGGGATAGGCAAGAAAGCATTCCAAAAGAAGAGTACAAAGAGGTAGTTGAAATTTTTGCTGAAGTAAGCACTTCTATTTGAGTTAAAAAAATGGAGTTTTGACAGTGTACAACAAATGTTATCAAAATATTTATGCTATTAGTGAGTAAAGAAAAAATGGGGAAAATATTAAAATAAAAATAGTACATTCACTAGCAAACTAGAGATATTTGTGAAAAGTGAAAAATGTGATAAGTTGCTTACCTGTAAACAAAAAATTGTAATAATTTGCATGTGAAGTTTTAGGTAAAAATAATACATGATTTTAAAAATCCAGTTTGAACACCAACTATTTTACATTTTCTGATAAATCAATGTAAAGAAACTTTACATCTTTCGATAATAATGAGGAAGAAATTTTATATCTGCTGATAAATCACAGGAAAGAAAATTTACATCTGTTGATGAATAATGGAGAAAAAACATTGCATCTAGTAATAAAATATGGGAAAGAAATTTTACATTTGCCGATAAAACATCTGTTGCTTCATGTCTACTGTTTATGTGTGAGGAAATCGTCTAACATTCACTGCCATATAGGAGGACTGATTACAGAAATTCAACTACATGCGGATGTGTTACAATAGACAATGGAAAATGTGATACAGGAATATGTTCTTCCATTCATTTACAACCTGCATATCGATAAGAAATTAGTTCAGCAGATATACAAAAATAGAAACGGGTGTAAGCCAAGAATGTGTCTTCTCACTAGACATATTCAAACTATACGACTAGGTGATACTGAAAGAATTAGAAGTCTTAGCAGAATTCATTATTGGTGGCCACAAGTTTAACAACATAAGGTATGCAGATAACACAGTATTGATAGCAGACACAGAAAGAAAGCTACAAAAACTCCTACAGAAGGTAGGGAAGGAAATCAAGAAGAAAGGATTAAACACCAACTGCAAAAAAAAACAGAATGCATTGTTGTTAGCAAAAGGATGAGTCCAAAGTGCGAATTGCAAATTGGAGATACCGAAATCAAACAAGTGCAGAAATTTAAATATCTGGGAAGCGTTCTAACTGAGGACGGAAAGTGTAAATCCAAAGGCGTATTGGGATAGCCAAGGAATCATTCCAAAAGCAGAGTACAAAGAAATTTGGAAAATTTTGTTAGAAACAAGAAAAAGAGTATTGAACTAAAATAATATAAAAGAGTATTGAACTAAAATATATAAATAAAATTTGCTAAATTTGTATAATTGTATAAATAAATAAAATTATAAATTTGTATTTACAATTTTGTAATTGTATAAAATTATAAATTTGTATTTACAATTGTGTAATTGTATAAATAAATAAAATTATAAATTTTGAATAATTATAATTTATAATAATAAATTATAATTTATAATAATAAATTATAATTTCTATAAATTATAATTTGTATCATTGTATAAATTACTAAAATTTCCCAAATTTGTATAATTTGTTAATGTTTTTTTTATTTAAACATTCCATGTAACTAATTGTGATAAACCTTTGTGAGCAATGGATCTGTCCAAAAGAAAATAAACTAAGTACACTGTTGCAATTTTTTTGTGGGTAGAGGCACCAGTCACAATCCTTGCCCCGGGTGCTACCAGAGATCTGCACAACACTGACAACATAAGATATGCAGATGACACAATGCTAATAACAGACATAGAAAGAAAGCTACAAAAACTCCTACAGAAGGTAGTTAAGGAAATCAAGAAGAAAAGATTAAACATCAACTGCAAGAAGATAGATTGCATGGCTGTTATCAAAAAGACAAGGACAAAGTGCAAATTGCAAATTGGAGGTACCAAAATCAAACAAGTGCAGAAATTTAAATATCTGGGAAGTGTTTTAACAACAGATGGAAAGTGTGAAGCTGAAAGGCATAGCCAAGGAAGCATTCCTAAAGTTAAGCAGAGTACTAAGAAATAGAAAAATTTCACGGAAAAGAGTACTAAACTGCGTGATGTGATATCAGTCATCCTGTATGGCAATGATTGCTGGATGATCTCCTCAAGGATGGAGAGGAGACTTGAAGCAACAGAAATGTGGTTCTATAGATAGATGCTGTGGATACCATGGACTGAACATGTGAGCAATGACAAAGTTTTGGAGAAAATGGAAACAAAAACAAAACTAATACTTGACATCAGGAAAAGACTGAGGTTTCTGGGCACATAATGAGGAAAGAGTACTTGGAAAATCTGATGCTCACAAGACAAATAGAGGGAAAGGGGAAGAGAGGAAAACAATGTATAACATACTTGGTGAACTTGAGCAAATGGATGACAGACATGGCTTAGAAATATCAGAAAGATAAAGTTTATTAAGGGATGGGAAGTTATGGAGAACTATGATTGCCTACATCCTGAAGGGACATGTCACGTAAAGAAGGAGAATATAACAGCGAAATGAAAATATCTCTTGGAAGAAAAAGAGTAACAACAAAGGTGGTGATGACAAAGCCTATTTCAAGGCCAAGTTTAAGACAAATGTATCTGAGTGCCTTACATGAAATGCTCGAACAAATAAGACTATAATCTTAGAAACAGGAGTAAAGGAAAAGATTAATTAAACAGCTCATTTTGCTCAGGAGTTAACTTTGTCTAAATGCAGATAAATAGTTTATTTGTATAGATTATTAAAATGACTAATGCACATAATCATTCATAAACTTAATAAATGTAGTAGTAACAAATTTTATGTTGAGTTTAGATAGATTCTTTTTAATTGTACATGCAATAGAATTAGTAGGCAAGATTACTACATCAAAAACAATAAAAGACTTAATCAATAATAAAGAAAACGACAAGCTAAAACCTGAAAGTGGAGTTTACTCCGTCAACTGTAATAATTGTCATAAAAAATGTATAGGAGAAAACCGCAAGGAATCTAAATAAAAGATTATATGAACATAAAAGAGACAGTTTAAAAAATAATATGTCAAATGCACTGGTTCCCCACCATAGCAAGACTGACCAGAATTTTGACATAAAAATGCTACTCTGATCAAAGGAGGAAATAATTCACTACAATGTAAATGTCGAGAGAGTGACTTAATTGCAACGTCATCTACAGTAAATTTGTGTCTTGGCTCTTATGACAGATCTTCTAATATCACAGTGTGGAATACTTACTTATAAAAGTGATAGAAATAAAAATTAAAAGAAAAAGATTTTAAATGAATTCAGCTAAATAAAAAAAAAAACTTTCTAAAATTCCTAGCACCCCTCTGTAGTGTACATGTATAGTCCTAACAATATAATAAATTTAGTTCGATGAAATCCTAAAGGACAGAACACATCACAAGTAAACTTTTCCACTTTGTCATTATATATATATATATATATATATATATATATATATATATATATATATATATATATAGTTAAACCTAGAGAGCCAGACAAACCTACCATCAGGGTTTTTTTTCTTTGGGCCTTGAACTCGTATGCTGGATGATTACTTTCAGTTAACGTACATGTTCTTGGTTCTTTCTTTTCTTATACATTTTTCCTTTGGTATTGGTTTGTTTATTTTCAGATCAACACCAAAGGTTTTCCAAGCGAGTATAGTTTCTTATACTTATAAGATTTCTATTAACAATATATATATATATATATATATATTTATATATATATATATATATATATATATATATATATATATATATATATATATATATATATATATATATATATATATATATATATATATATATATATATATATATATATATATATATAACTTTCATTAAAAACAACTGACAAGGTACTGACATTAACTATGAATACAATCACAATGTACTGAGCATGTTTAGAAAATAAAACATTCTTCTAACTCTAGATACATACATAAAAAATCCATACATACAGTTAAAATTAAAATAAAATCATCCTTGATAATGGCTAAAAGTGAGGCCAAATGCACCTGGACATAAAGAACATTTGAATAATTTCTACATAATTTATGCACAGAAAAGAAAAAAATTATAAGAATACTAGAAAAAATAAAATAAAATCCTTAACCATGGTACCTTATCAGTTCTTTGTAACAAAATTTGTATGAAAGAGGTATTGCTGGCCAAATACACAATTATATATATATAACTATTCATCTGCAGATGATTCATCAGAAAGAAACTTTATGTCTACTGATAAATTAAGGGCAAAATTTGCATCTGGAGGTAACTCATAGGAAAGAAAATTTACATCTACAGGTGAATCATGGGAAAGAAATTTTACATCTGCAAGTGAATCATAGGTTAACACTTTAAATCTGTAGATGAATCATGAGTAAAGACAATACATTTGCAGATGAATCATAGGAAATAAACTTTACATCTAAAGGTAATTCAGAATAAAGAAATTTTATATCTGCAGATGAAACATGGGAAAGAAAATTTGGATCTGCAAGTAGATCATAGGAAAGAAACTTTACGTATGCAGATGATTCATGGGAAAGAATATATATATATATATTGTGCAAATATTAAAGCAAGTTAGAAGCTTGCTGCTCCTCTCAATGATAACCTTACCTGCCTCTGTGTCTTTGTCACATGCAGTAAAGCAGGCCTTGCTGTCCACTCACAGAAATGTGTTGAAATTGATCTTCAACTACGCAAAAGAAATAGTTCAACCACATGTTCCATCTATCTAAAAATTTTGCAAAATACCAGCAGGACTTAGGAGACACATGCATGTTCATAAAGTAGAGCACCTCTTTATTTTACTGAGCCCTCATTTGTCATCTTTGACAAGAAAGTCCACTATATATATATATATATATATATATATATATATATATATATATATATATATATATATATTGTCATCTACAGATAGACTATTTCACTGTATCACAGCTCATCAGAGTGGCTAGACATCCAACTGCCTCAAAACCCGACTTATCAGGCATCAGTCAGAGATTTTACTCCTGAGCTATCAGCACCCTCTATAGAGAAAGGTGGATTTTTACATACTTACTCTTCAAATAAATACACCAATGACTGAGAGGGTTCAATGCAATATTAGCAGTAGTAGTGATTGTTTATAAATTCACGCTTTCTCTCCAGAGTGCTATATATATATATATATATTGTATCTGTGTGTTGTGTCTGTGTGTGTGTGTGTGTGTGTGTGTGTGTGTGTGTGTGTGTAAAAATTCAGATATAAATAAAATATATCTGTAAAAAGACTGCATAAAGACAAAAGGAAAACTTTTCTTTACCTTTTCTTTGATCTAAGAGAAAATAACTTACATTGACGGAAAGTTCTTGAGAGTGCTACTATCAAATCTTGCCAAAATGTTAATATGCATGCCGTATTTTTTCAAATATCTCCTTTCTTAAAACACATACTTCTTTCCCTAGCTAATATAACATGAAAAATATAAATTCAATGAATATTTTTAAATCAAAACTTCTATGATTTAAAATAAATAAATGCATGAATAATTTATCAAATTAAACAAAATAATATATAATAATTTCATTAATAAATAAATAAAAATATATAAGTAAATATATATAAACAAATAAGAAAATAAAAAATCAACAAAAACAATAACATTTATTCGTTTTCATTTATTAGGCATTAAATTACATCACTCAGTATCCTGTATAGTTTACCTTGACTTTCACATTTAGCCAGAAGAATATTTATGAGAGTTCTTAAATTTGAAAATTTTTTTTGACTAACCTATTAGCCATTATAAAGGATTTTTTTTTTAACTGAATATATAGATTTATATATATATGTATCTATAGGGATAAAAAAAAAGACATTAAAAATGATGGAAGCATTAATAACAAAAAAAAAGCCAACTCCCACTAATATCAATCATGAACTCGGCCACAACATTCTGATTGTGTTCAAAAATTAAAAACGTTTCTATCCCTATATGTATATATTAAAAAATCTACATATTAAGTTAAATAAAAATTATTCTTAATAATACATTAATCAAAAGCACACTATATCTAGAAAAGAAATCACCTGTACGAATGCAAGAAAAACAAATTCAAGTGCATTGTCAGTCATCTTCAATGAAACTTGTATATATATATATATATATATATATATATATATGTGTATATATACTACACTGATTCTAGGCAAAAGTGCTAATCCACATATAAATAATCCCATCATTTTTTATGGGTATTATGCTAGTTCTAAAGAAACATCAATTTCAAAAACAGTTGGTTGAGACGCTGCGGAAGAGAAAATGGACATCTGAAAGTGTTGTAAATATCATTTACAAGAGGGTGTGGAAATGTTCTTACTCTGACCCAACTTCCCAAAATCTTACAGAATGCCCAAACATCAGATGTTTTTGGGAGGAGCTTCTTGATGCAGCTGAGAACTTTTCAGCACCTCCTCATACATTTGCATGGTAATTATCTTCACTTTCTATCACCTCCTTTTTCATTCTTTTCACACACTTCATTCATTATATCCATTTTAACACTAATTCTCAACTTTGAGTGCCTCCCGAGCCTTTTATTAGGGAAATTTAGTATAAAAGAAAACTATTCATCTGCAGATGATTCATCAGAAAGAAACTTTATGTCTACTGATAGATTAAGGGCAAAATTTGCATCTGGAGGTAACTCATAGGAAAGAAAATTTACATCTACAGGTGAATCATGGGAAAGAAATTTTACATCTGCAAGTGAATCATAGGTAAACACTTTAAATCTGTAGATGAATCATGAGTAAAGACAATACATTTGCAGATGAATCATAGGAAATAAACTTTACATCGAAAGGTAATTCAGAATAAAGAAATTTTATATCTGCAGATGAAACATGGGAAAGAAAATTTAGATCTGCAAGTAGATCATAGGAAAGAAACTTTACATATGCAGATGATTCATGGGAAAGGATCTTTAATCTGCAGGTGATTCATGGGAAAGAATCTTTAATCTGCAGATGATTCATGGGAAAGAAATTTCACATCT
Organism: Acanthosepion pharaonis; assembly: GCA_903632075.3. Taxonomy (NCBI): domain Eukaryota; kingdom Metazoa; phylum Mollusca; class Cephalopoda; order Sepiida; family Sepiidae; genus Acanthosepion; species Acanthosepion pharaonis. The sequence goes on from CAHIKZ030001802.1 coordinate 1,242,676, forward strand.
CCAGATGATTCATGGGAAAAAAACTTCACATCTGCAGAAGATTTATGGAAAGAAACTTTATATCTGAAGATGAATCATGGGAAAAAAGCTGTATTTCTGCAGATGAATCATGGGTAAAAACTATATTTGAAGATGAATTATGAGAAAAAATCTTTATATCTGCATGTAAATCATGGGAAAGAAACTTTACATCTGTAGATGAATCGTGGAAAAAAATTTATATCTGCAGAGGAATCATGGGTAAAATGTTTACATCTGAAGTCGAATCATGGAAAAGAAACTTTATATCTGCAGATGAATCATGGGTAAAAACTTTATATCTGCAAGAGAATCATGGGAAAGAATTTTTACATCTGCAAGTGACTCATGGGAAAGAAAGCTAATGGTAAGGCATTTTGATTAGTGAATGATCTTTTCATCATATTCATTGATCTGTCATGCAAAAGCTGAAAATTAGTTTTACTTCAACACAAGTTTTTACTCTTCTATTCTGGGTCAATGAATTCATTTATAGCTTTTTATTTTCTGTGGGATTGATTTTTGTTTTTTGTGCTTTTTCTTTTCATCACCTAATCCCTCCGGCAACTCCATAATGAAGGAACTGGTAATTAGAAGGAAGGTAAAAAGCATGCATATCCACCCCCCACACACAAACACATATATGAATATAAAAAAAATATGCATAAATACAAACACTTGTACACAAAATTTATAACAGATATTTACACATACATGCATATTCACTCACGCATCCAAATAACCAAATGTGTGCATGCACACATACATATCCACATAGACAAAAACAAATGCATGTACACATACACACAAAAATATCTGTGTGCATGAAGAATATACACATATGCAAATTCATAAAACATATGCAATTGCGCACACATTTACCCACAAGTAACCATGTATCCTTTTATGCTCAAAAACAGAATGATATATCAGCAAACACATGTGTACATCATACACACGCTGACAAAAATGCACACATAAAATGTATGCAAATACACACATGCACATATAAATGCACAAATGAAAACACAAAATCAAATGTATACAAACACACAATCAAATGTATACACACACACAATCAAATGTATACGCACGCATAATCAAATTTATACACACACAATTAAATGTATAGACACACACGAAAGTATACACACACACAATGAAATGTATACACACACGCAATCAAATATTACACACACACAATCAAATGTATACACACACAATCAAATGTACACACACATACACACTCAAATGTATACGCACACATAATCAAATGTATACACACACAATTAAATGTATAGACACACACGAATGTATACACACACACGATGAAATGTATACACATACGCAATCAAATATTATACACACATAAACAAATTTATACACACACAATCAAATGTACACACACATACACAATCAAATGTATACACACACATAATCAAATGTATACACACACACAATCAAATGTATACACACTGCAATCCTATTGTCTCTTTTCTTTTTTCAATTTAAAAAATGCTATTTTATTTCCTATTTTTTTTTATTGTCTTTCATTTAGTTTTTCCCCTCATGCCAAAATTAATGGCTTAATTAAACACAGTTTAATTAGAGGTCAGTTAATGAATACAACATATCACTCTATTAACAAAGTGCTCTAGCAATATTAATATAACCCTTTCTTCCAAGCATGCTTCAGTCTTTCACTCCTTTTTTCATCTGCCAATCTTATCTCCTTTCATTTGTTTTGATTTTTTGCCATTCTCTTGCTCCAACTTAATATTTTTTTTTTACTTATGCATCTTCCCTCTTCAATAGTTTTTTTTCTTTCAGTATTTTTGTTTTTGTCTTTTTATTCATTTTTATTTTCCACTCTGTTTTCTATCTTTTCAATTCTTTCTTTTTTTTTCCTCTGCTTTCTTATAAAGCCATCTCTCATTCTGTCTTTCTCTTTTCCTATTGCTGGTACTTTTTTCAACACTATTTCTTCTTCTTTATCTTTTTTCTTTTTTCCTATACTTTCATAATCATCTTTCTTTCTTTCTTTCTTTCTTTCTTTCTTTCTTTCTTTCTTTCCATTTATCGGTGTTCTATCTTCCCCTCTTTTCTTTTCCCTTTCTTTTTCTCTCCTACAGAATCATCTTTCTTTCTTTCTTTCTTTCTTTCTTTCTTTCTTTCTTTCTTTCCATTTATCGGTGTTCTATCTTCCCCTCTTTTCTTTTCCCTTTCTTTTTCTCTCCTACAGAATCATCTTTCTTTCTTTCTTTCTTTCTTTCTTTCTTTCTTTCTTTCTTTCCATTTATCGGTGTTCTATCTTCCCCTCTTTTCTTTTCCCTTTCTTATTCTCTCCTACAGAATCATCTTTCTTTCTTTCTTTCTTTCTTTCTTTCTTTCTTTCTTTTCATTCATCCATGTTCTATCATTCCATCTTTTCTTTTCTTTTTTCTCCTTCATAATTATCTTTTTTCTTTCTTTTCATTCATCCATGTTTTATCACTTCCCCTTTTCATTCATCCATGTTCTATCTTCTCCTCTTTTCTTTACCCTTTCTTTTTCTCTCCTACAAAATCATCTTTCTTTCTTTCTTTCTTTCTTTTTTTCTTTCCATTTATCGGTGTTCTATCATCACCTCTTTTCTTTTCCCTTTCTTTTTCTCTCCTACAGAATCATCTTTCTTTCTTTCTTTCTTTCTTTCTTTCTTTCTTTCTTTCTATTCATCCATGTTCTATCTTTCCATCTTTTCTTTTCCTTTCTTTTTCTCTCCTTCATAATTATCTTTTTTCTTTCTTTTCATTCATCCATGTTTTATCTCTTCCCCTTTATTAACTTTCTCCTGCCCCTATTCCTACTCACCCTTCTTCTCTCTTTTTTCATCATCCTTTTCGTTCCCCTTTATTCTCTGCTTCTCTTTACCTGCCACGTCTTCCTTTCTTTTTTGTCTTTCTTCTACTCTTCAATTGTACTTTACCTTCTTTTGTAACCCACAACTCTGTATTGACCTTCAGTGACCACCGTTCTGCTTCAATCTTCCACACAGAGGGGCACCCAACAGTTGTCAATAAACCAGCTAACAGGTAAACTGTCCATTCCTCCTCACGTTGAATACTTTTTTAGTTTCGACATCAGTTCTGTCAGATCAGTGTCAAAGCTTGTATAAATAGAACCGTTGTTCTTATTACATTAATCCTACTCCCATCCAGATTCTTCTCAAGGATACAAGAAAGATTGAAACATGAAGAAAAACAAGATAGTGACAACCTGAATTATTTTGCTATAATATATTTTACTCAGGTGCACAGAGTATTCATTCATTTTCCATCATAATCAAAAAAAAAAAAATGATGTGATTAGGGAGAAATTTGGTTTTCTTCTCTACAAAGAAACTAATGAGCTTTCAATCCAGATGTCACCTGTTATCAGATTGCTAGCATTAATCCATTTGGGTCTCTGGGTAAGGTGAATTCACAAGGTCATGCAATGTTCATATCCCATATAGATTTAGCAGCAACTGTTTTGAACTAAGAAAAGGTTCTGATTGTATTGAGCATTGAGACAAAGGCAATTAATCATCAAATCTTGAAGAAATCTCGTCTGGCCTCCAACTTTTGATATATTGCTGCTTCTGGGTCATTTATTAAATTTTATCTTTCCATAGAAATTCCAATATTCAGAATCATATCTACTTTCTCAATACTTGACATCTTGCTATTTTTCTATCCCTTGGTTTGGGCACTGGACCATCTTGGATCATAAATTAATTCCTTATCTTTAAAAAAAAAACATCCTAATACTTAGCATTTTCATTTGCTTTTTGAGCTTCAAATGTCTGGACAATTTGGAGGCATTAATTATTTTTCTTTATTTTCCTAATAATTTTTGTACTTATCTTTTTTATATTAGCATGGCATATTTTCTTCTGTCCTGTACTTTTAGGTAAGGTGCTCCACCCTATACACATGCCCAACCCACATTGCTTCCAATTCCCTGTTCATGTTTCCATATCTCTTTCTCTCTTTCTCTCTCCCTCTTTCTCCCTTTCTTACTCGTTCTTTCTCTCTATTTCTCTCTCTCAGGAGATATTTTACAGTTGGGACTATTTTTTATAAAACTTATCCCCATACTGAAAATACTATAACTGAATATGATGTTGCATAGCCCTTCCTTCTAGGGTTAGGGTTGGTCTTGGTTAACAGGGTCAACTCGACAATAAAGATGTCTTCTATCTCAGCCAGGTAATCACTAGTTGGTTTTTAGTTCAGAGATAAATGAGACATCAATCAAAGGGAATTTTAAATCTTAACTATTTTTATTCACCACATTGATGGGTACATCTTCTAACTAGCTAGTGGGGTTGCTATCCCACCTCCTGTAGAGCAGTTTCCAGACATGATATAACACATCTACACCCTTCAACATATAAATCTTAACTCTGAAATCCCTTTCTATATCCAATATTTCCATGCTAGTGTTAGCCAATCAAAAACAACTTTCTTTGTTTTCCTGTATCTAACCTCAGAGGTCAAAATGAGGAAGTCAGAGGAGAAATACAATTCTCTAAAACATAATAGTCTACTAGACTATTATTTAACAATGATCTCAGTGACAAAGTTTCAGTGAAAACGAAAACAAAAGGACACTTAACATCAGAAAGAGACAGTTGAAATTTTTAGGGCACATAATGAGGAAAGAGGGTTTCAAAAATTTAATACTCACAGGACAGATTGAAGGCAAAAGGGACAGAGGAAAACAATGCATGACCTATTTAGCAAGTTTGATCAAATGGATGGCAGAACAGGGTTTAGGAAAGATAGCAAAAAGACACAATTTACAGAGATACAAAGGAGAGGAAATTGTGGCATGCAATGATCACCAACGTCCTGAAGGGATATGGTACATAGAAAAAGAAGAACAATTTCAAAGCACAGTGCCACTGCAACAAAGTCATTACATTGCCCAGACAGATTCAGTAGAATAAAAATGCCATGTTCACCAATGTCTTGAAAGAACATGGCACATAGTAAAAGAAGATCGCTATATCTGGGATGACTATTAAATTACACTCTCTGACACTGGAGCTGTTAAAGTGTAGAGGGCTGCCTTGAGTCAGTGACACACTAATCTGTAGTTCTAAGTCTCTGAAGTTAGCAGATGAGATATACACCTGTGGGAGGCCAGAAAGTATAGCAGCCAAAATGCTGTGATGAAAACAATATGAGAAAACAAATCTCAAAACCCCAACATTATCATAAGTCCCATGAATCAGGAGTGAACAGTTGAGTACCTAGCCTTTTCCATCCACATATCTGGGTTGAAAGCTGGAGAAGTATTAAGTCATGCATAACATGTCTTGTGCATGTAGATGTGGCAGAGCCCAACCCTCTCCAGCTCACACATCATTGCTGATGTCCTCTGATTTGAAGGTTTGCCTTGTTCATGAACACATAGCTGTTGATTCTATCAGGAGAACCTTCCGCCCTGGCCATTGACTTCAGTCTAAGAAGCACTCCAACCAGCAATGCTGTGTCATAACTGCTTTTACCTCATGCATAGCTATAAAGCCCAGTCTACCCCATTGTGTTTCATGACCGTTGATCATACAAGATTTCCAAGATCATCATAGTCAAGCAACCAATAAGGATTTAACTCAGTACAGGCTGGCTAGCAAACAATTATTCCATGATACAACACCTGATTTAATCACTAAGATTAGCATGGAATTAGAGCACCCAGTGAGAATCAAACTTACTAAAATAAGAAAATAGTCTGCAAAACATTGCACTATAGTAGGCACCCTCCATTAATTTAACAAATTTTAATGTTTATTAGAAATTGTTTACCTGTATTTTTAATGATTATTAAAACTGGTTTACCTGTATTTTTAATGATAAATTAAAATTTATTTACCTGTATTTTTGAATGATTATCAAAATTAGTTTACCTGTATTTTTAATGATCATTAGAGATTATTTACCTGTATTTTTAATAATTTTTTAAAACTTGTTTACTTGTATAAGGATGTGCAGGGTACATAACACTTATCAACATTGAAAGTACACTAATGTACTAATATCCCTTGAAAAGGCTTTAATATATCTCTTCTCCCCCACAACTATGGGTTAAATACCAGGTAAACTGAATTCTTTAGTCTTGGTCAGCAGCCAGTTAAAAAAAGGGAATACTGGTTTCAAATCTGTGGGAAGACAATGGAAAGCCACTTCTCAATCTATTTTATTAAATGATGTTGTGAAGAACCACCATCACCTACATCCTGATAGAACATGGTGTTACAAAAATGTTTACATGTGTCATCAAAAAATAATGACAATATTTAAGTTTTTGATATTTTCTGAGTACACTGCAATTACAAAATGACTCTTCATTGATTTTTGTGTGTGTCTGGGAGTTACAAATAATTGGAAGCGTAAATAAATTATGATGTTTTATTTATCAAGTTTAGAATAACAAAAAATTCTATTATTCCCAGTTTTTTATTCTAAGTTACCTCCCTTATATATTTCCCTGTGAATAATTTACAAGTGACCTTTACTGTTGTCTGAATTTTTTTTACGTCTTTTCTTAGATGAATTTGTGATTAAGAGTAATGATTTACTATGATGTTTATATTCGGCCTTATATATACTGACACATTAATTGCTAACTTCCAAACTTGCATCTACAATCTTCTTCTTTATGTGCCATTTCCCCTCAAGACATAGGCGATCATGGCTCTCCACAACGTCCTGTACCTTTTAGCTCTTAATAAATTTAATTTTTCAGTTATTTCTCGTAAACCCTGTTCTGCCATCCATTTACTCAAGCTAACAAAGCATTCTATGTGTTGTTTTCCTCTGTTTCTCTTGCCTTCAGTCTGTCCTGTGAGTAACAGATTTTCCAAGTCCTCCTTCCTCATTATGTGCCCTAAAAACATCAACTGTCACTTCCTGATGTTAAGTTTAAGTTTCTTTTTTGTTTTGATTTTCTCTAAAGATTCGTCATTATACACATGTTTGGACCATGGTATACTCAGCATCCTGCTGTAGAACCACATTTTTGTTCTTAGATGTTAAATTTCGACCCTACCTTAAAAAAAGGTTGGGAAGGAAACTTCCATAATTACTATAAAGAGCATTAACTGTTAGACTTCAAAGGCCTATTTTCCTGAAGAACTGTTTTAAGAGAAGATTTTATCAATATTAATGGACAGTAAAATTAACTGTTAAGCCAATGAATGTCAAATGTTTCCTTGCACATTTATAAATCTAACATTCATCCGTGCATTGAATATTGATGTTATATTTACTCTGGTGCTCCTGCTATATATCTCAAGATTCACAACAAAATCAAAAGGTTCTGTAATATTATTGGTCCTGACCTGGCATCTCGACTTCAGTCTGCTGTGATGTGGCTTCTCTTTTTCTTTTCTATAAATATTTTCATAGTGGTTGTTCTAATGAGCTTGGTATCTTGACCAAAGGAATTTAAGTGTACTACTAGATTGACTATTAGGTCTCATTGTTTTACTGTTGAAATAAATACATATAACCATAAATTCTATTTTAATAGTATCTTTTTTCACACTTCTCACATCTGACTGGGTTCTATAGCCTTAGGTGGCAACCAGTCTAGGAGAAGGAAAACTCTGAAGTCAAACCAGCCTAGAAAATCAAGAGGCATTTAACAACTCATTAATCTGATATTATCTGGAATCCTCTGTGGCCTGTTTTCCCTTCCCAGACATCACACACTTGTGTGCCCTGGGATTGTACGAGTAGGAAGAGAGGGTTACTGTGGCTCAGTACAAGACATTACAATCATACCAAAGAGATTCTTGATGGGTTAAAAACTCTGGAACTCTTTTCAGAGTAAACAAAGACATTAAAAAATCATACCAAATCAATCTGTGCAAACACAAAAACTTAGTAGTAATAGCAAGTCATAATAGGCACAAATCACAAAATAAGATTCTTGAAAAATGGATTACACAATTATTAAAACCTCTGCACAAAAATTTCCTTTTTGTGCCTAGCATAACAAATTTCAGATAAAAAGATTTACCATGAAGAAAATGGAAAAAATTATGATTTCAATTTAGAAAAAGACAATTGCAAAAAAAGAAAACAATTGTGAAAGCTGAAAAACAATTGTGAAACCATCTTTCAAAAAAAAAAAAAAAAAAGACATCACCAATGGAACAGATAGTAATTTTAGAAACGTCTCTTTTAAATTCTCACTGTTTATGCTTGGGAAAACTTCTCAGATTTCTTTGTTATTCAACCTTGGAGAATTTTCATTTTGAACTTCAAAATTCTTTATGTTAATTATGCCTCCATGATACTCTCTTCTTGATGTTAAATGCCTTATCCTTTGATGTTGGTTTGCTTTGACAAAGATTCTTACTAGGGATGTTGTCTCTTATTATTATTAATTTTAGAAAAGTTTATCTTAAATTATTTAGTCTTTCTGCAACTGGCTTGTAATCTTGTGCCTCCATGATGCTCTCTGCTTGATATCAAATGCCTTCTGCTCCTTGATGTTAATTTGCCTTGTCCCCTTGCTGTCAAAGGTTCTTACTAGGGCTTGAGACCATGTCTCTCATCATTATTATTAATTTAAAAAAAATCTTTCTTAAATTCTTTAGTCTTTCTGCAGCTGGCTTGTAATCTTGTGCCTCCATGATACTCTCTTCTTGATGGTAAATGCCTTCTGCTCCTTGATGTTAATTTGCCTTGTCCCCTTGCTGTCAAAGGTTCTTAGTCTCTCTTAGGGATTGAGACTATATCTTCTCATTATTATTATTAATTTTAGGGAAAGACTATATCTCTCTTAAATTCAATTTTAGAAAGTAAACGCACAGGGAAAATTTCTTTGAATTCTTTTTGTTCTTTGTTATCCAACTGCAGGAAAATTTTCACTTGAACCTCAAAATTCTTTAGTCTTTCTGCAGCTGGCTTGTAATCTTGTGCCTCCATGATGCTCTCTTCTTGATGTTAAATGCCTTCTGCTTCTTGATGTTGATTTGCTTTGTCCCCTTGCTGGCAAAGATTCTTACTAAGGATTGAGACCATGTCTCTTATTATTATTATTATTATTATTATTATTATTATTATTAATAATTTTAGAAAAGTCTCTCTTAAATTCTTTAGTCTCTCTGCAGCTGGTTTGTAATCTTGTGCCTTCTTGATGCTCTCTTCTTGATGTTAAATGCCTTATGCACCTTGGTGTTAATTTGCCTTGTCCGCTTGATGTCAAAATGTCTTCTCCTCTTGTCCACTGACCTGAGTTCTATTTATTCAGCAACTTATGCTCCCAAGGCCCTCATTTGGGTTCTTACTAGAGCTTGAAACCATGTTTCCCATTGATCAGTGTATTAAAAAAAAAATAAATTAATCCTCCACGAATTTTGGCGGGGGTTAACCACTGAATTGAAGAAGATGTACAAGTGTAACAATTTTTTTACACAAACTATCTGGCCTCCATAAGAATATACTTCTTTCAAAAGAACAAGTATTAAAGGAACAGTCTAGACAATTAAACATTTATTCAAGGCTAGCATTTTAAATGTAGTAAAAGTAAAATTTTTATACATCTTCTGTCTGCCTGAATTCTGTCCTTTTATTGTTTTTTCTCCTCACTGAAGGCTTCGCATTCTCTTCCACTTCCACTAACCACTTGCATCTTAATGGTATTATTGCATTGCTTGACATGAAATTAATGATAAAAAATAGGAACAGCTAATTTTACTATAACCATTACAATTATGAAAGCATCAAAATGACACCAGTCATAATGGAAAGGAACTTCATCATTCAAAAAAGAGTAAAGTAAAACTCTCTTTTACAAAGTAGATCAAATCAACTTAGAGAATTCCTACTAAAAATAAAATTTAAAGAAGTCTAATGCGTCTGGCATGTAAATAATATTTCTGACCAATACAAACAAGAGAAACACATTTCAAAAAAATTTTTTTTCTGGAAACTCTTTTAAAAGATTTTCATAAAGCTAGTTCAGTCAGTATTGATTTGCCCATTTATTTTGCTTTTCACATTATTACATGCTTCAAGCATTTTATTTGTCAAGTTTAGAATAACAGAAAATTCTATGTCTACTATATCATCCATAAAGTCCACTCCACAGTGATGAGCAACTACATCACCATAAATGCCTACCATAGAGTGGAATTGTCTGGTTATTTATAAAAGTGTATTCACCTGAAGATTGCCTCCAAGCATTAAAACAGACAGTCGCCACTCAGTGCTGATATCAGTGTCTACTCTTATATTTACACATGCTCTATGCTGGATATTGAGAACAGTTGCTAATCAATATATCATATTTTAAAAATATATTTTATCACACACTCATATATATATATATATTTAACTGCTGCAAACATCTCTACAGAGGAGTTCGAACTTGCTGTTGAAAACTGATCAAACTGGAGAAACACCTGCTATTGAGGTATAAGTAACTTTAAAAAGAATTGTCTCAACCATCTGAGAGAATTAAGAATTAACACTAAATCTCGGGCCCATATGACAGTCAACCCTTCAGTATGCACTTCATGTGGATTTGTTTGCAAATCCCATGCAGGATTTGTCTCATACGAAACATAAACATGAAAACTGAACTGAAAGACACTCATATGTTGAAATCGATGGGAGTGTTCATCATATATATATGTTTAAAATAAGATATAGAAACCCAACAAAGTTTTTAAGAATTTGACAAATGGAAAATGTTTCATTGAAACTGGATTTGATTTAGTGTTTTGCCTTTTTAGTCTTCATCAGCTCCCAAAACAAAAGAAATGTGTGTATTTGTATTTGTGTGTATGCTTAAATAATAAATCATTAGTACTTTTTAGCTAAGTTGGCATTTCTCATGATTAAAGAAACAATAAAATGAGTGACTTTTAAAAAAGCCGTTAATATTTATTCTTTAATGTACTTTTCCAGCTTTTTTGTATTGAAATAATGATAAATCCTCATCGCATTTTCAGAATAGCTTAAAAGCAAGAAATTCATATAGCCTTTTCTGAAATGAAACCAAGGCAAATCCTCATGCAATCCTACAGAGTGGGCTGAAAGTAAAAGATGTATATGTTTTTTAGGTCTATCCATGTTTTTCAGTGTTGACAATATATGCTTAAAATGGGATATATATATGATTAAAAAAAAAATGGAAGACTTTCTTTATCAATATGTGTTTCTTCCTCTGATTAGGAAACACACATGTAAAGAAAGGTTTTCTTTTTTTTTTTTTTAGTCATATTGTCTTTTTACAAATATATTTTATTTATATCTGAATTTTTACATATTTATTTTTTAATATATTCACCTGAAGACACAAAGGGTTACTGGGAATTAAAGAGAATAAGAAAACTTTAGAATGGAACTAGAAAGCAGTATGGCAAAGTTGAAAAAGTTACACATTTCATCCTTTAGAACTTCATTAGACTAAGATTATGTTTTTGCTGAGGCAACTGCACATGCACACAAACAAGAGACGCTGGGAATTTTAAATTTAATTTTTTTTTCTTTTAATATGTTTTGGGTATATAATGTGGCCAATTTCATTTATATTTTTTTAAATTTTTGTTTATGTTTCCATCAATATTTCCCATATTGTGATAATATAAGATAATATAAGCTGATGTTGTTGAGCTTGGTGGAGGTTGTCAAATGCCACCAGTGAAAGCGTTCATGGATGACACTACAATCCTCTCATCCAAAGTTCAACTCGCAAGATATTAAGCTTGATGGACGACCTGATAAGTTGGTGTAGAATGAAATTTAAACCAAACAAGTCCAGAAGTCTTTCTCTTAGAAAAGGAAAGTTGAATAAAAACATAAATTTTGTAGTAGGTGGCCAAAGAATCCCTACTGTATCAGAAAAATCAGTGAAAAGTTTAGGTACGATCAATTCTTAAAAGATACCAATCAAGTAAAAGAAACATCCAGGTCATTACAAGAAGATCTTTGTCCTCTAAAAGGAAAATACAAGGTATGGTGCTTAGTGCATGTGCTCATTCCAAAGCTACTATGGCCCATACATGTGTACGAATTTGAAATGAGTACAGTTGAGTCAATGGAAAGAAAAATAAACAAATATATCCGAAAATGGTTGGGTTTGCCTGATATCGCATTGTACTGCAGACAAGCAAAACTAAAGTTGCCATTTAAATCGATTGTGGAAGAGTATAAATTCAGAAAAATTAGACTTCAAATGATGTTGGATGACTCCAAGGATAAAGCAATAAAAGCATTAAAGCCTACATTAAAAACAGGGAGAAAATGGAAGGTCAGAGAGACGATAACAAGTGCTAAAGACAATCTAGCTTTCAATGAAGTCATCAGATACACTCAAGCAGGGAAACAAGGGTTAGGACTAAATGAAAGGCAATGGTGGTCGAAAACTTCTGGTAAAGATCGCCGTGACATGGTCATCCAAAATGTGATGAACGAAGAAGATAAAAAAAGACTGATAAAAAAAGGAGTGCAACAATCACAAGGCCAATGGACAAACTAGGAGGAGGCTCTGCACAAATCTATTACTTGGAAGAATATTTGGCAGATGGCTCCACTCAGGTTGAGTTATTTAATACGTTCCACGTATGACCTGCTACCATCTAAGAACAATATTGTTAAATGGAAGAAAGAGAGTGATCCTACTTGTCCCCTATGTAAGGAAAAGCCACAAACATTAGAGCATGTTCTTAGTTCCTGTAAAACAGCCCTTGTCAATGGAAGATATACATGGAGGCACAATAATGTTTTGGATGAGCTGGTCAAAATTATAAAGAAATATATGAAGTCTGAGTCATCTAATTCAGCCCAGAAATTTGTTGCAGAAGGAAAAAGATATGTCGGTCCTAAGCAAACAAGCAAATGTCATGCGATACCCAGAAAAAATCTCCTTAGTTCTGGTGGCATCTGGGAGGTATCTGCAGACCTACCTGGTTGGCGTAATGATTACCCCAAAATAATATCAAGTAAAGGTTTGCGACCAGATATTGTTCTTCTGTAAAGGGTGAACTATAAAATCATCCTGGTTGAATTAACAGTACCATATGAATGCCAAATGGAACAAAGCCACGATTATAAAACTAATAAATATGAAAATCTAAAATCAGAGTTAATAAAGGAGGGGCATAATGCAATTGTTAGAGCAGTGGAAATTGGAGCATAGGGTTTCGTTTCAGGCACTCTGTACCAATTTCTGGGCCAAATTGGAATCAAAGGGCGTAATAGGGCCAAAAGTATAAAACGCCTAACAGAAGTAACTGAGAATAGTTCTATGTGGATATGGAAAAAACGAAATACTCCGTGGAGTGTTTCAGTGAACATGACGGCATGACATGACTGATCGTGAATGCGTAATGAGGTTCACGTTGCATTTTCAGAACACGAGGTTTGCCGTTTTTCGGAATTTTCGCAAATGTAATTTCGCCATTACACATTTGAACTAGTTTATCTACAACACTTGTATATCGTTATAATGGGGCCTCACATCAGTGAGGGGGGGGGCGGTGTGCAACTGAAACCGTTGAGAGGAAGGCCCCGAAACGGTGCACATTCTCTCCTGATGACCCCAGTTTAAATATAAATTCGAGAGGAACACATCAAAATTCAGTGAAGTCATATGCCGTAGAGAAGCTCGGTGGAAGTGTCATTGGCATGAGGAGCATTACACATTCAGCTCGCTTCAGGTGAATTTCAATTACTTTCCAGTAATTTCCTTCTTCTAAGATCTGTAAAGAATTCTGAAACACTCTAAGAACCTGGATGCAAATTACTATAGATGATCTTGGCGGAGTTACCTCCTCCTAGGCTTTTTAAACCGGAAGAAAACAGGTCATTTCGACCTTGACCTTTCGGTTGTGCTCCCTACACGCTGTTAACCCAAGGTAGAGACTAGCAAGTTACCTTTTCAGTTTAGTTATATTACGAACCTAGTCGTAATATACTTCTAGGCATTTTTAGGCTTTGGTCTTCTTTTAGCTAAGCTCTACTCATTTTTTTAGATAGACTTTACTGTGTTAGTTTACCAATTCTCTTGCTAGTCTATCTTACCACAAGACAGTGACTTCTTGCTAAATTTAAGGTCGGCGAATGAAACGATATGCATATGGGGACCGAGCTGCCAGAGGAGTGTCTTTGCTGGTGAAGCGGACTCTAGATGCGAAGGTGGACCTTGTGCAAACCGATGCCGAGGGACGGTTGATCGTGGCCGATATTGCCGTGAAAAGTGGTTTGTTTCGGGTCGTTGCGATTTATGCGGGTTTCGTTTTTTCGGCGGTTGGAGCCTTTCCTGGTGGATTCCAAGCACTTAGTTCTAATGGGGGACTGGAATGCCGTCCTGGACCCCAAGATAGATCGGGGGCGGGGTGCTAGCGGGAGAAGGGACGATCGTAGCCTGGTCGATCTGATCAAAGATTTCGGTCTCGTTGATAGATACCGGGTCGATCACCCCCGGGGGGGAATATGTGGACGTGGGCGCTTAGCTGGCATTGTGACAAGGTGGTTATCTACCATGACAGAATGTTACTGAGAAGGGCCGACATAGATCTGTTAGATTGTCCCACGTTCCACTGGGTAGGCTATACGGACCACAAACTCGTTTGTGCCCGTGTGGCTTTAGAACATAGGCCTAGAATGGCTGGTTACTGGAAGTTCAATCTGTCCTTACTGGACAGGCAGGACTTCCGGGAGCATCTGACTAGCTTAGTGCAGCGTGAGCTAGTGGGGACGGTTATCGGGAATAGGTGGTGGGACAGACTTAAATGTAGAATTAGGTCCTTCACCACTGATTTCAGAAAACGGCTCGCCCTAGATAGAGCTGATAAGGTGAGGACGCTTAAAGCTAGTCATGCCCGGGCGGTGGCTGGCGGGGATCCCCTAGAGATAGCCGTAGCTAAGGAGGCCCTGCAGCGTTTGAATAGCGAGCGCTACATGGGCCAGGTAATTAGACATAGGTTAAGCAAGATGTCTTCCGAAGCCGTGAATATGGGCGCAGATCTGCGCAGGGAAGATGTCCGTCGAGGTGGCGATCGTTACATTCGTGAAGTCGAAACCCCGGAGGGGCGTACCCTTCGGACCACTGACGACATGTGCGAGGCGTTTCGGCGGCATTTCGAGAGTCGCTTTACCAAGGAGCCTGGTCTTCGTGAGGACGAGTTTCGCAGCTGACTTTCCTCGGCTTTCGCCGACTGAAGCGGCTAGCTGCGAGGGAGAGATTACCGAGGGCGAGGTCTACGCGGCTTTGAAGAAGGTCGGCAGAGGCAAGTCGACCGGTCTGGATGGTTTGCCCTATGAAATGTACTTGACGCTGTCGCACATCTTTGTCCCGATTTTGACGGTCGTGTTCAACAGCTGGTTCCGGCAGGGGTCCCTCCCCGACCGGTTCTCCAGGGGTGTGATCACGCTGTTGAAAAAGGGCAGGTGTGTCGGGGGGAAACTAGACGACTACAGGCCCATAACTCTGCTAAACACAGAGTTAAAGATTATGGCCAAGATCCTGAAGGAGCGCTTGCAGTCAGTTGCCAAGTCTCTGTTGGGTCCCGAGCAGACCTGTGCTGTGAGGGGTCGAACAATTCAGAGCAACCTGCATTTGATCCGCACGATCATAGAGGGTGTAAAAGACGACGAGAGAGCCGCGCTGATCAATTTGGATCAGTCCAAGGCATTTGATAGGGTTGACCATCGCTACCTTGCTGCTGTCCTGCAGGCCGCCGGATTCGCACCCGACTTCTGCCGCTGGATTAGCCTCCTGTATCGCTCCCCCAGTACTGTGGTACAGGTGAACGGGAAGCTGTCGGGCGCTTTTGTGCTGTCTAGGTCGGTTCGTCAGGGTTGCCCGCTGTCGCCCCTACTTTACGCTTTGGCATTGGAGCCTCTCCTTCGCCGGCTGAGGAACAGGGCGTGCAGGCCGGCCCTACGCAGAATCGCCGTTCCTGGCGGGGCTCGAGCCAGGTTTTCCGCGTACGCCAATGACGCAACTGCTTTCGTGTCGTCCCGCAGAGGCATTGAGGCAATACAGAAGGCGCTTGATCGGTACGAAAAAGGTGACAGGGGCCAAAATTAACCGCAACAAGTCGTCCGGCTTGCGGTTAGGTGTCTGGAAGGGGGTCGATCTTCCAGGGCCCTTTGGTTGGACGGACGGTCCTGTCCGCATTCTCGGAGTGTGGTTTGGACCCGACCTCCAGCTGGAGAAGAATTGTTCTGAAGTACGAGCAAAGGTCGACGCCGCCGGTCAGACTTGGCGCCGACGGAGGTTGTCCGTGAAGAGCAGGGCGGAGGTGTGTGCTACATACATTCTCCCTCTTGTCCTTTATCGATTGTCCGTACTTCCTCTCTGTGACGACCACAGGAAACCGCTCGAGCGCTCGCTGACCTCCATTCTATGGAGGGTACGCGGGAATCGGGTCGACAGAGAAGTCTGTGCACAACGTCCGTGTCATGGGGGGCTGGGAATGCCACACTTGCTGAGCCACAAACGTGCCTCGAGGTTGGCTTTCCTACGCCGCGCATTGACAGGAGATTCGGTCATGGCGGGGATTGTTAGGGACGCCTTCCCTACCCTTACTATCAATCCCCCCATCTCGCGGGCCGAGCGCCATTGTAGGCCCCGGGAGGAATCGGATTTCATTCGCGAGTGTCGGTTGGCCTTGGTGGCCGTCCCTCGGTCCAGTGACCTTTCTCGGCCTAGGAAAGTCTTCTTCGCGAGGATCTCGACATGTCGGACGATGAGTTTCGCTCTCACTGGTCTTGGGCGCCAGCGGCGGATTACCTCAGTAACCCTGAGTTTTCGCTTACCTGGCGACTGGCTCGGAATCGGCTGCCTCTCAACGACAGGGCCTTCATATGGGGCTTGGCGGACTTGCCAGACTGCGATCGGTGTGGCCTTGGTCTAGAGGAAACGGCTTCGCACGCCTTCTTCCATTGCCCCCGGGTCCGCCCCTTATGGGACCATGTCGGCGAGCTGACGGCTCGTCTCGCTCCCGAAAAGCTTGTGCCCATGGATCGCGCATACGCGTGTGACAATGTGTCGCCCCCGTATTCCGAGGTGAAACGGATGGTGTTTCTCACGCTGCTAGCCACGGCCCGAATGGTGATATGGACGACGCGAGAGGAGGAAGTCTTGCGGGGTAACCGTCTTTCTCATCAGGATCTGATCCGATTCTTTGAGCATCAGCTCAAGACGAAGATTAGAACTGACAGAAAACGCTTGCATTCGACAGTCTTCAGCGAAAGGTGGGTGACTGTGGCGAGCTTGGTTCGTGTGAACGGGACTAGCCTTGGTTTTCTGTTTTAGGTCAAGCCTACGTTGCATCGGGGTGGCTTCCTGTGGTGCCCTCCCCTTGGTTAGGTTAGACAAGCTTTGGTGTACCTAGTTAATGCGAGTAAGTGTTGTTCCCGGCCTGCCCCCCGGCCACATCTTTAGTTATGATCCAGCCTGAGATTCCCAACCTCCCCAGTTTGTTTTTTGGCCCCCCACTTTCCATCTCGACTGGGTCAGCTTTATACTTCCCCATGCCCGTATGATTTTTTATCACCTTTCCCACTCCCTTAGTGAGAGAGCTGCTTGATTTTGTTCAAATGGGCAGAATACAGTGGTCTCTGCCCTTTGAGGTTTGGACGGGCCCTACTAACATCAGTTAATGTTTAATTTCATTTATGTTAAATATTTCAGTTCGGGTTCATCTCCCCCCCTCTCATTTTCTCATCTTAGAATTTTGTACATATGTGTTAGGATCAGTAAATCATTATGATACGGAGCGCGTTTTGTAGGTCTCCCTAGAGTGGATGTGGTATTATGGTGCATGGAGGATCGATTGGCGACGGACGAGTTCTTATGATGAATGAGTAAATTGTAATGTTTGAATGGGTCGTGAATCAAATTAGCTAGGTATAAGATAGTTAGTGAAGACCAGCCTTACCCCCTCCCCCTTTTCGGCCTTGTGCCACAATTTTGTATTTTACAAAATAAATCCCGGTCGGCGACTGAAACGTTGTCGTCGACTTCCGCTTTGGCGGATTTCGCCCAGTTTTGACAAATAAGGATCGTTTCTCGGCTGAGATTCGATCACGGCTACGACTAGTTTGGACTGGCTTCGGCCTGGACTAGCTAAGACAAGCCATGACCAGCGTTGACTAGGCTCTGACCAGCTTGGACATGCTAAGACCAGTTTTGAACCTTTTGGCCCTTTGAGTGGAAACACTCGGGTCTCCCACGTTAAACCGACCTTGTGTCACATCCTGACCCTGTGGGAGCCGGGTAAATACCTCGGCGACTGAAACGTGGCCAGGACGTCGACCCAGGCTGCGTATTGTTACGCTCTCATTTTTTTTTTGTCTGCCAACTTGACGATAGTTGGAAACTTTCCTTCTCTCTCTCCTTCGCCTACTACTCCTGGATCCTTGGCCTTGTTCGACGCTCGGCATTCCGTCCCTACTGGCTGCCTGCACGTCGTCTATAACCTTTCCCGTACACTACGTTAGTAATTATTATGGGAGGTTACTAATATCGGACTCGACCGGCAGACACGCAACGCCTACACTGGACTTTTGACATGCCCAAACAACATCGCAACGCCAGCTCCTGTATCCTTCCCAACACGTCAAGTTGGCATCCCGGGAACGACCAACATCAACCTCAAACTACAATGACCAGCAGCAATTATCTGCAACGACCAACTTCAACTACAGCGATCATCTGCAATGACCAGCAGCGACCACCTGCATGACCAGCGGCGATCACCTGTAACGACACCTGTAACAACCAACCTCGGCCATCAAAGCCTGCACCAAAACATCTGCATCTCTACCGTTCCGACCACCTTTATTTCTTTATTACTTTTCTAGAATAAATTAGCTTATATCTTATATATCCTCGTTCTGTCGTCTATGTTGTTTCACCTTGTCAGATTTGACGTAATCGAAAATGTTAGCGGGCCTCTTGTGACCTCATCCCCCCCTTTTGTGATACGGGGGCGCTCGAAGGGTCCGCTACAATCTAGAGATCTAGCAATTTTTGTCTTATCAAATTATTTTCTCTTTTAATTACAGTCGTATTTTTTAAGTTAAAATTGTTGGCCTGTTTCGTTATGGTGGACAGCTAATGCAATTACTGTGTTGTTTAGTAAAATATCTCTTTTTTGTTCATATAATCTTTTAATTAAATTCTTTGAGGTTTCTCCAATATATTCCTTGTGGCAATTATTACAGGTAATAGAGTAAATTCTTCATTGAAGATTTAGCTTATTATGTTGTTTTGTATTAATTAAGTCTTTCATTGTTTTAGACATAGTTGTGACAAATCTATGTTGAGTTTAGATAAATTCTTTTTTGAATTGTAGTTGTGATAAAGTTGGTAGGTAGAATAAATATATTTTGACTTATTAGGTTTGTCAGAATGATTCACTCTTCTATTTTGAAACATTTTATCAGCCTTCTATTTCACAGTGAATTTAAAATAATTATATATATATGAGTATATACTAAAAATAACATATATATTTCACTCTAAATGTTAGCATTAGAAGCCGGTTCAAGCGAAGATACAGACAGATAATAATAAGTAGGAGGATTTGATAATTATATTTAATTGATTCATTGAGTCTGATAGAAACCTCAACAGGAAATAGAGGAAGAACTGGACGGCCGTTTCGTCCTATAATTGGGACTCATCAGCAGTGCGCATCCACCACCAAGTATCGAAACCCTGACAGTTGGGTTGTCAAGCGAACAACAAGCCAACTGTACCAAATGGGCCTTGGTAACGAAGAGATTCCTAATCAGACTCAACTCGGCGCGGCTTGGTGAGAGTAGTTGTGACTCCCGGAGGCACAGTCCTACGGTTACAGAGAACTCAGTAGTATTCCGCCACGGAATATGTGAGCGAGCGGCTTAGTTGAGTCTGATTAGGAATCTCTTCGTAAGGGCCATTTTACAGTTGGCTTGTTGTTCGCTTGACAACCCAACTGTAGGGTTTTGATACTTGGTGGTGGATGCGCACTGCTGATGAGTCCCAATTATAGGACGAAACGGCCGTCCAGTTCTTCCTCTATTTCCTGTTGAGGTTTTTATCAGACTCAATGAATCAATTAAATATATATATATATATATATATAATTAAACCTAAAGAGCCAGATAAACCTGGGAATTCTGGCTCTTTTTTACTTATTCATATCGGGTTTTTTTTCTTTGGACTATGAACTTGGATGCTAGACAATTGTCTTCAGTTGACATACATGTTCTCTGTTCTTTCTTTTTTTGTACCTTTTTTCCCCTTGGGTATTGGTCTGTTTATTTATATATCAAAACACCCAAGGTTTTCCGGATGAGTATAATTTCGTATATTTATAAGATTATTACTATTATATATATATATATATATATATATATATATATATATATATATATATATATATAAATATTGCACATTGAGTGCTGATGCTAATAAAATAGTACTCAATATATAATAATAGAGCTATAATTCATAATAATAAATTTACTTTTTTTCCCCACTAGTAGCACAACTCTCAGTTTCATGCACAATGCAACTGTCCCATGTGCTGATAGCTCAGGGGTAGAAACTTCGAGTGATGCGAAATTGCTTCGATTTCAATCCCAGCTTGAAGCAATCAAATGTCTAGCCTATTTCACTGTGATACAAAGAAACAGGCCTGTATGCGGATGACATTATTAGGCTCTTTCAAAAATTTCAGTTGAGCACTGTTGAGAGATAGGGTAATTGTAAACAGCAGCCATCTTCGTTAATACAATGCTCTTCATTGAAAATGAATTGAGCACTATGCCTGTCTGGCATTTCCCTTTCTAACTGCTGTGTACTGATAGCTCAGGGGTAGAAACTCCAACTGATACCAAATTAGTCGGGTTTTGATCTTAGCTTGAACGAATTGGATGCCTAGCCACACTGAGCTGCGATACAGTGAAACAGGCCTGCATGTGGATGACATATATATATATAAAAATATATATATATATATAGTATAAAGATTCTCATTGATATTTCTCTTTAAAATGAAGAGAGGATCAGTTATGCATTTTTATGAAATAAATATGCAATTAATTTCTATAGACATTTACTAAACTAAATACTGTTGTATGAGGCTTCAAATTATTTGCAATTTCCATAATTTTGTATTTAAACAAGTACTTCAATTTTAGACTATTTCACATGCAAAGACATCATGACCCTTGCAGTGTCTATAAATCATGTAAAAATTAATGTGAGTTAAGAAAACCCTAGAAATTAGTAATTTTATTTTGTTTTGAAGTTTTTCACATAAAGCTTGCTTGAACTTGTGCAAATCATTTTTGATCTTTTTTTGCACTGTAAAACATCCCCAAGTACTGACTGCAGAAATGATCATCTCCCTGTCATATGCAAAAGAAACATAATACTATAAAAATTAAAGAAACCCAGAGTAACATGAAAATTGCAATATGACCCACTTCATAAGGGTTCCATTTGCAAATGAACCTAACACTTTTTCTTCTGAGGAAAGGAAGACCAGAAAGAAATGAAAATTATAGAAATGTGCAGGATTGCTCTGTGATATCTGTACTCTTATATAGCAGTGAATGCTAGACAATATCCTCACAGATGAGGAGAATAATGGAGGCAGCAGAAATATGGTTCTATGCAAGTATTCAGAGAATTACATGGATAGAGCAAGTAAGCAATGATGTAGTATTAAAATCTGATGTTAGGTCATTAATAGTGTAGAAACATTATTATTATTATTATTATTATTAATAAATAAAAATAAAAATATAAAATAATAATAATAATGAATATCATAAATAAAATAAAATAAAACAAATAACATAAAACCAAAAAAATAAAAGTTCTTCCAGAATGCAACAGAAACATTTCCTGCCTAAAAATGGACTTCATGCCAAAAAACACTGAACTCAATCTCTTTCTGTTGACCCCTGGAAGGTCAAGATGTCCATCTCTTCTCCACAGAACATTACTTTCTATAATACAAAGTGACTTCTTCCTTTTATCACATGCAACCATAAAACACATGTAACTAAAATACACATACAAGTACAAAAATAAATAAAGTTGTATGATTTTAATTTACTATTTAACATGCTTTAATTGTTATTTCTGTGTATGTTTTTATTCCTGTGAACACGTAGCTGTTACTGCTGGTATGATGTGAGAGATCCCACACTGGTCAAAATGAAAAGGAATAAAGCAGCATGACAAGATGAGATTGTAACAGAAGTTCTGAGTGTCTTAGACAATTTTGGGATTAATAAGGTTACCAAAGTGATAAACGAAATAGGACAGCATCAGAATATTAGAGGACCTTGGCAGATTCATCTGCACAGTGCTGCCAAAAGGACCAGGTGCAAATGAATGCAAATTCTATTGAAGAAATAGCTTGATGCACTACATAACAAAACTGATGATTAGAATTTTAATGAATAAACAGCACGGCAGAATTAAACTGGAAATAGAGCAAGAACAATGAACTCAAGACTCTGATAAGAAATGATTTTCATGTTCTGAATACTATCAGATAAAGTAACAGAAATACAAAAAGATTTATACCTATGTTTCATGGATTATACATTTCTTTCTTTTTATGTGCCATGTCCTTTCAGGACTTAGGCAATTATGGCTCTCCACTTCCCTATATCCCTTTCAGTTCTCCTTCCCACTGCCACCTCCTCCAGACTACATTCTGTCATCCACTTGCATAAGCCTGCTAGGTATGTCATGCATTGTCTTCCCTTGTCTCACTTTCCCTCTATTCGACCCGTGAGTATCAGATTTACCAGGCCCTCCTTTCTTATTATGTGTCCTAGAAACTTCAGCTGCCTCTTCCTGATATTAAGTATAAGCCTCTTCCTTGTTTGCATCCTCTCTAAGACCTCATTGTTGCTCACATGCTCGGTCCATGATATCCTTAGCATCCTTCTGTAGAATCACATTTCCGCCACCTCGAGTCTCTTCTTCATCTTTGTGGAAATCGTTCAACATTTGCTGCCGTAAGGACAGATCATGTGTTCTATAAATGACTACATGAAGAATTACTTGAAATATTAGAGAAGCTTGATTTACATGAAAAAGATGTATAATTAATCCATAACATGTACTGGAAAAAAACAGTTTGCATATGGACAGAGAATGCTAAGTAAATTCACAAATAATAGAAAGGAGAGGGCAACAAGGATTTTTCTCACTGGATTTATTTAACCTGTAGAATGAGATGGTTTTAAAAGGACTTGTCAGGTTACCTCCTCCTAATTTTTAAAACTGCTACTAGGGGATGCTCTGAAGACTATAAATACTCTGTAATATTTTTCTCATTCTATTCTAATCTTATCTATTTATACATCGCCAAGTAACCTCTCACAGAGAACGCACTTCATTTTGGGAAATGCATGAACAATACATATACACACATGAATGTATGCACATTCACTCACTACACATACTTTGGACCAAAAAGGTTTACACATTCATTTGTTACACACATTACTGTCTTTGTTGCTTGTATACCTTTGTTGTTAATGCATTATCATTTGTTTGTACATACATAATAGTTCTTGTCCTTTCTTCACATTTTTCATGTGGACTCACATCCCAAACCTGCCATGTTGCTGTGGTATTTCAGAAGACAGCATGTTATTCCCAATTTCAAACACTGACGTTACTAATACCAAAACAAGTTGGGAAGTGTTACAATGTTTGCAATAATTTGGGAAACGCATAAACCAGCCCACAACAGACTATAAAACCTGTTAAGATTTATCATTATGGGACATACCTATAAAAATATTTTCTACACAGATGATATTGTGTTGGTAGAGTCAGAAGAAAAACTAAAACAACTATTAAACAAGTCAGTCAAAAAAAGCAAGAAGAAAGTGCTAGGTGATCAAATGTATGGCTGTCAGAAAAAAGGACAACACAAGGTGTGAGTTATATATCAGGTATGTCAAAATTAAGCAGGTGTGGAAATTTAACTATCTAGGTAGTATAATAACAGAAAGAGTGACATAGAAATCTGAAGGCACATAGAGAATGCCTTTCAGAAACTAAGCAAAATATTAAAGGATCAAAATGTCCTGAGAAACAAAAGATAGTCTATCTTGTTTCTAAGAACATTCTAATTCTTTGATACTTTATTTAATTTCTGAAAGGCATCTTTCACTATTCCCTATGTGCCCTCACATTTCTATATCACTCTTTTCATTTAGACTTGAAGTAACAGAAATGTTTCTTCTGACAAATGGTGAGAATAACATGGAGAAAACATGTGACAAATGAGGAAGTTTTACAAACAGTAGAAACTACAAAGAAACTGTTGCTAGTGACAGCTGAAGTTTAGGGGACACTTAATAACAAAAAACTGCTAGGAAAATCTAATACTCATAGGTCACATTGAATACACGAGAAGTAAAGAAAAACAGAAAATAACCTATTTGACAAGTATGAGTAAAATGGATATCAATATGTGTACCAGAAAAACAAAGAAAGGTGTTAAAAGTAAGAATTAGAGCAACAAAAGAAAGGAAGGTGTGGAGAGCTATGACCCCCTATCTTCTGAAGGAAGTGGGCACATAACAAGAGAGAGTGGGGAGTTGAGTGTGAGATCCTGGTTATAATTAATAGTGTGATAGCTTCACTTTATTTAGATTGAATTTTTATTTTCCAGAATTTCTTCTCACCATTCCTCCTGGAAGGCATGATTATTTCTTGGGGTGATTTTGACTTCATCAACAGCTTCTCTTTTATTTAGATATCTTTTTCTTTTTTTCCTCTTTTCTTCATTTTCCTTTCTTTTTTTATTTTTCTTCTTCATCTACCTTGATCTTTTCCTTCTTTTTTTTCTTTCACTTTTCCTGTATTTTCTTTTCTCTTCTCTTCATTCTTTTCTGCTTTTCCATCTCATTTATCATATTCCTTCTTCTTTTTCAGTTTCTCTTTTTCTTTTTTTAATCTCTTCTTTACTTCCTTTTCTTTTTTCTTCTTTTTTCTTTTTCTTTTATTCTTTTTCTTCTCTTCCACCCTTCCCTCCTTCTTTTCTTTTTTCTCTTTTACTTTTTCTTCTCTACCTTTTACCTTTTTTCCTCTTTTTCTTTTCTATTCCACTTTTATTTTATTTTCCCTCTTTTTCTTTTTCTTTATTTTTATTTTCACTCTTTTTTCTAAATTCTTTACTCTTTTTCTGTTACTTATTCATCTTTATTCCCTTTACTTCTCTCATGTTTCTTCTTCCTTTCATTTATATGTTTCTTTCTTATTTTCTTTTTTCTTCTGCTTTCCTTAGTCTTTTATCCCTTCTTCTTTTTTCTGCTTCTTCTTAATTATTCTTAATACTTTCATTCCTTCTGTTTTGCCTTATTCATGTATTTTTCATACTGCTTTTCTTTTCTTCTTCTTCTTCTTCTTCTTCTTCTTCTTCTTCTTCTTCTTCTTCTTCTTCCTTCCTTCCTTCTATTTCAATTTATTCATTTATCTTTCCTACTACTTTCTTCTTCCTCTCCTCTTTCTTCTTCTTCTCCTCCTCCTCCTTCTTCTTCTTCTTCTTCTTCTTCTTGTTTCATTTATCCTTATTAATTCTTCTATATTTTACTCATTTATTTTTCACAATGCCTTCTTCATTCCTGCCTCCTCTTCCTCCCCTTCTTCTTCTTCTTCTTCTTCTTCTTCTTCTTCTTCTTCTTCTTCTTTTTCTTCTTCTTCTTTATATAACATTTATTTTTCACACTGCTTTCTTCTCTCCTTCTTCTGCTTTCCTCTTCTTCACTTTCTTTTTTCTCCCTTCCTACATTCCTCTCTTTTACATTCTTCTCTGAATCCCCAATGTCAAACTCACAAAGTTCATCAAAGGAGAGACTGATGAAAAGCCTCTTAAATAACCTTTTCCTAATAACTCTTCTTCCCAATGTTACTTCAATGGCAAATGATAAAATTGATGTCTTTCTCTCATGCATTCACTTTAGTTGCATGTTTAAGATGTAACAGCTAATAGAGTATAGTTACAAGATCTTAACAATTAGAATTCAAAACTGTGTAGAAAGCAACAGGAAACCACTTCCTATATTTGCCAAGACAACATGGCAATTCATGGATAAAAAATACAGAATGATTGGAGAGTGATGATCTCCCATGTTCTGTTCCTGTTTTATCTTCCTTGTGGTAGCGTGAATTGATAAAAAGATTTGATCATTAAAAAATTTTCAAATTAAGCCGTAACTGCAGACATATATTTTAAAAAAATAAATCTGTTTTACAGTTGTTTTGAAGACATTATCATAAGAAATAAATTAGAAAATAAAATGTCCTTCACTATAATTCATGTACACACAGCTTTTACTGTCTATCTTAGAATTTATTCTAAATTTAAGGGAAGAAGATATGTTAACATGTATAAAAAATAAACATAAATGGAAGATTTTATTGCAAGATTTTAAGACATGCTCAAAACCAAAGAGTCTTTAAAAAATTTAACTTAGTTAATATATAAACCATAAAATTCTTTTGTAAACCTCAAGAAAGCAAACCCATATATAGACCTTCTACTTCATCACTTATGGGCAAATTTAACTGAACATCAACATAAGCCATCACCAATCCATCATTCCTGTGTCATATATAGTATAATTTCTTGCTGAAAGTTGTGTAATGGAAATGTGAGCAATTATTTTTTGTCTGATTGTTGGCAGCCAAACCAATTCCCTTGTCCTTACCACACTTTAATGGGAACATGGGGAGGCATTTAGCAAAACCGTAGGATGAAAAATTATACTTACCAAAAGGTAGATAAAATCAATAGAGTCTATGTTCACTAGAGGTTGTGCCTCAATAAAGTCACTATGGAGAAAGTAGTGGGAAAGTATGCCACGATCTCTTCCATGACACATAAAATCAGAAGGCATATAATATATTTTGATTTTTAATAATGGCTGTAATTGTTTTGATATCATAGGCTGCTCATTACTGATATTTAGAAAATACTTTACTATTACACCTGGTTTCTATTTGATTTGAACATTGAATTAGTGGGAAATATGCAACAATCCCAACTTGCTTGATTTTATTTCAAATCAAATAGGAAAGTTGGTTAACTGTATTGTGCTAGACAATTTTTCATGCCAGATATTATATTTTATATTTATAATTTGTCCATGCATCAAATATTGTTGCCACACCTGATTTCTTATATATTTAGAGATTCTTGATAAAATCCAAAGAAGAATCTGCAATGTTATTGGTCCTGTCCTGATATCTTGTCCTCAGTCACTTTCCCACTGCTGTAATGTAACTTCCCTTTACCTTTTTCATTTTTTCATGGCAGTTATTCCTATGCACTTTCATCTTTGGTGCCCAGACTCTATGAATTTAAGCACAGTATGAGATTGGTAAATGTTACCAAATCTTATAAGTGTTACTAGAATGACTACAATTATAAGGTCTACTTTCACAGTGTCTTTAGTATAACATACACAAAGGAACCTTTATTGGTTATTGGTACTGACCTGGCATCTCAGCTTCAGTCACCTCCCACCACTATAACATAACTTCCATGTGACTTTTCTATAAATACTTTCATAGCAATTGTTCTGATGCACTTTCCTCTTTGGTATCTCAACTTCATGAATTTAAGTACAGGATTGGTAGTTAAGTCTCATCATTTTACTGATACTAGATTTAACCATGAGTTCTATGCTAATAGTTTCTTCTCTTGCACTTCTTGCCTGTGGAAATCTTTTCTGGCTTTTTGCTTTCCTGTCAGCCATGATCTCCAAAAATTTAAATGCAATGTCAATAATCATATTTTGAATCCTATTCAAAAATATTAACATGGCCCCGTGAGTGATAAATTTTCAACCTTACAACCCCTTTCCCACAGATAAAATATTGATAGCCACTCATACTCTATTGCTATTTCCATGGCAAATGTTCAGATAAACTACATTCCTTAGTTCCACTAGTTCAGAACTTCACATCTATGACCTGCTATGCCATGTACACTTAATGTATTTGTTCTCATTCCCTTCATATTCCATTAGTAAGGAGTATATTCCACTCAAATTCTTCCCCAGAACTGATGTAATATGGAATAGACTCCCAAGGGGATGCTTCCTTGATCACATCGATCTTTATCTCTTCAAAACTAGAGTCAACTGTTATTTATCCTATATATCCTTATAATATACACCTCTTACTCTCTCCTTATATGCTCTTATAACAATATTATGTGGTAACACTCTACCTTGAGTAGCTCTTGGGTCTTGTATTGGGTAAACAATAGGATAAAAGAACTAGCATCCTCATTTTTGTTGCTCTGATTCCTTTATTTTGTGTGGCCTACTATTTGCACTATATTGGTTCTATATATATATATATATATTTTTTTTTTTTGTCATCTTCAAAGAATTTTCAACAAAATCCTTTAACCTGATGTCCTTATTTCTTGATTTTTTTATATCTTGGTATTATCTTTCCTTTGCCTCCAATATATCCTGTGAGTGTTAAATTCTCTAAGCCCTCTTTCCTTTATTGTGTGTCCTAGAAATTTCAACTCTCTTTCTGATGCTAAGTATAAGTGTCTTTTTTGTTCCCAATTTCTTAAAACTTCCTTGTTGCTCCTATGCTCTATTCATATTCTGAGCATCTTTCTTTAGAACCACATCTCTGCTGCCTCCCTTTCATCAGCCAGGAAATCATCCAGCCATCTCTGTTATATAGAAGGACTGATACTACATAGCAGTAGTTGATCATACATTCTGACAAAATTTTCCTGTTTCTTAATACCATGTTTAGCTTTTAGAAAACATCTTTTTCTATTCCTATGTGTCTTCAGATTTCTGCATCACATTTTCCATTGTCTTATAAAACTTCCCAGATTGTTAAATCTCTGTAATTGCTTTATTTTGACATCTCCAATTTTTAGCTTATATCCTGGGAAGCCTCTTTTGTTAATGACCATAGGTTCTATTTTCAACAGAACCCTTTATCCTAATGTCTTTATTTCTTGATTTGTTATACTCTGCTTCAGATTAGATCTCTTTCTGATTCATTCCATTTGTTGATGTGAATGCTAAGAAAGCAAAACCCAAAATAAAAAGTACAGCAGCTCAGCTCTGAGCATCATATCAGTCCCGCAAAATAAATCCCTTAAAGATATATAAAATACAATATAAAAGAATCTAATCATAAACATTACCGCCAAAGAAAATACATGAAAAAAAGAGTTTATAAGCCACCACATTTGCTTTTAAGAACACCAATCATAGCAACTTAAAAAGAATCGCAGTGAATGAACAAACTTCAACTAATCTGCCATCAGCAAGCTCTCAGTGTCACCACCAGTGACCTCAGTCAACTAAATTGACAAACACATTAACTCCAGTCCCTACCAATGTTACTCTTCCTCCAAGTTGCTTCTCTTGCCCACAAAGAGACATTCTATTCACATCCTCTGTATTGGCAATACAAAGAATTTTATATTAACAATTCTTGTCTTTACCTTTCACTTCACTGGGGATATTTGTTGTTCTGTTTGTTTTCTCATGCTACCATATGTTTTTATAGCAAAATTGTTGGTTAGTCTTGTCTTCTTACTACCTTTACCACCTTGTCTGCAAGTACCAGCTGTAGTTTTCTTTCTGTATCTGCCATAAATATGGTGCCACTTGAATATCTCATCTTATTGTGGTTGTGCCTGCCAATAATAGATTCTGGCAGAATCTTAAGATCACCTTAATGTATCTCTATCTATAAAAGGCAGGATGTGTGTGTGTAACGAATGTACGGCCACAATTTTCGACAGATTTGCACCAAAATTTACATGCACATGCTCCAAGTTAGCAGGAAGGCCAAGACTGACTTTGCATTTCCCAACTCCCATTGATAGTGGAAATAATCAATTTTTTCATGCTTCTATGGCAGTTTTCATGTAGTTTGCGGCCATTTTCTACTGGCCAGAGTGAGAGCCAATAGCTGGCTGCCACGAATAGACAGGAAGATTCTATTGGCCAACGTGAGAGCCAACAGCTGACTGACAAAGAATATTAACTAGCATGCTAGTATGCAAAAAAAATCGATAGATGTATTCGTCAGAAGTGGGAAAAATTTAAATCTGCATGGCACTTTACTCCAATTGGCTCATTCACTTGCTTAAACTCAATGTTGGTTCTGATTCCGCAGAACTAGGTTGGGTGTGAAAAAGTATTTGTTTTTAACATTCTTTTTTCATTCGGTTTTTCCAGTTACGAGTCCTTTTTTAAAGCTGATCGTTTTCTGTTCATTTTGTTTATTTCTTTTTCGTAACAGATTTAATGTTTAGTATAGAGCTTTGAAAAAAATTTGCAGTGTGAGATAGGCAAGAAGTAAGGCATGTAGCAACATCAGCACAGCAAAGGGCACTCCTTAAAAAGGCAAGGAAGGGCAAAAATATTTTAAGTCAAGTGATAGCGATTGCTGTATGAGTCGTACGATTTTTGAATCAAGCACGGGCAACGCCAGGCCATGCTGCTAGTAGGTTAAATAAATCCAATGAGAATCCTTGATTTATGCCCCTTTCTTTTTTTCTGTATTCACTCAGTTCATTTGCATTATTGTTACACTATCCTTGTGCTACACCAATATGCCTAGACAAGAGGTTCCCAACCTTTTTTAGCTCACTTTGAATCCAGAATTTTTCTGTGGCCCATGAAATTATTATAGTGTAAAAATGACTTCCATTTTACATAAAAATATTTTTACATAGAATATATCCAATTATAAAATTTCTGTGGCCCACCTGAAATTTGTAATGACCTATTTTAGACATGTGGCCATAGGTTGGGAAACACTGGCCTAGACCAAACACTATATTCAAGCTAAGCAATGAATTTAGCAGATGAAACAAGCAATTAGATTCCAGTTAATATCATGTGTCCTATTTATTGTGAGCCATATATCTTCATCTTGTTATTCTTCAATGTTTTCAGCTTTCTTAAGCATCTGAAATTAGATTATCTATATTACTACATACGCAGACTTGATAATACAGTGACTTGTTGTTTTAAACAGAATTTACAATGTTTCCCAGGACAGACAGTCATAGTTTTACGTTAAATACTGTTTGGCAAATCTAAATAAAATGTCTCAGCAGACACGCAATAAACAGCTTTACTGTTTTATTTATCGCTCTAATGTGATTCCATTAAACATTGAAACTAAATTGTTTCACTGCGACTTGATAATTTTAGCACTCTTTTTGTTCTTGTTTATTTCAAACTTTAACTTCCAAAGAAAAGAAAGTTTATGCACAGACAGTCAAAACAGTATAAACAAAGTGACTTTCTCCCAATCATGATGAATAGTTGTACGCTCAATTATGTTCCATTCTTTGAATATCTATTGGGTTTGAAGATTACACCAGACCTTGAGTAGAATTCCTTATACTATCCTCAAGCTTTATAAGAGTCAGATCAGGCCAAGAATAGAGTACTGTTGTCATATTTAGGTGGGAGCTAACCAGTCCTCACTTTCCAGGCTCAATAGAATTTAAATGCCCCTCCAACTCCTTGTGGGTGACAATTATTTTCCACTTTCAAACTTCTCTCTCACAGGTGGGACATGGTGAGTCTCTCACTGCTCTATCACTACTTCCATTGAAAGTTCTCAGACGAACTACATTCCTTGATTCCACCAAGCCTAACCTTCATGGCTAGGATCCACCATGTCTTTTACATTGTAGTAAACCATGAATGTTCCCTCTGTATTCCATCGAACAGTTTTTTCCCATGAACTAATGTAGAACAGATTTCCAAGAGGATGTTTCCCCGATCACTACACTCTTAAACTGTTCAACTCTAGAATCAACCATTATTTTCCCCTTCTATCAATATAAACTGTCCCGTAATGTAACCCTCTACCTTGAGTGGCTCCCGAGCCTAGAACAGAGTGAACCTTCTGTAAAGAAA
Source organism: Acanthosepion pharaonis (assembly GCA_903632075.3). Lineage (NCBI taxonomy): Eukaryota > Metazoa > Mollusca > Cephalopoda > Sepiida > Sepiidae > Acanthosepion > Acanthosepion pharaonis. The sequence continues at coordinate 1,274,661 of CAHIKZ030001802.1, forward strand.
AAAAAAGAACTCGACAGACTCGTTCGATAATCCTTTACCTTGAGTGGCACTTAGGCCTTGCCTTGTGTGAATTATGGTAAAAACAAAAGAAAAAAGCAGGTAATTATTTTGTTCATTGTAAAGATTGAAAAGGGCATGAACAATTACTGGATAACAGCCATATCATGCTGAAAAACCAGTTCTCATACAATCGTACCAGTCATACCACTCAAGATGAATACTAGTAGGTGCTGTAAGCTTGGATGTGTGGGTGGTGTAATGGATAATGGAGATTGGAGAGCAGAGTTCCAATTTCAGCTGGCTTTGTTATATTGATTGATTGATTGATTTGTTTGTTTAATGGCATATCAATTTCTTATGGGTTATTTAATGCTGAAAATTTTTTTTTATTGAGTGCTTTGAAGTAATTTGGTAATTTCACTATATATATTCTTGCTAACTGTTTTATATAAAAATGTATTGCTGGTATTTTTTACTATAAAATTCTATTTTTATATTTTAATAGTATTTTGTTTTTGTTTGGTGGGGTTCACAATTTACCCATAGCTGGGACCCTAACAGGTGCTACCACCTCAGGTCAGGGTGGACCTGGGAACAACAATGATTAAGAGGCAGTTCCACGTGCATCAAAACATCCATTCTCCCAATCAGAGGCCTTGCTGCCAGATGTAGTTTATCATCATGCCCAGGACTACTTTGTTATATTCACTTATGCACAAATACCATTGGGAAAGTTATGAATTCACCTCTTCTCTCTTCAGCTATGGGTTAATTTAAAAACTTCTATCAGTAAATCATTATTATCTCCCTCCCCGCAAACAAATCCTTATAATCTAAAATTATTTTCTGGATTTAATTAACCTACAAAAAGTTGAAAAATCATAAAATAAACAAATCAAATGAACACTTATAGAAATGAAGAAACTAACTGATATAATGGTTAATGACTCATAAAGCAGGAAAATGAATTCTAAATCTAGCTGAGATTGCTAGCATTCACTTGGAAAAGGCATGAATTTACTTCTCCCTGTGTTCTTAATAAAAGTCTTGTCACTGGTATGATAATTTGATAATTGACATGTTTCGTTTGTTTTTTGTTTAGCGGCATATCAATCCGTATGGTTTATTTAATGCCAAAATCTAAATATCAAAATCCAAACTTCATAATTAATTCAAGAGAATGACATTATTTCATGATTAAATTATAATTATCTGCATATTTTTACCAAATAATCTTGCAAAATCAAATGAGAAGTGAAAACTTGTTTCTCCATAAGGGAAATCAGATTAATCATAGCAAATTGTTTTTTACAATGTATGCCATGTCTTCAAATTTACTATAAAATGTATTGTTGGTAAATTTTTATGAAAAATGTATTGTTGATCATTTTACTATAAAAATGTATTGTTAGTCATTTTTTATAAAAATGTATTGCTGGTAATTCTACCATAAAATGTATTGTTAGTAATTTTACTATAAAAATGTATTGTTGGTAATGTTCCTATAAAAATGTATTGTTGGTAATTTTACTATTAAAATGTAGTCAGTAATTTTGTTTTATGAAAAGGTATTGCTGTAATTTCACTACAAAAATGTATGCCAGTAATTTTTTAATAAAAATGTATTGCTGGTATTTTTACTATAAAAATCTATTTTTATACTTTCCTAGTGTTTTGATTTTTGTTAGGAGGTTCACTATTTGCCCATAGCTAGGACCCTAACAGGTGCTACCACTCCAGGTCAGGGTGGACTTAGGAACAACAGCCCTTAAGAGGTAGTTCTACATGCCTCACAACCTCCAATCTCTTAATGACAGGCCTTGCTGCTGGATGTAGTTCATCGTCACACCCAGGACTACTCACAGCAGTTGGGGGGAGTCTTATATCTCTGCAGGTGTGCAGTTGGTTATTTTACAACCCCAGCCTACAGGGTGATAATGAAGTCAGATCAGAGATTTTTATCTACTAATGCCCGTAACCTTGTGCAAATTTCATGTTATTTAGAGAGGAGAATAGTGTCTCCCAGTTGGGAAGTACTAAAGACACAGTAAACAAAAAAATGAAAGACATGTTGTAAAATAATGTTGTTCCTGTTAACTATGCTCTTCTATATTTCAGATAACTATTGTGGAGATTGTTAACGCTAAACCTACCACATATTGAACTCTTCATAACAAATATTGTCCCAGAGGCTAATTAAAAATGAGCCCACACCTTTTCCATGAAAGCTTCTAATAATTTTTTTTAGGGGAAACACTTTCATTTGTTTCTGGAATTTATGCTTGACAATTTCACAGGTTAAACAGTTTCAATGCTCAATATGATCAATCAATTTAAAAATGGAGGACTGGTTGATTTTATGAATATTTTTATTTAAAGAAAATAAGAGAACAAAAAGAGGTTTTGATAGTAGAAGAGAAAATAGAGGAGTGTGAATGTTGAGAGAAGGGAAAAAAGAAAGAGAGAGAAGGTGAGAAAAAGAGGGGATGATTAAAATGGGAAGTAAAGAAAGAGATCAACAGGATGATGAGAAGGGAAAGGAAAAGAAAACAGTGAGGGAGAATAGAGAAAGACCGGTTGGTTGATTTTCTTGAGTGGCATATCAATCCCTATGGGTTATTTAATGCCAAATTTAAATATTTTGAACATAATTTTATGCTTTCAAGGTAAAAGGTATGTTTTTTTTTTAAATATATACATTGTAGATCATAAAATGTATTGCTGATAATTTCACTCCAAAAATGTATTGTTGGTAATTTTTTTATAAAAAATATATTGCTGGTCATTTTACTATGAAAATTTAATACTTGGTAATTTTGCAATAAAAATGTATTGTTGTTCATTTTACTATAAAAATATATTATTGATCATTTTGCTATAAAGATTCATTGTTGGTTATTTTGCTATAAAAATGTACTGTTGATTTTTCTTTGGTGGTTCACCATTTGCCCATAGCTGGGACCCAAACAAATGCTACCACCTTGGCTCAGGGTAGACCTGGGAACAAAAGCAATTAAGAGGTGGTTCCACACTCCTCAAAACCGGCAATCTCTTGATTGCTGCCAGATGTAGTTTATCATCACACCCAGGACAGGATAAAGAATGAGAAGAAGGAGTAAAGAGACAAAAAGGAACAAGGAGAGGAAATGTGACATAAAAGGATATAGAAAGGGGGAAGGAAAAGTATATACAAAGGGGAAGAGGATAAAAGATAAAGAAAAAGTAATTACAAGGAGAAGGGATGAAGGCAGAAGGAAAGAAAAAATAAAGGGACAGAAGAGGAAAAGATACAAAGAGAAATGGTGGGGGGATAAAAAAAAAGGAAGAAGAAAAGGAAGAAACAGATGAGAAGAAGAAGAAGAGATGAGAGGAAAAAAAGGTTCAAGTTAAAAGGTAACATTACATTGAGATACCTGTTCCTGTAGCAACATTAAGTCTGGCCAGTATCTAGATGGGTAACCGCTTGGGAATACCAAGTGTTGTAAACTTAGATATGCAGGTAGTGTAATGGATAATGACTGGGAAATTGTAAATCAGAGTTGAGTTCCAATTCCAGTCAGGTTCGTTATAATCACTTAAATGCAAATATCTTTGAGAAAAGCATTGATCCACCTCTTCTCCCCCTAACTATGTGTTAATTAGTAGGACATGTATCAGTAAATCATTATTATCTCCCAAAAATTCTGACAGTCTAAAAATATTTTCTGGCTTTAATTATCCTGCAAAAGGTTGGTCTTTTTTATGTGCTGTGTCCCTTCAGGATATTGGCAATCATCGCCCTCCACAACTTCTAATACTTTGTAGCTCTTAATAAATTTTGTCTTTTTGTTATCTCTCCTAAAACTTGTTACCCCATTTATTTACTCAAGCTCACTAACTAGGTTATATATTGTTTTCCTCTGTCCCACTTGCCTTCAACATGTCCTGTGAGTATCAGATTTTCCAAGCCATCTTTCCGTATTATGTGCCCTAGAATTTTCAACAGTTTCTTCCTGTTGCTAAATATAAGATTCCTTTTTGTTTTCATTTTCTCTAGAACTTCTTCATTGCTCACATGTTCAGTTCATGGTATTCTCAGCATCCTTCTATTGATCCACATTTCTGTTGCTTCAGGTTTCTTCTTTATCTGTGAGGAGATTGTCAAGCATTCATCGCCATAGAGGAGGACAGATAGTTTAAGTTAACAAAACAAAGGATATAGTTTCTAATTCTAAATTAATAAAGAATTCTAGTTTTATTTTTTATTATATACTTATGTTCACCCAAAGCAAGGCCCAAGAGCCGCTCAAGGTAGAGGGTTATTGAATGAGGTTGCTCACATGTTATGTAACAAATAAGCCATAAAAAAAAAAACAAATCAATCAATCAATTTAAAAATACTTATGGAGAGACTGTTGATAAATCCTTCAAAATACCATTTGGTTTGTGTGACAATTGGACACATACAGAGAATTAGTAATTCTAACAGGCTGTGAGTGTGAAAGGTAAAAGTCTGAAATGTTTCTTGTCAATCAATATTTGCCGAACAAAACAAGTGTTTGTGTTGACTTCGTTAATATTTTTTTTATCAATGTTGATGGAAATAAACTACAAATAAAGTTTCTTCATCAAATATTGATTATCAAGAAAAATGCTTTCTTGGAGTTGCTTTCATCCTTTATGTCTTCGAAGTGTCTGTTGGAAAATTTTTCGAAATTAATTATTTTATTTCAGTTTGAATACAAAAAGGCTACCCCCCCCACCAGTCTTTATCCAATGACTTATAACAAATCATTTTTTTTTCATTTCCCTGTTTATTCTTAAACATTTTTCTTATTGTTTTTTTTTCTACACATTTTTTATTTTCTCTCCTTCTTTCTTTATCTTCTTTCAACATTTTTCTTAATTTTCTCATTTCTTTCTTTTTTTCCTTTCTTTGTTCTTTCTTTATTTCTTTTTGTTTTCTCATTTTCTTCTTTTATTTTCTCTTTCTTCCTTCTTTCTATCTTTCTTCATTTATTTATTTCATGTCTTCATTATGTTTTTTCTTCATAGTTTATATTTTATTCTTTTTTCTTTCTTTTTTTTTCATTATCTCATTTCATTCTTTCTTTCTCTTTTTCTCATTTTTCTTGCTTATTTTTCCTTTCTTTCTTTCTTTCTTTCTTTCTTTCTTTCTTTCTTTCTTTCTCATGTCTTCATTTTCTTTCTTTTTCTTCACATTTTTCTTGTTTTCATTTTCTTTTTTTGGTTCTTTCTTCCTTCCTTCCTTTCTTTCTTTCTTTCGTTCTTTCTCATGTCTTCATTTTCTTTTTCTTCTTCATTTTTCTTGTTTCTTCTTTCCTTCCATCCTTCCTTTTAATTTTCTTTCTTTTTATTCTCATTTTTCTCTCTACCTTTGTTTCTTTCTCAAGCCTTCATTTTCTTTCTCATTTTTCTTCTTTTATTTTTCCTTTCTTTCTGTTTTCATTCTTTCTTCCTTTCTTCTTTCCTTTCTTTCTTTCTTTCTTTCTTTCTTTCTTTCTTATGCCTTCATTTTATATCTTTTTCTTTCTTACTTTTCATGTTTTCATTTTCTTTCTTTCTTTCTTTCTTTCTTTCTTTCTTTCACAATGAACGTCCTGTTTTCTTTCTTTCTTTCTTTCTTTCTTTCTTTCTTTCTTTCTTTCACTCTCACCTTTTCTGTTTTTCCTTTCTCCCTTTACTTCATTTCATTTCTCTTCTCTTTACTCTTTGATTCTAAAAAGTTGTTATTACAACAAAGCTTTCCTCCTCATTGTAATTTCACGAAAGTGCTCAATAAATGAAAAATAAACAGCAGACAGAAATGTCGATAACTCCTGCTGTTTGGGAAGAAAATCAGAGCTGCAAAGGGTGAAGGTCATTACTTTACTCATTGCCTCTGCTACACACCCACACACCCACACACATGTTTATTTGTACAGCCTTAATGATTAATATGCAAATCAATTCAACCCATTGTTATTGGACTGAGATTTCTCATCATGATGTGCTCCACTACTGTGACCATGTGCCAGGCTAATCTCAGCTAAGTAAGGATCAGCATGTATACATGCACACAATTTTATACATACACAACAGTTCAAAAGTTTGAAGACACCCACAGAATTAACATGGGATGAAGCATGAAAAAATTAAAAAAGAGCTCTTAGAGTCTTTGAAACTAGAATCGAATCAATTATCAAACTTATACTTTGAGAAACTTTTGCATTGAATGCCAAAAATTTGTGCAGCAGTAATTAAGGCTGAAGGAGGATATTTTGACAAGAGCAAAATTTAATCATAAAATGTATTTTTTCTTTTTGTTATAATAAAATTTCTAATAAAAAATCATGTTTCACTATGTTTTAACTATTTATAATAATTTTCTCTTATTTAAGGGACAAAACAACTACTTTTTGGGCCAATTTAAAAAATTACTGTGGTGGTCTCAAACTTTTGAACTCTAGTGTATATACATACATATATATATATATATATATATATATATATATATATATGTATAAGTGTGCAGGTATGCAGAAAATAGAAAAGAACACGTTGGGTGCATAATCCGGAGTTCCTTAGTACTTTTGTTTTTATTTTAAGAAGACAGTGCTCCATACAGAAGTACAGCTTTATTATAATAATATTTTTTTGTTTAAAAATATGATTCCTTCGATATTCATTTATATATATACATATATATATATATATATATATGTATATATAGTCATCTGCAGACAGACTGTTTTGCTGTTTCACAGCTCATCAATGTGACTAGACATCCAATCACATCAAGCTGACATTGAAATCCGACCAATTTGGCATCAGTCGGAGATTCTATCCCTAGGCTATATATATATATATATATATATATATATATATATATATATATATATATTATTCTCGCTTCTTAGCAATGTTTCTGTTTCTACCTCTTTCATACCCCTGTAGCCCCTTGTGTCTCATTGAATTTACTGCCTTGCATAGGATGAACTCAATTTAAAATATATATATATATATATATATAAGATAACCAACCTGCAAAAGCTTAAAATAAGTAAAATCTAAATAAATTAATGAACAACAAAGTAAATGATAAACAAATGAACAAGCTAAGAATGCACACAGAAACACAAGTAAATGTAATAAAAATAATCAAGAACAAATTTTTCAGTAATCAATGATAAATAATGAGTATAAAGTTAACAAACAATACTATAAAGGAACTACAAATAACCACATTTGGATCCAATTATTTCTACTCAATATTCCCTCAGAAACATAACCATTAATGCTGACCAATAATTGTTAGGATAAAAATGAAGAACTTTCTCAAAATCACCTCCTTTTGTGGTTTTCAGATTTGAGGAAAGGAAGAAGTCTCACTTTGCCAAGTCAAGAGAGTAGGGAGCCTATCAAACAAGTAGAGTGTTTTTCTTAACTAGGAAATCTTGGATTATGTGGGCAGAATAAGCAGGCAAACATCGTTATAGTGAAATTGCTAATGTTTCACCACCCACATGTCTGGTGGCTTTCCACGCACAGCATCATGAAGGTGTCAAATACTATCGTATTCACGTATGAAACAGACTGTCACTATTTGGTTTTGACTTCAGCATCCACGTTTATATTTATATATGCTCTATCTATGATATTGAGCACTTTTACCCATAAATATAGCATACCATGAAACTATATTTTTATCATATATATATACACACACATATATATATATATTTGTATATATATATATATATATATATATATATATATATATATATATATACAAGTATAGGATTAGTGCATACAGAATAAATTTCAACAACCAAAAATACTATTCTTAAAAGAGTGCTCAATACAGACTAGAGCCAGTATAATAAACTCTTTATTCTACATTCAACACCATCACTTATAAGACACCAGAAGTGTTGAAACAAAATGACTATTTTTGTTGTGATTTTATAACATATTTATGTTATAATTTTCAAATATATATATATATATATATATATATATATATATATATATCATACAATAGGAATTAGGATTACATTAGGTTGTGATCATTTTCATCTTGTAACTTGAAATAAAATTTACAAGGATTTTTCAAACTAGTCAATGGATGATAAATTATTGAAAAAAATGGTCAGAGGAAGGAAAGAAAGAAAGAGAGAAGAAAAAAGGAAAAAGAGAAAAAGGGAGCAACTAAAACTAGGAAATAGTATAAGTCTGGATAAGGGCAATTTGATGTTTTATAATGTTTAACAAGCTTGTCTTGCTAGATCAGTTATGTGAATTCAATCCTGATTGTGTGCTCCAAACTTTCATCTTTGTGCCACATTTTGCTACACTTATTAAATCATTATGTGTGTATGTGTGTGTGTGAGTGTTAAGTAATTAAAAGGTTTTTTAATCTAACATTATTTCTTATTATTATAAGCATACTAGCAGTAGAACTCGGCGTGGCCCGGGGATGTAACAGTAAAAGATAGATTAAGTATCGACCATCATAAAAACTGAAAAATAAAATAGACAAAGATTATTGTTTAAGGTTGATGGACACGCATGTCTTAATTAGTTTTTTTTTGTTTTGTTTTTTTTTTTTTACGAATTGGTCAAACCCAAACTCAAACAAAAACACTGTTTTCAATCATTATGAGTCTACCGATTGAATAGAATTTTATTATAAACAATTGTCTTGTAAATGGAATTTTTAAAGCATTCTGAATGTAAAAATAAAGAAAAAAGTGTGCAAGACAATAAGAAACACTACCTGTCAAAAAAAAAGTGAAGTTTTGTTGAAATCAGTTGAAAAATGTAGGAAATCTGATCCCATATATAAGCGAACACACACACACACACACAAACAACCTGGGTTTAATAAGTATAACGATATATGAGTTGTCCCCCTTTCATTCTCCTGATGCCTCTTAATCATGTTTTCAAATTGATTTTGTGCAAAAACAATTGTGTTTTTCCAATTTTTAGTGCTGTCAAAACCACCGCAAGGTAATTTTACGTAGTCCTGTGAAGTTTTCTTGAAATCAGTTGAAAAATGTAGGAAATCCAATCCAATATATAAACAAACAGACACACACAGACACACAACCTGGGTTTTATAATAAGTATGATGTAGTGGGTACACATGTTCAAGTAGATACATAGATAATGACTAGAATGAGAGAGATAGATAGATAATGCCTAGAATGAGATAGATAGATAGATAGATAGATAGATAGATAGATAGATAGATAGATAGATAATGCCTAGAATGAGACAGATAAATAATGAACAGAATTTTTAAACAGTGAAATTAATGTCTACTGGCCAAAGAATCAAAAGTCTTGACAAAAAATATGCCTCATGACAGCAACTGAACTTGTATTCCTTTTTTAATCTGGAAATACTGGATCAATTCCCAAGGCACATTTTTTTCATTAAGACTTTTGATCCCTAGGCTGCTTGACGTCAATTTCACTAATTAAAAAACAGGGAGGCATACTCAAACATGTATACCTACTAAATATGAGCTTTACAGTAATAATCTGCATGTATGTATGTGTTTGTGTGTGTGTCTGTGAATGTGTGTGTGTGTGTGTGCATGTAGATATCTGTGGCTATCTTTTATATTGACAGCAGCTGAAAACGTAAAGTTTTATCCTATAAAATATTTTACAAGCAAAACAAAAAAAAATGACTTTTATTTGCTAAAAAACTATTTTAATCAATGTATCAACTTCTCATGGTGATCTTAGTAGTTAGGACCACCTATCCTATCATTTCTGCATAAATTACCCTACCATTTACCAAATTACATCCAAGAATGCAATTGTTTGGTTGAAACATAAATCATAAAGACTACCAATCAATTTTATCTTTAGTGATTTCTGATGGATGTGCATTGCAGTATAATGGATATTGGCTCAGAATAAGAAATTAGAGAGATGAGTTCAAATTCCACTGAAGTTCACTACATAATAACAAGACAGGCTGGGTACTATAGCCTTGGTTGGCAACCAGTCTACTGCAGAAAGAAATGGCAACCTACTGCAGGAAAATGTTCTGCCTAGTTAGTCATGACTCAAAAGAGACATGATCACCCAAACGTGTATCATGTATGACATTTAACTGACTGACTGACCTCTGAGGACTTTGGAGATCAAATCTGGCTTTATCTGCCCTACATTTTGTATTTCATAACTAAATATATTTTGCTGGCAACTTATTTATTTGTTGAGAAATGGCATGACTTCTGATGACTTTGAATAACTTCTAAGTTTAACTTCATATAGTCTTTGTCACAAGTGCATGTTTTGTGATACAGGATCTCAAAAAGTAAGTCAGTGTGCCTTGTCATTTGAGCATAGTCACAGCACAGACACATAAACAAGCCTCCAATAATTGGGAAGATTTTGACTGTTTGTGATACACAGCCAAACCCTTTCATGCAAATCTCCCCCAAATTTGATTCCTCACAAATACTGGAACAAGGAAAAGGTATAAGGTAAAAATATTTGCTCTTTATGTAAATAAGGGATATCTAATTCTTTTTCTGTAATATAGATTTATTTTTAACAGTGGCAATTACTACTTGTAACCATTTGGTGTAAGACTATAACTTCTTTTATTATTAATATCTATTTTTAAGATTTGAAAAAGCAATTCATAGAAAAATTTTTTGCCAAAAATATAATTTACATTTTCCCCAGTATTTACCAGAAAGAAATAAAATCCATTTTGTTTTTGTTAGGTTACTAAAGTAAAGAAAAAGATTTTCCATATCCATGATTATTTTTTTGTTTTTATCATTTCACCCCAAGCAAGGCAATAGAGCCACTATAAGACAAAGGGATACTGAGTGGGAAAGAATATGAGGAAAAATATTATTAAGGAGAGAGAACAATAAAAGAATAGGAATTAGGAATACAGAAGATAATGATTGGCATTGCATTTAAAATTTTGAAGATCAAAGTTGACTGGAATGCAAGAACCTGGAAGAGAGTTCCACAAATAAAAAGTGCAGGAGAGGGAACTGTTAGCATAGAACTAGCTTTTTCAATTATAAAATTATGAGACCTAACTGCCAATCTAGTACTGCACTTAAATTCAAAAAGTATAGGTACCAAAGAGAAAAGCTCTTCAGAACAATTACTATGAAAGTATTTATAGAAAAGGCAGAGGGAAGGTACTTTACAGTGAAAGGGACTGAAGTCAAGATGTCAAGTCACTATAAATAACATTTCAGTATTTTCTTTGGATTTTATCAAGAATCTCTAATTATATAGCAGTAGCACCAATAATATTTAATGTGTGGATGAATGGTAAACTTATAAATATGTAAGATCGACTCTGGCAAGAAAAAATTATCTAATACGATACAGAGATCCAACTTTACTAGCAGCAGGCGTAGCCACTGATTCAATATAAACTTTCTCCTTCATGTCAGAGGAAAACCTCAGCCCAAGAAGTTGTAATTAGTTACTCTCGTGGAGGTTAGTATCAGCCATGCTAACTGAAGGCAAAAATGTTCTTTAAGATGATTAAAAGAGTAGTTTTGCTTCGGAGACATTAAAATTGCCATTGCTTTTCCCAGTTAGCAAAAGATTGTAGGTCATTTGTTTAGATCAGCAGCTAATTTTGACCTTATCATCAAACCAATCAAACTTAACATTAAGACAGGAGTAAATAGTTGTGTCATCAGCATAGATACTGAATCTACGACATCAAAGTGTCAAAGAAAATTAAACTTGACAATAATGATTTTTTAATGGACGGCAAACATTCTAAAGATTAAAGTGACAAAAGAAAGAGAAACAATGGCAGAGAGAGGGAAGTTGTAGGTGAAGCTTGGCTGTTACCAGCAAGACTTCACCAACAGTAATAATAAAGAGAAAAGGCAGTAAAGAGAACCAAGCAGCAGCAGTAGCAGTTGGGAGTCAATAAAAATATTAAGTATAAAATTCCACGTTCTAGCTTTGGAAAGCTTGTCAAATATGGATATCCATTAAAAATAATGTTTAAAGTGATAAAATATATATAGGCGATAGGATAATGAACAAATAGGAAACTTGTTTAAATAAAATAACATTAACTTTGTTGTTTTTTTCTTTAAACCTCCAGACCAAAGCAGTCTTCTGGACGTAGCAGACAGGGGTCAAGACAATTTATTATAGTAAATTTAATAAAATGGCCCTTTTCTGAAACACTTCATAGCTTTCTGGTCCTCTCACTCCAAAAGGTTGCCAACCCCTGTTCTATTTCATTTCACATTAATGTAGGTGTCCTCCAGGGCTCTATTTTTGGACCTATATTGTTTCTAATCTTCATCAACCACCTTCCCAATGTCATCAGTTCCCTACCAGGAATTTACGCTGATGACACAACTATTTACTTTGGTCTTAGTAACAAGTCCAACAGGTTCAACAAGTGCTCACAAAAAGGACCTCCAATCAAGCAATAACTTCCAAAAAGTACGTCCAATCAATGGTTAACTAGGGCAAGGAATGCCTTGTAAATTTAACACCTCTAAAACTAAACTGTTTTTTATTTGATCACCATAGAGAAATTTTTCTTCCTGCCATCAGCAGAGCTAATACTAACCTCCAGGAGAGCAACTCTTTACTCCTTCTTGGGCACATGTTTTCCCATTAATATGAAGTGGAGTGATTATATTAAATCAGTTACTAGATCTATGTCCACATTGTGTTATTCCAGACAATTTTCCTTGTCAAAATCTATCTTGCACATTTGTAAATCTACCATTCCTCTATGCATTAAATATTGCTGCTATATCTGGTTTAGTCTTTCTCTGATGTATCTTGAGATTCTTGAAAAAATTCAAAGAGCTTATAATGTAAATGATCCTGACCTGGCATCTTGACTTCAGTTACTTTCTCACTGACTTTACGTGGCTTCCCTATGTCTTTTGTACAAATATTTTCATGGCAATTGTTTGGGTGAGCTTCTCTCTTTGGTGCCTTGACGACATAAATTTAAGCATGCTACTAAGTCTCACCATTTTACTTTTGAACTAGCTAGATGAAACCATATGCTCTATTCTTTTCTTGCATTCTTGCCTGTGGAACATCATTCTGATTTCTTGCTCCTCAACCACCTAAATTCTTCAAAAATTGACATTGATATTGTTATTAATTAGTACTACATGATTTTTTTCTGCCAAATCCTTCTTTCTTCATCTAAGCCTGTCTTCTGGATATTTACTAAGTTTCACTTAGTCTGGCACAAGGCCAATCGTTTTGTCACTGTACCCGAGGTTTTAAAACATTTACCACTTATTATAATTGTTTTTAGTCTTTTATTTAAAACTTATTTTCACTTTCTTTCTTCTTCATTCATCCCTTGCTTTCATTATCTTCCTTTATTTCTATATATCTCTTACATTCTGATTCTTCTCTTTCCTTCTTCCTTTCTTTTCTTGCTTTTCTTCATTCATCTATTTCCTTTTCCCCCATTTGCTTGTTTTTCTTCTTTCTTATAATTCCTTCTTATCAGATTTACTTGTTCTTCTTCATTCTTCTCTTTCCTTCTTCCCTCAATTGCTTGTTTTTCTTTCTTCTCTTATCTTCTCCCCTCATTTGCATGTTTTTCTTCATTTTTCTCTTTCCTTCTTCCCTCATTTGTTTGTTTTTATTCTTATCTTTCCTTCATTCCTAATTTGATTATTTTCTTTTTTCTCTTTCCTTCTTCCCACATTTACTTGTTCTTTTTCTTTCCTTCTTAGCTCATTTCCTTGTTTTTTTTCGTTCTTTTCTTTCCCTTTTCCCTCATTTACTTGTTTTTTCTATTTATCTTCTTCCTTCATTTGCCTGTATTTCTTTTTTCTCTTCATTCCGTCTTCCCTCATTTACTCATTTTTCTTCTTTCTTCTCTTTCCTTCTTCCCTTATTTGCTTAATTTCATCATTCTTCTTATTCTTTCTTTCTTCATTTTCTTGTTCTTGTTCTTCTTTCCTCATTCCCTCATTAGCTTGTTTTTCTTTCTTCTCTTTTCTTCTTCCCTTAAATGCATGTTTTTCTTTCGTCACTTTTCTTCTTCCTTCTTTTGTATGTTTTTCTTCATTCTTCTCTTTCTTTCTTCCCTCATTTGCTTGTTTTCTTCTTTCCTTCTTCTCACATTTGCATGTTTTTCTTCTTCTCTTTCCTTCTTCCCTCATTTGTTTGTTTTTATTCTTTCTTATCTTTCCTTCATTCCTAATTTGATTTTTTTCTTCTTTTTTCTCTTTCCTTCTTCCCACATTTACTTGTTCTTTTTCTTTCCTTCTTAGTTCATTTGCTTGTTTTTCTTCATTCTTTTCTTTCCCTTTTCCCTCATTTACTTGTTTTTTCTATTTATCTTCTTCCCTCATTTGCCTGTATTTCTTTTTTCTCTTCATTCCTTCTACCCTCATTTACTCATTTTTCTTCTTTCTTCTCTTTCCTTCTTCCCTCATTTGTTTGTTTTTCATCATTCTTCCCAGTCTTTCTTTCTTCATTTTCTTGTTCTTGTTCTTCTTTCCTTCTTCCCTCATTAGCTTGTTTTTCTTTCTTCGCTTTTCTTCTTCCCTCATTTGCTTGTTTTCTTCTTTCCTTCTCACATTTGCTTGTTTTTCTTCTTCTCTTTCCTTCTTCCCTCATTTGTTTGTTTTTCTTATTTCCTTCTTCCCTCATTTGATTTTTTTTCTTCTTTCTGTTTTCCCTCATTTTCTCCTTTTTTTTCTCTTTCCTTCTTCCCTCATTTGTTTATTTTTCTTCTTTCTTCTCTTTTATTCTTCCCCCTATTACTTGTTTTTCTTGTTTCTTCTCTTTTTCTTCCTTCATTTGCTAGTTTTTCTTCTTACTTCTCTTTCCCTCTTCCCTTATTTCTTTTTTCTTTTTTTTTTACTATTGCCCCAATCCTCTTAAACTTCTCTTTCCTTTTGTTATTCTGCATTTGTTATTCTATTATTATTTCTTTATCCCTTTCTTTAAAACTTCTTCCCTCTCCTTCCCTTCTTTCTTTTTTCTTTAATTCTTTTCTTTTTAACTTTTTCTTTATTCTTCATTTCTTTGTTTTTCTCTATTTTTCCCTGCCATGTTTAATTTCTTTTTGTTCGTCTGTTTTGAAAGTGAATGATTTACATTCTGCCTGATGATTTGATCATTTTCCTGGGGAAAAAAATAAAGCAAATGCATTTTCTTCCTGGGGAAATTTTGCCATCTCTACAAGTAATTATATCTTTGGCATAAAATCAACAACTTGTTTGATAAATATGAAAAGTTGAACCAAAACGAACATGTCTTTTTTTCATGTCGCACTTGAAGTTGTTTAATCTGCAATAATTTATTATCCCCATCACCAATCTCCCACACACCTGTATATAAAAATAAATATGTTCATATTTGCCCATAGATACAAACAAGAATGGGCATAGAGAATCATGTGGATGTCTACCCACAAATGCCTATAAATGCACACATATACACACACTCATTTAATAAGCATACACATAAATCTCAAATATACTGTGTATCTGAATATACACAGAGATGCACTCTTTCAATTTGTGTATATGATTGGATTTGTATGAGAGCAGATATATGAATGGTAGCAAATGTGAAAACACATCCACATACACACACACATTATATATATATTTAATCATTTCAATCTAAGCAAGGCAGAAATGCCATTATTATGCAGGGGGTTACAGGGAGTGAAAGTGAGAGAAAAGACTGAGTATAGGGATAATCGAGGAAAAAGGAAAGGACAAAAGATGATTGAGATTTAAGAAGGTAAAAGATGGCAATTAGCATTGCATTTAAATTTTTGAAGGTTGTATTTATCAGGGAAGCAAGGAAATGGAAGGGAGTTCCACAGGCAGGAAGTGTGAAAAAAGAAATGTTTGGTGTAAAAGTGGCAGCTGCATTTAGCTATTTCAACAGTAAACAGGTAGGGCCTAGATGCCAATCTAGTAGCATGCTTAAATTCATGTCATTATGGCACCAGGAGAAAAAGCACGTCAAAGCAGTCGCCATGAAAATATTTGTAGAAAAGATAGAGAGAAGCAACTTCACATCAGTGAGAAAGTGACTGAATTCAAGATGTCAAGTCAGGATGGATTACATTACAGATCCATCTTTGGATTTTATCAAGCACCTTGAGATGAATAGCAGGGTCACCAGACCAGATATGGCTGCAGTATTCAATGCACAGGCAAATGGTAGATTTGTAAATGTGCAAGATGGATTCTAATAAGAAAAATTTTTTGGTATGACACAGTAACCCAACTTTCCTTGCAGTAGATGCAGCTATTGATTCAATGCTGTTGCTCCACTTCAAGCCAGTTGAAAATGTGAGGCCAGTAGGTGCAGTGTGTTGCTCTCCAGGAGTCTAGAATCAGTCATGCTAATGGCAGGCAGAAAAGTTTCTCTATGGTAGTTAAAGTTAAGTGAGTGTATATATATATATATATATATATATATATATATATATATATATATATATATATATATCCTCGAAAATAAGATATTTACAAATTCTAAAAACCCATCCATCTACCTAAGATACGTTGATGATATTCTTATGTTAGTTAAAAATACAGATGAAATACTTCAAGTTCAAAAACGTTTCCAAAATAACTCTGTCTTTAAATTCACATATGAACTCAATACTAATAATAAAATCCCCTTCCTTGACATATTGATAAACACAAATAATAACAAATTTACTATTTCGCCATACAAAAAACCTACCAGCATAAATTCATGTACACTTAACTACAAGAGCAAATGCCCATATTACTATAAAATAGCAATTATAAAGAATCTAATACATCATGCAGAAACTAATTCATCCACAAAACAGATTTTTTACAGTAAACTAAAGAATATAAAACAAACACTTAATAATAATAGCTTTCCAAACTATATAGTTGATGAACAAATAAGATGCTTTCTGAGAAATCTCAGTACGAAACAAATAGTACATAATACTGCTTCTACTAATCTCAAACATATTAATCTCCTATACCATAATCAAATGCATACTAATTATAAACAAGATGAAAATATATGAAAAAAATTTAGTAAATACTAATATATCAACAACAGATCCTAGAAAAAAATTAAATTAATCATATACTACACTAAATCTAGTATATCCAATTTAATTCTTCGCAATGATTCTTCTCTCCTGATTAGCAGTTTGCAAAAAACCAACATAGTTTATAAATTCAAGTGCCCTTTGGGAGATTGTATCTCCAACGAATTAAATAATATTTATGTTGGTCATACCACAAACTCGCTTTCATGATGCTTGACACTACATTTGAATGAAAACTCTAACATTTTTAGGCATTTAAAACAACCTGCCTGGCGACACACAATTCCATAAAATCCTTGTCGAAAACACAATTATACTTAAACATGAAAACAAATGACAAAAACTAAAAATCCTTGAAGATATATACATCACACAGTTGAAACCTAACCTAAACAAAATCAACTATGGAATCTCTACAAAATATCCTTAAATGTCTATAATTGGTAACAGAAGTCACTGGTTTATACCAACACTTCCCATACTTAATACTTCTCAAATTCACTCTCGGGTGGTCATGTGTGACATCATAAGCTGTGGTGCGATTTTCGCTTCTAGCGTCTTATATGCACGTGTTTATCGTTGCTTGGAAATCATCCATGTAAACAATAACAGACTATCATTACTGTCTTGTCCATATATTGCTTAATATATTGTACAGTAATTGACATCTTTGATCATGGCTTATGTAAGCCGAAAGCTTAGATTGGATTAAAAAAAAAAATATGGATCAATATTGTGATTTTCTTTCTTCGTTTAATGATAATGTTATTAAGCTT